>NHOR01000353.1:22500-366567 GCA_002287245.1 Trypanosoma congolense | reverse complement strand
TTCTTTCTTTTCTTTTTTCTTTTCTTTTGATTTCACTTCCTTAAATGGTTTCTTCTCACTGGCCGCTGTCGAATTGCGCCAGCGTGCTCTCGCCCACAGCGGCGTGCGCGGACTGCCCTGTTTACGCCGGTGTGTGTCCCCGCGCGAAGTGGGAAGGGGAGGGAGCGCTGCTGGAGAGCGGGGCGCCTTTTAGATGTACTCCTTTCTCTTTATATGCACAAGCAAGTAGGCACATGGGGCAGGGGGAGGTTGTGTGCCGCATCCCGTGTCCTCCCTCGGCTGGCTCTTGTGGTAGTGGTGCGAGTGTGAGTGTCGCGGGTGCGGTGGGGAAGTCTGGGGAGGCGCTGCGAGGGGCAAGCAAGTGGATGCGTGAGTGTGCGATGTGCGGTACCTCTCAGTGGGTATGCTGTCGTTTACTTTGTTCATTGCTTCTCTTGTCCCTTTTCTTTTTTCCGTTCTTCCTGCCTGCATCTTCTCCAGGTGCCTTTTGCGTTCTTCTTTGTTTCCCTCAATTTTTATTGCTTCCGCTGTGCCTTTTCCTTTCTACGTGCTGGCCTGCCACTGAATGCGCCGTGTGTGCTCGGCAGTGGTCCTGCGCCAATGTGGTCTGAAGTACCGGGTTTTATTTTACTTACGCTAATACACTTTCTTTCTTTTTTGACAGTTTGTTTTTGTCGATGGAATCTTACTCTGAGGGGTTTTGTAGTTTACTTGTTGGGTTGACCGATTTATCTCCAAATCCTAAGGAATTGAAGGATGCTTTGGAGCGGGGGGTATGTCTGAGCGCGCGGCTGCGTTGGAAACTTTAATTCGTCTTCATGTGAATGGGGAGCCACAGAATCATATGATTATGACTGTTATTAAATATATTACTCCTTTGATGATCACTGGATCAAGAAGCTTGTGCTGTATTTCTGGAGGTTGTGGATAAGACGGACTCTAATGGGAAGTTGCTTAGTGAGATGATTCTTATTTGTTCTTTTTTGCGTGAGGACTTGCAGCACCCTAATGAATATATTCGTGGTCTTGCATTACGGTTTTTGTGCAAAGTGAAGGAGGTTGAGTTGGTGGAACCACTTATTTCTTCTATTGTTCAGAATCTTACGCACCGTATAACTTATGTTCGGCGTAATGCGGCGCTTGCCGTCCACAGGATCTATAAAAGATTTCCTGAATTACTGCCGGATGCTCCGGAACTTATGGAAAAGTTTGTTTGCGAGGAGAATGACGTGTCGGCTTGTAGGAACGGGTTTGACATGCTTGTGGAGTGTGCACCGGAGCGCGCCGTTAGGTTCCTTACGAAATTGCGCAGTTCCAAATACATGGAGAGCGTTGGTCCTGCGCTGCAAATGTCCATTGTTGACTTCGCACGACATATGATCCGTTCTAATCCTTGTGATAAAGGGAAGTATGTGACAATTCTCTTCAGCATTCTCCAGTCAAGCAACCCCGCCGTGCGTTACCAGTGCGCCTCAACTCTTTTGAGCTTATCCAGCTCTCCGACAGCAATTCGGCAGGCTGCTCTAACCTTTATTGATTTGCTTAAGACTCACACGGACAGTAGTGTGCGCCTTATTGTTGTGGACCAGTTGGACGCCATGCGTGGGAGGTTCTCGAACATCCTGCAGGACTCTCTGCTGGACATTATGAGCGCCTTAGGGAATGGAACAACGGAAATTCGCAAGCGGATCATAGCGCTCGCGGTGGAGCTCGTGTCCAGTAAGAACAATGAGGTATTCCTTCACGCTGTGAAGAAGGAACTCGCCCGCTCAATGAACGAAGGTGATGTTGTCGACCAAGAATCACTTGCAGAGTACAGGAAATTACTGACCACCGCCGTGCGCACGGCGGTGCGTCGTCAACCACACATGGCAGCGGCGGTGCTGCCGTTGATGATGGGCTACATTTGTGACTTGTCGAGCGGTAGTGAAGGAGTTATATGTTTTGTCCGCGAAGTGCTTCAGGTGCAGCCTTCCCTGCGGGCGGAAACACTTAAGCAGCTCAGTACCAGCTTCCCATTGATCCGCTCCCCAGTGGTGGTTCGCACGGCCCTGTGGCTTTTCGGTACGCATGCATCCTCCCCAGAGGAAGTACTCCAGGTGTTGGCCCTACTTGGGCAGTGCATGAAGCCATTGCCGCTTGTGGCTCCGGCTAAGCCCGCTGTAGCATCTGGAGCAAACAGCATGGACAAAAAGCAGATGCCTGCAACGCAGGCCGTAACCAAGGTGCGGGAGGATGGCACTTATGTAACCTCATACGTCCCTGTCTCTACAACCACAGCGGAGGGGTCGGGTGCGGACGCTCTTGAGGACTCAAGTGGCCTGCGATCGTTGATTATCAACGGGAACTACTTTGTCGCAGCCGCCCTGGCCAGCACCCTCACCAAGCTTATTATCCGCTTGCACAACCAGCGGAGCAGCAGCATAAACGAGGACATCAGGAGGAATGCGCAGAATGAAGCCCTCACACTGCTGGACGGAATCATTTCCTACGGTACGTCGGCCAACGCATTGTGCCCCTTGGATCATGATTCACACGAACAGATACAGCTTGCTAGACTCAATGTAACAAACCCACAGTCACCGATTCTCGCAGCTTTCGTGGAGGAGTCGTCGATGGCGCTCAGCGTGGCGGAGAGGGACACTAGCAGCAGCTTTACTGCTAGCGCTAAGGAAGATTGCAGCGGCTTTGGCGAAGGTGACGGCAGCGGTAAGGGAAGACAGGTGGTGCTCCACAGTGTTGATACGCCCTCATGTTCACGCAGCTTATGGAAGAAAGGAATCGCTTTTGAATTGGAAGTTGTCGACGACTTGGGTTGCGCCATTGCTAACGAGTCCATTGATAAGACGGAAGAGTTTTCTTAAGAAGTTGGAGAGAACCGTACCACTGTCAGGGTTCTGCGATGAGATATACTGCGAGGCGTACACCACGGTGCATCGATTCGACGTCTCGATAGATTGGTATCTTGCGAACTGTACTTCGCATACCTTGCGAGATGTGACGATTGAGTTGGCTCCGTTGGGTAACATGAAGCTTTGCGAGCGCCCGCAAGTCTTCACTCTTCAACCGCATGGTTCTATTAGACTTCGGACGTCGCTGAAGGTAAGCTCCACCGAGGCAGGTATAATCTACGCCAGTGTGGTTTACGATGGTCCCAACAATGAGCGCTGCTGTGTTGTGCTGAACGATATTCGCATTGACATTATGGACTATATCATACCTACCGCGTGCAGTACCGAGGAATTCCGCGAGAAGTGGGGTAAGTTTAGCTGGGAAACCACTCTCGCCGTCAACACCGACAAGACAGACCTGCGCGAGTACGTGGAGTTTGTTATGCGTGAGACCAACATGTGCCTGTTGGAGCCGTACCCGGAGGTGGATGAAGACGAGTTGCTCGGCCTCTCCCCCACGGAGGAGGAAGACGACTACAGCTACGTCTCCTGCAGCATGTACGCCCGCACGGTTTTCGGCGAGGATGCCCTTGCAAATGTTTCAATTGAGCGCGATGCCCATGGGAAGATTGGTGGCGTGGTGCGTATCAGGTCCAACGTGCAGTCCATTGCGTACGGCATTGGTGAACGACTAAGCGCGTTGGAGAGGGGAGTAAAGCTGTAAACCCCTTTTCCGCGTGCGGTATCCTCGTTGCTTTCTCTGCTGTGTTTTTTTTCGTGGGTTGATTGCCTGCTTCCCCCGTCCCCATCCCGCCGCAGAATTTTTTTTTTTGAATGCGATACAGATGGGAAAGGATGAGAAGGGGATAGATGGAAAAGCGACAACAACAGTAGAAGGCGTGAAAAAGAAAAAGCCTGGTCGTTGCATGTGCGAATGAAAGTGAGTGTGAAATAAGGTGTGGAGGAAATGGCGAATGTTTTTAACAGCGTGTTGCTGCGCTATTGTGCTAAAATGAACACAGGGAAACGATTGTAGCAGCTCCACAGAAACAGCTAACGGCTGAAAAGAAAATTAGAAGCGGGAAAATGCAGTAGTGGTAGCCGTGCGCCTTGGAAGAGTGCGTGCAAGAAGAAATAATAGCCACTGAAATATGTTTGTTTATTGTTATAATTTATTTATTCCCCGTGTGCGGAGTGCGGTTAGGATCCTCGTGACGTGGGCTCAGCTGTGCATTGCTCCCCACACACGCACAAACACGGCCCCCTGCGGTCTACTGCAACCGTCCTTTCCCTTCTTGTTTCCACTATCTTAACTTCCCCCTCGTCATATACAAACCAACAGGTGGTTGCCCACTTTGCAGCCCGGCCTGCGGTCGCTCGGTGCCATCCCGAGCGGCTTGCCCTGCTGGTAGTCTGTCCATTATATGTCCTCCTCATCTCCTTCCTCCTTTTATTGACTAGGTTTCCTCTGGGGCGTTGTATCACAGCGGGAGAAGTTGGCGCGGAATGCAGCCTGGTCTCGGTATTAGTGAGGTGGAGATACGCACAGTGCACGATGGCATTGTCAATGGTGTGCGCAGCGATGGCCGCTCACTTACGCAACGCCGCCCCTTTACAATAGTGCACAACCGCGGTGACGTGACCCACTTCGAGGGCGGCAGCGTAGAGGTGCAATGTGATGGCACAATCGTCGTTGCCGCGGCGACACCGTCTGTGGTGGAACTGGATGTCAGCCGTGGTGGGACGCCGCGTGGCCTGCTGTTTGTTAGCATCGTCGCTGCGCCGGCGGTGGTGGAAAGCCACGCCCAGTCACTGCGGAACAACAGCGGTCGATACCGCCAGGCATTCCTTTCGCAGCTAGCCACGACCATCCGCCACACATTCGGGCGGAGGGTGTCACGGCACAGGAGCGGCAGCAGCAGCTCGGTATTGCGGAGGCGGAGATTATTGCAAGCGAAAACGATAACTTCAACCCTAGCGAAAGCGCGGATGAACCTAAAACAATACCAGTACGCGATGAATGTGTGGCTGACACGTGCTCAAGAAGACCGGAGGATCGCCCGGTGTCCTACGACTGCGGATTCCCTGGAGAGCAGCTTTACGTTGGCGGAGGGTACGCCTTTCGTGTGGATGTGGACGTGCACGTACTGCAATCGAGTGGTGGAAACCTCGCCTCCATCATCTCATTGGCAGTGCACGCAGTACTGAAGGTTGTGCGATTGCCAAGCGTTACCCTTCACGAGGCCTCCGCCGGCTTCTCGCTGGAGTGGACTACAGCAAGCCGTACGCCAGCCCAGTGGACTGGAGCCGGCTGCCGATCCTGAACGTCATCCTCATATCGCCCACACGGCACTACGTTGTGGACCCGACACGACTGGAGGAACTCGCGCTTCCCCAACAGCTGCACGTCGCAGTCAACAATATTGGCCAGGTGCTCCACATGCGGTTCCACCAGCTCCCCTCGCGCCGTGGGAACGCCATGCGGCTGGTGAGCGCAACACTGGCTGTTTGTCACGGGAGGACGACACACATGCCACCGAGAATGAAGGGGAATGCCATGTTGATGCAAACGGAGTGACTGTTGGAATGAGCATTTCAGATATGGCAGCTATGCTACATGCAGCGGTTCACATTTCGCAAGCCGTCGTGGCGGAGTGTGACGAGATACTTGCAGGTTAGCGGGGCCTGCTGATCGCTTTTTCTCTCTTACGGCGTTCTGTAATGGGTGGAGGTATATAAAGGGGGAACAGTAAACGCCGGGAATTAAAGAAGCAGTGGAGGTCGTCACCCTAACCACACGCCCGTGTTGACGGTGGTTTTTCTTGCTGCTCTCCTCCCTACGCACGATAATTGCTTTGTCACCTTCTTTCGCTTTCTGTTTCGCACGTTTACCTCCTGCAACACCATTGCACTTTTTTATCTTATTGTTTTTTTTCTCATTTCTTCTTTGTTTTTTTTCTTCTTCTTCTGCACTCACGCATATTGCTGTTATCGTGCCAGCCCGTAACGAACAAAGAAGAATAAACGACCAGTACTGGTGGAAGAATATTTTCGTAAGGCGGAAAACAGGGAAATAGGAAGGGCGACACTCAGGCTAAAGGGAACGCAAACAAAGGGAGAGACAAGAGGAATATAGCGAAGCGTGATCCTTGACCCGACGTTCGATATCTGGATTTTTAAAAAAAAATACGATACAAGGATATAAAGGGAAGAAAAAGAGCATATCACAGGAAAGGTAACCGAGGCGGTAAAACGATATAACGCCGTCCCCGATTGGAGTGGATCTGACGACGAGGAAAAGACAAATTCAGCAAGAAACTCTTAGCATTTAGAACAAAGGGGAATAAACGGAGGGATATTCAAAGGAAAAAACGGTATATAATTAGAATATTTTTTTTTTTTCAAAGAGGAAAGCCGCACGGACGCCATTGTGATTGGCGATAGCGACAGTAAGCAGAACCGAGGGATTTTCACAATTTCACCTTGTAACTTATTTAGCGAAACATTTGACGGCGCGAATTTAAAAGAAAAAGGTAAACGGTAATTTGTTGACTAGAGGCATCGTTTGCCGAGCTTCAAAAGGGAAATCCGGAGAGCATCAAAAATAACGTATAGTACTTAGCAGGGGAAGGTCCTAAGGAAGAAGAAAAAAACAGTTGTGAGAGGAGGTAGAGTAGATTAAATAAGCAAAGACCATTTCTAAGCCGCTCATCATGGAGATACGCGACGTTAACACATATGGCGTGGGTCAATCCAACAGGGAGGCCGCCGCATTAAAGGGGGGCGTCAAGGGTGGGAATACCCCGGGGGTTGCCACCCCAACCCCTCCGAAACGATTATCCAACGCTACGCAGACCGATGCGGAATTGTACACCCCGTACCCCTACCCGGCGGGCTTGGGGTTTGGGGGCATGACGAAGGATCCGAATGTAATGCCAAATAGCGCTGACTGTCCCTGCACCGCGTGCGCCCAACAGCGCTCCCAATACGGTACAGCAGCCACAACGAGGGACCTACATGGTGCATCCTATCCGCCTCCCACCGCACAGTCCATGCAAATGAATGGCATTCGTATGGGTTCACTGGGCTCGCGCTCCGCCACCATGCCTACTAGTGACTACGGCCACTACCAACAACATCAACAGCCGAATACACGGCCACCGACACAGCATCCATTCCGCACCACCATCACCATGTTATTCAGCACCAGCCCTACCAGCCGTACGTGCAACCACGCCCGGTGCAGACGTCCCCGAGCCCAGTGCCGGGGTACACAACAAGTGCCGTAACAGCCCCCACCGCCCATGATGCCGTTCTTCCGATTGACACAGCGGAGGAGTTTCATCGCAAGTGCGCCGGGAGGGTGGTCGAGCTAGCGTGCAGCGCGGAGGGTCGCTCCCTACTCATTTCGGCTATGTCCTCGCAGGACGCCGTTGTCATGGATATGATGGTGCAGGAAATCGCCGTTGATGTGGAACGCGTGGCGCTCGACCAGCACGGCTGTCACGTCCTCCGAATGCTGCATGGGTACGCAAGTGCAGAACACACCGCCACACTCGTCTCATCTTTCACCGAAACACTTGTGCTGAATCTCTGCACAATGTCACAGCACAGTCGGCGGATTCTTCAGACGCTCTTTGAGCGTCCGCTGATTGACCTGCAGCCGATTATTAACGTATTGGCCGAACACTCATGCTACCTCGCTGCCACGCAGCAGGGGTGCATTTCGCTTATGCGGGTGTTTGAGCTGTGCGACAGCTGCCAAAAGAAGCAGCTGATTTCAAGGTTGCTGCCACTCTTTTCTCATATTGCCCTGGACCCTTTCGGAAATTATGTGGTGCAGTGCGTGATTGAGAATATTGGACGGGGTGCTTCAGAGTACGTGACGTCGTACTTTAGGGGCGAACTACTGAAAATGAGTTGTGACAAGTACGGAAGCAACACTGTAGAGAAAATTGTGAAGGTTTGTGGCGATGTGCCAGCAGTGTGGCGCCTCCTTATGGATGAGCTTTTCTACACGCCCGGCGTTCTTCAAAAACTGATACAGGACAACTACGGCAACTTTGTCGTGCAGACCATTATTGAGCACGCCACCAACCCAGGTGAGCTGAAGCGTATTTGCGACCTTCTTCGTCCGATAGTCCCGAACAGCCCGTATGCGACGCGCATCGAAGCCAAGATGCGGGCAGCGTTGATGCAGGCCAACAAACGACAGGCGCAAACGACTCAGTTCTACCAACAGCCGATTTCTCTGCCTGGGCACGGTCCTGCACTACCTCCGACACCGGACCCTGCCGTGCACACCCCGCTCACCTCAGAGCACCAGAACCCATGTAGTGCGCGCCTCCGTACCCTGCAGAACAATAAGGCGTCCTTCGTGCGGCGGCAGCAGCAAAAACGTCAGCAGCGCCAGCTATATCCAAGTTAGCAAGAGGAAGGGATGTAAGAACTGAAGTCTCTGGAAACGAGGACAATTATGAAGAGGGCGACAGCGGAGAGAGGAATGAGGAGGAGAAGTAGAGCTGAGCACTGGGGATTATTGACTAGTGCCCTCTGTTTACTTTATTTGTCTCCCCGGCGCCTATTTCTGACGTGCTTTTTTTTTTCTACTCATGCTCCTATTACCTCCTATACCATTACTTTTTTTTTTTTAATTCGTATATGACGCCGGGTGGCGGCCTAGATATGCTCAACGAATGTAATTGTGTAGCGTTAGATTTCACTTCACTTCATCTGCTCTGCCTACCTTGGGTTGGGAGAACAAATCACTAGATGGACGGGAGTCACCCCAGATGTTGGATTGGCTTGTTTACTATTGCTTCCTTTTTGTTGAGGAAAGCAGAAAAATGTGTGTGCCGGAAAAAGGAGAGGAAAGATTCCGGCGACGGAGGGTTAGGGGAGATTGGGGGATTGTTTTTTGTTTTCAAGTAGGGGTAGCGGGCTTTTGGCAAGGTTACGTGTGAGTTTTCAAAATATAAACATTTTTTTTCTTCCTTCCCCGGTGTTCAATGTGCTCCCGCCAGCTGCATTCGCGGGTCCTGCGCAGCGGCCTTTCATCGCTCTGTGCCATGCCGTATGTGCGTGTGGTTGCGTTCCAATACGTTGCGCAATGGATAACCTCTTTGTGAGTGCACGCACGCTATTCGGGTTAGGCCCATTATATACACATCAGCCTTTTTTTGACACACCTTTTCTTCATTCCCTGCCTGCTCTTGGCCTTTCGCTTCTACTTCAAGAGATTCTTTTTTTCTCTCCCCCTCTCATACCTCGTTCTTTTTTCTTTTTTTCTCCTGCATGCCAAGTCGCAGGTACAGGCATGCAGCGATATTATATCATACGCTTTGGTTTGTCGAGCCACACCCACTGTTCCAGACTCTGACCATTCCTTCGCTATTTGTTCCTGCCTCACACGCCCTTCCATTATATCGCTCCCCTGCTTCTCTATGTATTCCACCCCTACACCCACCCCTCAGTAATGCGTTCGCACCTGCACATGTAAATGTGCGCCGCAGGATGGGATCGTGAGATTTTTGTTGAGTGCATTCTTCTGTATGTTTACTTGATGCTATGTATTTTTTCATTCTTTCTTTCTGATGCGCTGCATTCTCGGCTGGGTGACGAAAGAGTAAATAAATATCAGCGGCCATCCTGTGCTTGTAGCTTATCATCTCTTTCTTTTTTTTGAGTCCTTATCCCTCTATTTCTTTTCCCACTGCTATTGACCCTGTGATTTGCCCTGCGCCACGCACAAAAACGTGTGTGTCTTTTGCAACGACAGTGGAGCCTTTACTTACTTAATATAGAGACACAATACTTTCCGTGGCGCAGTCCCTGAGCGCTGCAAACGGGGGGCGATGACTTTAGAGAAGGCGGAGGAGGCGCTCCGTCTCTTTGCCTCCCTGCAGGACATCATAGAGGCAGAGCAGGACGGCGGTATACAGCGCCAGGAGGTTACCCAACGTAAGCCGAGCCGCGCAGCTTCCAGACCGTCTTCCACCAAACGGCCGACGGGCTCCACGAAGGAAAAGGATCTACAGCGACGGCTTGAAGCGGCGGAAAGCCTCGCACGGCGCCTTCACGAGAAGAACAAAAAGCTTACGGAGCAAATAGCCACTATCGAGTCGGACGCAAATGGTACCAGCGGGCCTAGTGCCGTGGCTGAAAGCCAATCGGAAGTGGAGCGACTCCGTGGGATAGTGGCGGAGCGCGAGGCGGAGATGAGGGCCTTCGGGCCCGCCTGCGGCATGTAGAACGGGCGCTGAGCGAAAAGACTGCGGCTGACGCAGTTCCCCGCGGCACCAGCGCCAATCGTGCAGCCAGGAACAGTCGCAAAGGACAGTGGGGTGCTGGTAACCGTGAAGCGGAAGGGAAGATCGTGGGAAGCCCTTACGCAGCTGAGCGCGAGCACTCGGTGAAGAAACCCACGGCAGCGAGTTCCCTCACCCCTTTGGAGGCCATCTACCAGCAGCTCTTTGGCGGAACGGCGAGCAGGGTTGGTGCCGGTAGGGTAACAACCCCGGGGGCTACTCGAACAGTAGGATGAAGTCCATATGTGTGGAGTGGGAGGGATTGAGATGCGCGTGCTCGGGGGAGGGTAGGCAAAGACGACCCTGTCGTGCCTTGCACATGTACACTTTTTGTAAGTAATAAACAAAAACAGGGACATACACAGCAATAATTTGTTTCAGCAACTTCTAGTTCAATGATACACCCCGCCAGTTCGGTTATGCTCATCGGTTTGCATCTATTGGTGTGTGTAATTCCCTTTCACGTTGATATTCTTTCTACGCTAGCCCACGGTATCGCATGTTTGCATATATATACCAGTCCGTTACGTGAGGGGCATGGAAGTATGGAAAAGATGAAACGGCATTGCGTGAACTGGGCGAAACAAGAGAGCTCTCTAGACAAGTAGTTTTCTGCGTGACAGTTC
Source organism: Trypanosoma congolense (assembly GCA_002287245.1). Classification (NCBI taxonomy): domain Eukaryota; phylum Euglenozoa; class Kinetoplastea; order Trypanosomatida; family Trypanosomatidae; genus Trypanosoma; species Trypanosoma congolense. The sequence goes on along the minus strand of NHOR01000353.1, from coordinate 355,743 downwards.
ACTGGAGTGGGCCTCGCGTGGTTATCAAATACCCGCATTTTCGCCACTAATATCCTCCTATCAATCTCACACTGTGTTTACAGAACACTATGGATTGCATGCATAAGTATTCCAATTTTGAGAGTCATCTCTGTCCCCCATACCTCAACCGCTCTTGACACCTCGATTGGATTCTGCTCTAGAAGTGTCGAAAGCTGCGTACATAAAAGAAGAAAAAAACTCATTTTTAAAAAGGGATTACGTGCACAAGGCTAGCTTCTGTGCAGGTGCGCAAGAAGTAGTGAATATAGGTAGACACAGGGAAGGGGAGAGAAAGAAGGATCCCCGAACAATTAAGTAGTGGAAAAAGCTGCGCCCCCAACGGCAAGGAATAGATTAGAGAAAGGAACAGTTAAGCAATATAATAAGGAAGGAAGGAATAATGCCGAACCGTCAGATCATCCAGGTATTCGAGGAATACCAACGAGCGCGCGTTAAGTTTGTGCAAACGGTGGCAGATTTTGCTTCCAAGCCGCAGCACATTGACGCCCTGCAGCAGGCTGGTGTGATGCCGCTCCTTCGCCCGCTACTGCTAGACAATGTGCCCTCCATCCAGCAATCAGCCGCTCTCGCGTTGGGCCGCCTCGCCAATTACAATGAGGAACTCGCGGAGAGCGTTGTATCGGGCGACATTCTTGCGCAGCTGGTCTACTCCCTACGTGATCAAAGTCGTTTCTACAAGAAATCGGCAGCCTTCGTGCTGCGGAGTGTGGCACGCCACAATGCTCAACTTGCCCAGGCTGTTGTGGGCAGCCAGGCCGTGGAGGCGCTCATTGGCTGCCTCGAGGATTTCGATCCTACAGTAAAGGAGAGCGCAGCATGGGCACTTGGTTATGTGGCACGGCATAACGCCCACCTCGCGCAGGAAGTTGTCGATAAGGGGGCCATTCCCCCACTTGTGTTGTGTGTGCAGGAACCGGAACTATCGCTGAAGCGAACCGCCGCCTCAACCCTGGCGGACATCGCAAAGCACCTTCCAGAGCTCGCACAGGCCGTTGTGGACCAGGACGCCGTCACACACCTTGCGCCTCTCATTGGAAGCAGTGACGGGAAGCTGAAGCGGCAGGTGTGCCAGTGCCTGGCGCAGATTGCGAAGCACAGCGTTGAGCTTGCGGAGCTGGTGGTGGAAGGTGAAATATTCCCTCGCATATTTTCACTGCTCAAGGATAGCGACGAGACGGTGCGCAAGAACGCATCAACGTGCATCCGGGAAGTCGCCAAGCACACACCGGAGTTAGCACAGCTCATTGTCAACGCTGGGGGTGTGGGTGCACTCGTGGACTATACGAGCGAATCGACTGGAAGCGCACGGCTGCCGGGTATCATGACGCTGGGTTATATTTCTGCATTCTCGGAAACGCTCGCCCTCGCTGTGATCGTTTCCCGTGGAATCGAGCCGCTATCGAACGCTCTAGAGAGGGAGCAAGAAGACCACATCAAATCGGCAGCTGCGTGGTCCCTAGGCCAGATCGGCCGTCACAGCGCCGACCACGCAAAGGCAGTGGCCGATTGCAATGTGCTGCCGAAGCTGCTTGACCTGTACCTCCATCCCAACAGCTCTGACGATCTCCGCATGAAGAGCAAACGAGCACTAAAGAATATTATTCAGCGGTGTGTGCAGTTACCGGCGTTGGAGCCACTGCTCCACCCCGAAGCCCCGAAGAATGTACTCAAGTACGTCTGTGGGCAGTTTGCCAAGGTTCTGCCGACGGACATTGCTGCCAAGCGAGAGTTTGTAGCAAACCGTGGGCTTGCCACTGTGCAGCGCATCCGACCTGAGCCGGGCTCCAAATTGGCAGAGTACATCCAGAGCATCAACAACTGCTACCCACCGGAGATTGTTCAGTACTACTCACCGGAGTACGCGCAGACATTCCTGGAGAAGATAGAGAGCTACCACGTGCAGCAGGTACAACAGCACTGATATGTTTTTCCTACCGTAATCCGCGCCCCACAGTTAGTGCTCAGAAGGTGCTCGGGAAGGGAGAAAGTGGTGAGATGCGCTCGGAGGACAGTGACGTGGCCTCTCCTCCTCGCTGCCTGGCGGAGAAGGCAAATGTACATTTTTTTTTCGGATTGTAGTAGAGCACGGCTGGGGAGGGTTAGGGCCAAAGGGGTAGGGAAATAAAACAAAAAATGCGGAAAAAGAGAATGAAAATATTTGATAGGCTGCACCCTTTCGTTCATTTGTCCCATTCCACGCACGTGCAGCTTTCCACTTTTCTCTCTGTGTACCTGTGTACGTTGTTGTCCTCTTCAGTTCCCTTCCACCTCTAGCTGCCGCGGGTCTTCGGTGGGCATGCCGCGTATGCGATTGGGAGCTCTCCTGTGTATGCGTGCGGAAGTGTCATTTGTTGATATTGTTTTGCGCAATTTAGACGGTGGCGCACAACGTTTGTTTTCCGGTACTTATGTAAATACGTGGGGGGTTGTGATGATACTACGATCAGAGCCCTCTTTCCTTTTTCTTACACTCACTAACCCTACTGCTGAATGGACATCGGTGTGGATGTGTTTGTTCATTTGTCCGCTTTCTTGTGGCTCGTTGTAACCGTTCAGGAGGAAGAGGAGGAAGGCGAAGGAAAGGAAAGGGAATGGAATGCGATGGAGGAAGGCTGTGCTAATGATAGCAGAGAGGGGGGAATATGTGTTAATTTGGACCCCGTAAGTACGCGTGGCCGCGCGAACACGTTGTACTGTTCCGCAGACACGCTGTAAAGGTTGGAATCGGGGGAAAACAGTATGAATTGTAGGGGAAGTTTGTTTTGTCCCCTTGTTTTTCATGTGCTGTTTTGCTTCTAAGTAGGTGTATAAACGAGTGAAGCGGCAGTTGCAGTGAGATCAGGTGGGCCGCCTCTTTGAGCTATCTTTTCGGTTTGCTGCAAGTGATTGAGGTAGAGGGGAGTATCGTATGGGATTTGCATGAATGCGCACACACGTGCCGTAGCGGGTTGATTATGCAGTTACGTTTAGAGTGTGGTCAGGGCCGCCACGGTGCCGTTTGTGCATCGCCCCTCTGCTGCCTCGACCTTTGTATTGTACCGCAGCGCAATTTTTTTTCATATTTACAACCCCTCCACTTCATTCACTTTCTTTTACCTCGATACTTCCTCCTCTTATTCCTCTCTGGGTTCGTCTTCCGTGTGTGAGTGATGAGCGAGGAGGGGAGGCTCTTCTTCTGCGAATTTATGTACACCTGCAAGTGAAAAGGAGTCGGGGATATTATCATGTGGATCTGCTAATATGTAGAAATTCACCAATACTCCTTTTTTTTTCGTTTTCTTAAGCGTATACATTTTTGTGTAACGCACACAGCAGCTGTAGGAATTTACTAACAATGTGAAGCTTGGCTGCAAGGCAAGGAAAATAAGGAGTCACCGCTGCCTGAGGCGTGCGGTAGGGCAGTTGGAAGTTAGTTAGCACCATGTCACCTTTGGTATGGCTTTTCAACTCGCTCTGTCATGGAAATCGTCTGCGGGTCGGTTTATTCCGCGTTGACTGGCGGCGCCACTCCACTGGTAAGTAGAGGTGAGCGCGGTGAGGGTCGGGAATGTTGTGTGGCCGAGGAGAACAATTACTGGGAGCCTCCAGGAGGACTGAGAACGGGGTGAGGCTGGAGACCGTACTTCGCGGAAATGTTGGAGACGACATGATGCTTTCATACCGCCCCTTGCATTTTTTGTGTGTACCGTACCCCAAGTTGTACAACACGCTGAAATGACACTCGCAACATAAGCAGCCTTGTCGCAGCACTCGGGCAACATCTCTCCCTGGACGGTGGTGGTGTGACGCCATGTGGAACTGAATAAAAGCGAGGCGTGGTGTTGGGGCCTAAGTGCAATGTGATACGCAACACCAACTGGGGCGGGCGCTACGGAGGCAGGTTTCCGTTCGTGCAGCCCGTCGTTTGTCACAGTTGCCGATGTTTTGGTGGGAAGCCGTGCGGCATTTTTGACTCCGTCTCTCATCCACACGATGTGACAACGGGGGCGCTAATGGTTCAGTAACTCGCTGTCATGGCTGAGGTGGTTTTCTGGCGTACACTGGCCTTGTCACCTCGCGACAGTTGCTGTTGGGATTGGAACAAGGTCGCCCCTGCGCCGTGCGGGCTATTTTATTGGCACATAGCTAGGCTGGGTGAAGGGGCAAAAGCTGCTGTTGCGTCAGCAGTTATGTGATGTGGCAAAACCAGTAGTTGTTTTGTTGGGACATCTGTTTTTGGAACCAGTCGAGGGTAAAGACATGTCGTTTGCCACAAGGCCGGGGTTTGTCTTTAACAGTGGTGATCTACTCAACCGGAGGCACAAGGGAAGATCGTACCACTGTGACTGCGTCCGGGATGACATCAATGCGTCCCGTTGCGGTCGGACCCTCGCACAAGTGGCGAGGTGTAGAATTTGTGCGGCGAGATTCGTCAGTGCAGGCGCGACCACGGTGGCTCGCGGCGTCGCTGATCGTTCAAACGAAACTGCCCGCGGGGAGTAGTGGCAACACAAGCGCCTTTGCGCGCCTCGTCCGGCTCTCGTGGTGCAGTGGAGGAGGCGAAGACTGCCACGAGCTGTCTGCGATTGCATGTTTGTTATGACCGCTAAAAAAACTTGCGGACGGATATTGGTTGGAGCGACAACTACGGCGGATTGCCAAGAATGTTGGCAGTTACCATTGCGACGTAGCCCCCGTGGACTGAGGGTGGTATCAGTTGCTAGGCACCTTGCTCCGTGTTGTGCATGAGCTGCTAAAGCACTGTTGGAACCGCTATTGCTAAGCGTTGTTGGTAGGCGGAGCCTCTCTCAAGGCCATGGTGTTGAAGCCGAGCTCCCTAGGCGCGTAGTGTGTCAGGTATCAACCAAAAATGGTGGGTTCATTACCTCCTGTTTGTTGTTCTGCCGCGGGCCCCTGTTCCATGATTTGCTTGTCACTGCAGTAGCACAATGTTGCACTTTATCTGCCTTTTCTCCGAATACATTATATCACCTCTTAGGTACGCGAACTTATTCCAGTTCTGCTTTTTTTTCCGCACCCACACAGTGAGTGAAGCTCACCACCTTCACAAAACGGAAGTAGGATTACAAAAAAGCGTAGGACGAACCTCGATACCCCCTACCCAACGAAGAAGGGGACCACTCTGTTCCGTTAACTTATAGAAGAGAATACCGAGGCGAAGACAAGAAGGCAGTACTTTGCTGGAGGGAGCATAGAAAGATCGTGCTGCAGAGTGCACTAGATAGGTTGGTGGTCGGCCCTACAGGGCGTGCTCTGAAAAATATCCTCCTTGTCTTCTAACCCCACTCGCTCGCACACGAACATCCGTTATCAGGCAGTAGGGAGCGGAGCAAAGAGCACAAAATGCACTTGGCGCGGCTTCATAAGCAGCCGCACCACATCACTAGGGAAATGGAAAGCGGGCTCCGCCGCGTTAAGGTGATTGCTTGTGGAATTGAGATCGATGTGCCTGCTGAGGCTGAAACGACAGTAAGGGCTCTCATGAGGGCGATTGTGGCACTGGCTTTCCCTAACCGCACCGATCGCAGCAGTTACTGCTGCCTTTTCTTGGGTGACCGGGCTCTGCCGGAGGGAACGCGCGTGGCTGAGCTACCAACCGATGCCATCCTGCACCTTCATTTCGTGGCTGATGGTATTGCCAAACAAGGTGGTTGCAGTGATGGGGGCGTATCGCCCTCCCCCGCCACTAGCGCACCGCCCGTGAGAAGCGACCCCCTCCGACGCTCGGCCTCGCCCGTGGTCGTGCGTCCGCTTGACACACTCGAGTCGAAGCCGCGCGGCAACTCGTACGACAGGGTTCACCTGCTCCGCCGTGCTAGGGGTGGGGGACCCGGCATCATCTCGCCTCTTATCCAGCCTATGTGCGGGCACCCCGAACAGCGAGGCGACAAACTAACGGCCGCCAGGGGAGGGTTTGGTACTGGCACTACTCTTTCGTCAGCCGCAAGTTACCCGTCCCTGCGGAGGGAATATAAAAGCATTAGGACCCTTGGAGGCAGCTCTCCACCCAGCGACAACTGTGTCGGCATCACTGTGATGCTCACGAAGCCGTGCCAGGGAAAAACTGACGCTAACGTGGACCCTGGTGGGTTGACGTCGCCGCCAATTCCATCTGACACTCATAAAGTAGCAACAGAGGACGACAAGTCAGTGACATATCGGCACCTTCGAGTTAATTTGGATTACCCTGTAGGAACGCTGAGGGAATTTTTTGATATAGCCACGACTCACAGCATCTATCTAGGAGAAATGCCTATCATGGATGATCGGATAGCGTTCCGCGCGCTATCAGCCGTAGGCACGCAAATATTTAGTTTCCGTCCATGTTCCTCCGCCAGGGCACGCCTGGGATTGCCCACTAGAGGCATTAACGTTGCGCAGAACGACGTGAACAGAGCTAAACAGAAGGACGGTGGAGGTAGCAGTATCGCGGGCAGCATCATTGGTGGCCCCGGGAGCGTACGACTCGGGGGGCCAGTCGGAGAGAATGCCAAGGAGAATAAAGGGATGAAGGCGGAGACAGAACGGGTTGGAAGCCCAGTGAGTGTGCAGTATATGAAACTGAATCCCGTACCGGTCACTGAAGCAGGCGACACCAACGATATTTGTGGCGCCAGTGGGCTGGGTAGGCAAAATCAACGGGAGAAAAACACTTCAGTAGAAGAAAAGCAGTCCGGCGGAGGGAACAGGGGGGCGGAATCTGCTGCAAGTGGTAGTAGCGGATCGAGGAGCAACCCGAGGGGGGCCACCGCCACCCCGGATGGGCTGCGAACCAAGCCGGTCGGTCGAGTACCAGGGGGTTCATCCTTCGGTCAAACGCACCCGTGTCCAGCGGCGGGTGGTGGCGTTGTGGGACACGACGGTAGGTGGCCTGGTACAGACCCGCTGGGAAACCACCTGTGGCGCTCCTCCCAGCTAAAGGTCCGCCGTACCCTGGATGGAAAACACGTTGCAGGGAAGGGGAGAGCGGCGTGGTCGCGGGCCCCTCTCCCATTGGACCCCGTGGCCATATCTGAAAGCAGGGAAGAGAAAAGCGTGTCGCCGAGGTCGAATACGCGGGCGTTAGTCGTGGTGCCACCAGTGCAGCAGGAGCAGCGTAAGACAAGTGGCAATGGAAGGAACGCCTTCGACGTGACTTCAGCGCCCACTTTTTCCCCTTCAGGCAATGTGCGGCGGCCAGTTTCAATACTTGCTTCTGGGCTAATGCAGAAACACAGAGGTATCGAAAACAGCGCTAGTCCAACCACTGTGGAGAATCAGGCCAATAATGCCAACCATTGTCCCATCAGTTCCACAGAACCTGAGCAAAACAAGGAAAATAACTAAGACCAGCATTAGCGTGTGCAATTGAAGAGGATCGCAGTGTTTCTTCTCTTTTGCTCTTTAGCTTTAAACTCAATCAATCCTCGGCTACCACGTACGGCTTGTCAATCATCGCCTCGTGTTTTTTTCACTTACTTGCGGATGGGCACACTCCTCCGGAAGTGGACGCTAGCTCTGCGCTACCTCGTGGGTGCGCGTGTATGTCGCCGTCACTCTTTCTTTCAGTTGGAGCGATCGAAATATTTAGCATGTTTCATCATTATTGTCATCATGCCTCTCTTTTTCACTTTTTCATCCCCGTCAGCTTTTTAGATTTTATTATGCTCCTTTTTCTTTCTTCCATTTTGGCACAAATACGGTTGCCAGTGCATGCCCCACCGATCCCATGTGGCTCTCTTTCCTTTTTTTCTCCCACTTTCGCTCCTTCGATTTCCTTACGAGCAGACGAGGCACAAATTTCGCCATGCTCTGTGATCGCTGTGGTGGTAGCAACGGCGGGGTTTTTAAGCGTCGTGGCAATAGACACCGTTACGCACTACGTGGCTGATATATGTGTGCACGTTCGTGCAACAGAAAGGTGAGGAAGAGCCCTGCGTAACAAGAGTACGTGTGAGTTGTGTTGCGGATGGGCTGGTTCAAATGGCAGGGGATTGCCACGCTGATGATTCTTGGTTCAATAGCTTACCTACACATCATCATTTGCACGTGTCCTTTACTTTCTGTAGTTACGTGAGCGTACCTGATGCTTCCTGTTATGTGTACTGTTTTTTCACCCCACTAAGGGAATTCGCCCCTGACCCACACCATTTTAATGCCTTTCCGCTCTCATATGCTAGTGCAAGGTACGGTGAACACAAGTAGGACCTGACGTGCACAAAAGCACTGCGCCAAAAAGCGAAGGGAAGTTTAGTTGACTCTCCCAAACAAATCACATCGTTTTTGGATATATGTTTAGATTGTCCCTCTCGGCGCTCGCCTCCGCTATGGCGGGCAGCGGGCAGGTGAGTTGCGCCGCGCTTAGCGGTGTGACCACAACAACCGGCAACGCGAGGAGCATGACCTTTTCATCGCCAGTCAACCATACAGCGACTCATGAGGCTAATGACGCAGGGTGTATTCGAGCGAGACAAAGCCATGAGGCTTTCATGAAGTTTCTGGCATCGAGCGGAGCTGTCCTCGAGGGCGTGGCGGTCTGTCCAAGCGCTGAGCAGTGCCGTGGCCTCGTCGCAACAAGGCCTTTCCGCGAGGGGACGACGGTATTGTCCGTCCCCATGTCAACGCTGTCCATCACGGCGGATCGCTTGCTCAACACTGATTTCATTCAGTCGCTACATCCTCCGGCACGCGATGATGTACGCCGCCTCTTGACAACGCGTGGTATTAAGGACCCGGTACTGTGTGATCAGGTGCATTTGGCCCTTCTACTGGCAGGAGAGCGAATTAACTCAAACTCGCCTTTCGCTCCATATTTCGACGTACTACCACACCCCGCAATCAACGACGGTGCGGTGATACAGCGCTACAAGGACGTGCTGGACCCCACACAGTTGCTGGAGTGGGACGACCATCAACGCGACTGGGTTACGGTGCTTCGTGAATTGAGTGAGCGCTGGGGAACTGCGGGGCCGCCTCTCGAGGTGTGTTACTGGGCGTGGCGGATCGTTCTTAGCCGGATGCACATGCTGCCGGACCGCGGCCTCGCACCCGGAGACATGGGCTCCAAGCTCCATTACTCGGCCCTCGCCACCTACGGCCGTGCGGAGCGGCAAACCCGCATCTTGAAGCGACTCCGCGCAACCATTGGCGCCGTCTTTGGTAGTGACAGCGCTGCAGAGGATTATCGACTGGTCCCCACGCTATTGCCGTTGCTCGATATGACAAACCACTTACCTTCGAGCAACGTAAGCGTTGAAGTGCAGCCGCGAGGTGATCGTGGGAGCTGTGGTGAGTTACAAGCGCTGCGGGAAATTCAGGCTGGTGAGCAAATAGGCCTGTGCTTCAACCGCACGCACGGAATTTCCTTCACGTTGTATCGGTTCGGGTTCCTTCCCCTGTAGTGGAGTTTGAGAGTATGCGAATGCTAAAGATATGAGGGGTTGTACACCGCAACAGTTTAATAGAAAAGATAAACAAGTAGGAGTGCGTAAAGATAGCCTCGGGTAGAATTTTTCAGCGTTTTGTTTTGTTGTTGTCTTTCACCTTTTTGTGTGTCTAGGAATTGGGAGCGGAGATGAGAAATAGAAAGGGGGGAGAGGAGTTGGATTGTTATTTGAGAGGGATCCTGCGAGGAATGGATTTCATTTTTCTGCTTAGTGCTTTCTGCTAGCTTAATGCTCTGCAGTCGCCGCTGTTTTCCTTCTGCTGCCCCCACACACACTTAACCCCAGTCCCTGAATGAATTACTACAACACACACTCCGCCATGCCAGACGCCCAGTAACCACGCCAAGGCAACGTGCATAGAATCCATTAGATCGAAAACCATTTTATTCAACCATTATTCTTCCCTTCTTTTTTTTTCTTTTTTAAAAAAATAATTATAATAAAATATACCCACCATGTTACAAAAAGTTATTGTCTTTTTTTCTTCATATAAATATGTCTTTAGATGTTCCAATAGAGCTTGGATATCTTCCTCCATTATCAGGTTAACGGGCCGCAGCCCCAGCACCTTCGTCAACATCGCACCGAAAAGAGGACAAAAGGGAGGAGGAGAGGGGATGACAGCCCTCGCCAACACCGTCAGCTGCCTGCTGCTGCTTTCCTTCGCCTCTTTCCTCTTTTCGAAATGTTCTTTTCATCTCCTCACCTCCACACTCTTGACTGCTGTAACGGCAACAAGGAAAAAAAAAGAAGACACGCGTTCATACACAACATCACTTGTCTGTGGAAAGGCACGTCTGAGTGAGAACGGAAAGGTCCGACCACTGCCACCCCCTGCCCCGAACACAGGTGGCAACAGAACCCACGCCACAGGAATATATATACAAAGGAGGTCACTGCGTAGGGAACGGCATAGGAAACATTATTTATGTAACTGTGCGAGTTACCGTGTGCATAATAGTGGTTCGTTGGCGCTAGCATGAGCACCAAAGCGCAAGCGTCATGGAGACTGTGCCGCGTCGTCAGCTTCGTGGGCGCAAGGGTCAGTTCGATGACGCAACGCGACTTCCTGCGGCCCGGCGTGTCCTTTACGAACGAAATGTTCCGCGTGTTGGCGGCTGCATGTCGTGTTTTTGCTTACTCCTATATGCGGAGGGTGCTGCACGCTTTCATATATCTGCCTGTTTCCTCTACGTCTCTATATCTCTCGTACGCTGTATGGGCCTGGTTCCCCGAAGACCGCACCACCGCAGCTCCCGGCACAACGGACCGCCCACTTCTGCGCACCACAAGTGAGTTGCTGGAATTTGGCCGCGGGTGTGCCCATCGACATCGTAGCCTTCGCGACGAAGCGCAGGACAAGAGCGGTGCGGTGCACCTGCCGTCGTCCAAGCATTGTGCAATGGCAAGTGACTTGCTGTTTATTCTGCACTGCATTGCAGGTATTCAAGGTACCTTTGAGGAGCGGCAGCTGGTAACACCAGGCGGGGGAGGGGGTGTTTGCCCCGCGGAAGAACTACTACGGATAGTTTTGTCCATTTCCCTCGATGAGGAGTGGTTCGACATCGTTGAGGCGGCGCGCGAAATGTTTGAGCACGTTGTTCGGGATCGCCTGCCCCCAGTGCAGGCGAACGTAACTAACGCCATTGCTGATCTTTGCGCGCTTTCCTACGAGCTCGACCACTGCAAAAGCACGGAGGATGTCACCTTGCTCCAGCGTCAGCGGGTAGCCCGGGCTGTGGACACTTTTCGCCCGGAGAAGGCTGTCCGGGAGCTGTGTACAATTGCCGCTGAGATCGCGGTGCTACCGCTCGTGGATGTCGACCGAACGACACGGTGCCTCATGTTCACGCGGCGAAGCCCGGGAAAGCGCCCACAACTCATCATTACGTTTATCGGTACAAACAGCTGGCGGAGTTGGTTGAGGAACATGAGGTTTTGGCCCAAGCAGGCTCCGCCCGCACAGTTTGGTATGCAGCTTTGGGCACATGCGGGGTTCTTGGACCTTCTGCAGTCTATTGACTTTGCGGGTGCCACGGAGGGGTTTGATCAAATTATTCTGATTGGGCACAGTATGGGCGGAGCCCTCGCGCAACTGGCCGGGGTGCGGTTGGCCAGTGCCAGAGCCGACCGACGGGTGACCGTCCTCACCGTTGCCTCCCCACGTGTCTTTGCCTACCGCGGTGCTGGGTTGCAGGAAGAAGGCAAAGGAGGCTGTGAGGTAGAGCGGGCGAAAGTAGAGGGCAGGCACAGCGAAGTTGTCGAAGGGCAAGGACGTGACAGTCGGGGTGTAGCACAGCGCGATGGGTGCTTCCCACCGAATTATCATCACATTCGTGTTTTTATGCACGCAGACGCGGTGCCGAGATTACCACCAGCGGTTCTCGGCTACCGTCACGTGGGAGCGCCGCTGCCGCTGCATACGGGTTGTGCCACCCGCGCGTCATTCGTCGGCTGGGGGTTGTGGTCTACTTTTTTCCACAGCGCCGAGATGTACAAAGCAGTGCTGCAGCACCCTGTCGTGGCACAGCGAGGGTTCCAAACTATTTGAGAGCTGCCTCCGCACTCATTGCTCGAAATAATATTGCTCCGGGTGGTTTCAGTTTGCTGGTGTTCTTCCAACACGCGAAGCGACGCCAACCCGCAAACAGAGATTGCTCTTTCCGTTCGTTATTGTAGCGATGTTTCTCCTATTCCCCTTTCCTTTCTTCAGAACCGAGAAGACACGAAGCCCAGTTCGTCACATTCCAAGGCGCGCGGCGAGTGGCAATCATCGGGCCACAGCTGAAAAAAGGCAAAAAAAGCAAACATAAGTGGGATTTAAAAAAGTGTAAGAGAAAAAACTCCAAAATGGGAAGCGTGGAGTTAAACAAAAATGCACACCGCCTTAATCGCATATTTCGCAAACCCAAAACCATGGTGAAACCACGCAGTTGGCGACCATCAGAAGAGTCTGCCGAAGAGCGGCGTTTGTTCAGTGGTGTCACGCTGGGGCGAATCAACGCTATGATTGGCGGCCTCTCGGAGGATGACCGCACCCGCGCAGCAGCGGAGCAGGACCCGCCGACGGTTGTGCAGGAGGAGCTGGCAAAGCGTGCTGCACGCTTTGGACTCCCTGCGGGCGTCGGGGCTGCTAACGCCGCCGACCCCTCTAAGCCCACGGTGGTGACACCGGAGTTGGCGGCAGCAATGCAGAGGCGTATGGAGCGTTTTGGGCAGACCAATGTGGAGGAGATCCTCCAGAAGCGAATGGAGCGTTTCGGCGATGAGAGCTTGGCAATGCAGCGCCGGCAAGCCCGATTTGGGAGTTAACGCGGCTCCTCTCTACTCAGTTCGCTTCTTTGAGGTCTCCAAACCACAACCCGGCATCACGTTGAGGAGGAATGAAAATAGAAGCGGAAAGGGAAAAGGGAAAGGGGCCAAAGACCAACGGGTACTAGGCAAAAGGAGGGGGCAAAAGATGAAGTGGATATTGAAGGCTCTGCGCGAGGTTTTCGATGCTGGCGCCATTTGAATGAGAAAGAGATAGAATGGAGGAACGAAGAAGCTAGCCAGCCAACCTCTCGTTAACACTTTTTTCCGTTTGTTTCTTCTCGCCACTTTTTCTAAGCACGCGCATGGAGTACATTATGTAGCCGTCCTTTTGTTCTGCTTTGTGTCCCCTTATGGACGAAATCTTCAAACCCGTGTGCTCGGGGGGTCGAAGGGTTGCTGCACAACCGCCTCTACGGCAGCCGCACTCACTTGCCCCCTCAAACCCTGCCAACTGTTTTCTGCAGGTTCGCGTCTTCTTTCCCATTTGATCTCCACTGCCCGTTCGATTGGCACGCGTGCCGACGTGTCTCAACGTGGTTCTCGTTGACTTTGGCACGCCCGAACACAGAGGCTGTTGACCTCTTCGCTGCCCGCTCGAGAGGAAGAAAAAATAAAAAGCGCTTGAAAAGAAAGAAAGAAAAACAAAACACATAGAAGCACTGTGGACGGGGAACGGACATGTCTGCACAAACACCCCTCGTGAGTAGCGATGGGTGGGAAGAGCTAGCAGACGCTCAAGGGCCTAGACAACAGCGCTACGGCTACGTGCCTGTTCAGATGACAAAATTAGTTCCCGTGCGGGTCGTGAGCGTCCGTGGGGATTTCTTCGACATGGAAATACACCAGGACATGCCGTTGCGAGTGGTTCAGAAAGCGGTGGAAGACTGCTTTAAGATACGCCCCGAGCTCCAACTACTCACGCACAACCGCCAAGCCATCAACCCAAATGCATCTCTGAGGCGCAACGGATGTCTGTTGCTTAAGGGTGACCCTTTCGTGAAGCTCGTCCTCGATGTAAAGAAGGGGCCTAAGCTGAATATCATTTGTCAAATATCAAACAGCGAACCCATTCCCATTGTTTGCGATGGGGAGGACACAATTTGGGACGTAAAAAAGAAATTCTGCAATGCTGTGGGAAAACCGAATGTGACGCCGCAGCGCATCAAACTCATGTGGCGCTACTGGGAGCTCAACGACAAAGCCACCGTTGACTATTACCACATCCCCACGAACTCAAGGCTTACGGTGATGAAGAAACGAGATTTCCCAGGGACAACGCGAGAGAGCGAGGTCCCGCGGCGGCCATCAGTGCGGCGCCGTCGGCGCTCGAAGCAGCCCAAGCAACAGCGCCACGACAGTAACGAAGACGAGGTGGCCGCCTGGGGGGGAGGACGCACCGAAGACACAGCGAACGATTATTGCCGAGATGCCTTCGGTGACGACACGGCGGCAATTGTCAACGAGGACCTCGATTGCTACCGTCCAGTGGATACGAGCATAGGGGCCCGGGCGCAGGGCAACATGATGGGCCCCACGGATCGTCAATCGTGGGCCGAGCCGCCCAATGGGCAAGTCGGTCGTGCGGTCATACCCCTCGACATGCTGTCCGGCGAAAGCCGGTGCGAGAAATTCCCTTCGAAAGAGCCGGGGGACCAGAACGACGTCATTGCAGCGGGGGGATCACAACTGACAGACCTGGCGGAGCTACACCGCCTGCGGATGGAAGTGGAAGCTTTGGGGAGACGCATGGAGTCGTGCGTTTCTAGTCAGTCAGACGTCGGCACATTGCGTGAGTCATTTCGGGTCGCCATCGCGCGAGTAGGGGAGCTGGAGGCCAGCGTGGGTCGCTTCCAGGATTTGCTGAAGCGCGCGCTTGTCCTGATGTGAGGACGCTCCGGGCATGCACTTCACACCTTCTCCCGTTGCGAGCCCGTTTGCGGTTCGGCGCGCACCGGAACCCGCATGTGCGATCGCAATGCTTTTGAGGTTATGAAATTTGTTTGTAAAGGGAATGAACGGGCGTGCGGCCCGCTGAGTGAATAGAGGGAAGGGGCGTTCACGCTTTCCATTGCCGCAACCCGTCCCTCCAAGAAAGTCGGGAGGAATGCACGGGACCGACCGGGGCGGCACTCCTCAGCAAAAACAGCGGTGATGGTGGGTGCCTGCCGGCGTTAGGCGAGCACCCTGAAAAGACGTTCGCTCGCACCCCGCTTGCCGCGGAAGAAACCAACCCGCCAGCACTGCTTCAGTTTTGTTACCCACCTCGCGCCAACGATGCTATCCCTTTACCTCTCTTACCCCCGTACCTTCTTCAAAAAAGAAAAAAAAGAAGTGTTATTTCCTCCGAGGCCCTCTCCCCGCTAATGAGCCGAGGCGGCCGAACGGATGTTCGCGCACCTGGCGGCAATGGCGACGCCACACTTCCACGGGTTGCCAAGCATTGGGTCGCCAACCGACGGTGTGGTAGCGGGAAGCAGTAACGGGGGCGGATGGGTCACCGGAAAGAAGCATGGACGAATTTCCCTCCCAACAGGGTTCCCCTCACGCACATTTTGTGTCTGTGGAAAGGGCGGTGTCCGGCAGTGACGGTGTGATTGCGGTTCCTCCCCGAGCCCGAAACACGCGGTTACCAGTCACGGACACGCTTGATACCTGTCCCCGTCACCTTTCCGTGACCGGGAGGAAGGTCCTTTGCCGTCGGCGCCGCGGATCGCTTCCAGATAAGCGCCCAACGCTAGACCGCATTGATAGGGGAGAAACGCGTGCCCACAAGAGGTGCGGGCAGCGGGGCCCAAAGACCGGGTCGGGGAAGCCCCGGGGCACTGGGAAAGAACGCGTCGCAGGTGAGCGCAGTCGCGCGATTCAGTGGATGTTTTGAAGCCGCCAGCGCCGGCTCGTCCCAACGCGAACTCATGAGATTAGCGCTGTTGCTTCGGTGCTTTCTTTCTTTGAAGCCCTTACACCGAGTGACGTTTGCTCATGCCCGAGCCGTTCCCTTCGTATTTCCATTTCGAGATGTGCCGGGCACAGTCCCGTGTTTTCGGGGAGAATGCGGCGTGCGTTGCAAATTTTCCACATGGCCATGGGTGGCGGATGACGATCCGAGCGAATCCGATGCGCACGGTTGAAGAGGCCTGTCTGTCAGCAAACGGCCCTTAAGGTTCGGAAGCCACCATACGGAGAGGGCCGTTCCTCTGACCTTCAGGCTCTGGCCCGCCTTGGTGCCCCTAACTCGGTAAACTTTTCCCCGATCGTCGGGTTCGGGCCGCTAAGCGTCTTTTGTTTGGTGGTTCACACCCGATGCCGATGCGTATCCGTCCGGGTGGAACCCCGCGTCGCACGGCACCCAATCAGGGTGCGGCTTCTCACCACCGAATCCAAACAGTGGAGAATTTACTAGGAAAGGACTGCCGGCAACGGCCCCAACGGGGAGGAGCTTCGATGGGAACCGCGCCGCGCGGGCCAGTGCTTTTCACAAAGGAGAATATTTAGGCGCGGCCTAGTTAAACGCGGTGGAGCTTGAGGGCTCCTCCTTCGGGAACCCTTGGTCGGGTTCTTCCGCAGCGGACCTCCCAGCGTAAAAACTAATCGCGCCGCCTGGAAAAGGCAACCACCGGGAGCAAGCGCCGCCCGTCGGAAGCAGAAGCGGGCCACCCAATAAAACATGGGTCAATCTTTCCCTTCCCACCCCGTACGCGTGCGCGCCCACGACGCGACGCGGGGCCCCAAAAGCATTCTGCCCCCCAGTTCGCCAAGAAAGTCTTCATACTTCCCGGTAGCCCTCGAGGAGAGGCTCGCACTTTTCCTGATAGCTCCTCTGCGGCATCACTTCGCCAACTCCGCGGTGTTCCATTGCGCCTTGCGGGTGGGTGCAACTCCGGCGGGCTTAGTCCCGAACGCCCCATCGAAGGGCCCCCACTCGCATCGTGCAATTCGTCGGAGTGCCATTGCCAGGTGACCCAAGGCAAATCGCACTGCGCCGAGTTGTTTCCCCGGCGAGCGTAAACAATGGTCGCCACGGACGGTGATGCCAACGGCCGCGCGGGACCGTTCCTGACCGCGAAACAAACGTTGGGAAGCCAGGCCTATTGCCCGAGTGCCTCGTCACTTCCGTGGAAAGCGTGAAACCCGGCTCGGTAACCAAGGGGGAGTTCTGCGCCATGGGTGCGGTGAGAAAGTCTCGTGGCGGTCCCCTGGAAGGCTTCTTCCTCGGGCCCCAAAATCGGGTGACGCGAACCAAAATCACCGCACGGGAAGGGATAAGCCGCAGGGGCTGCTGCCACAGGTCTTTTGTGGTTCGCGCGTCGATTCCTCAACGGAAGCGGGGCAGACGCGAACGACACGCGATTCGTTGGTGCCTCTCAGCGCCACCTCCCGGAGAACCGTTTCCGTTGCTTCGGTATCTCTGACGGGTTCGTTCTCAAAGAATATTCTTGCAACATGACCGTGCCCCACGCCTACGATGGCGTCTCCTCACCCCAACCGCTCAACGCACGGCCGTTGTAACCCTTCCGCGCTCTCCCCGTGCCTCCGCCGAGCCGACTCCATCGCATCAAGTTGCTGAAGTAACGTCCGCCACGCGCGACAACAAACCACCGCGCGTCACCTCCCACTGATCCCCACCCCGGGGCAAAACACCATCGCCGGTGAGCAGCCTGTTGCCGTGTATTGGGCTTGGAGACCCACGCCGCATTCCACCTATTGCGGGCGTTGGTTTGCGTATGGGAAAAACGCGCGAGAAAAAGAGGCTGCGTAAGATAACGATTTCAACGCTTGTCACCACAGAAAAAAAGTGCGGACGGGCGATCAGGTGAAAAAAAACAAGAGACTCACGAAACAAAAAGGAACAAAAGGGGGAGGGCACTTGCCGTCCCCACAAAAAAAACTTAAGAGCGGGGTGTGCACAAATTGAAACACTTCGAAAAATGAAGCGCAGTAAAAAGATGGATGGAAACAAGGAGCAGGGAGGCCGGGTTTTAAGAAAAAGGAAACGATGAGAATGAAATAAAATTGACGTTAGTACAGGGGCGTCAACCACGCATAAGAAGCTTCATTTTTTTTTCCTTCCGGGCACGGCTGCGGGTTCCGCGCCACCTCACCGGAGATAAGAACACACTTCTTATCCCCAACATACGTTCCTTACCATACCGCGAAGTTCTGTTGCACGAGCGGTGTGGCTCTCCCGGCCGGTTAGTTTAATAAGTGACAATGCCGCTTCTTCCGAACAAACCCCTGAATCAAATTTGGGCCTTGCGAAAGAAGCGGGAAGCGGAAGGTGAGGGAAGACAAATAAGGAATAGACAACAACACAAAAAATAAAGGACAAAACCAAGCGTAAAAAATGGGACTCGTAACACGCAGACTACAACAACACGGAAGCCAAACCGCTTCTCGGAATTAAGAAAAAAAATCACAAGGAGAGGGAGTTTCACTGGAACAATGGTGGGGCATACAAAAACGGGGAAAGGGAGGGGAATGGGATGGGATGGCGATGATTAAACATCAACAAATCGATAAGCTATCAGCCCAGTGTTAAAAAAGGAGGGAAATATATTTAAGACCCCTGGGGGATGATAGTGGCACCGAAAGAAAACAATGTCACCGACCAATGCCTCGGAAGAAACGTCCAGTTTGGTGCGGGGGGTTTCAACCACCTTGCTTTGCACCGCCTGGGAGGTGGGAGCGATTACTCCTTCCTCACGATGGGCGGTGCAGCTTCATCCGGCCTCCCGTCCGGGGGGATAACACTCTCCACTGCTTTTCGGACTGGTTTACCCTCTCATCCAACTCATCGGACATGCGCGCATCTGGAAGGAGGGTAAAGATCAGAGGAATCTGCACGCAGGGCGCAAAGAAACCAGCGATTAAGGCAAGCCATTTGAGATTGGTAAAATCACACGGCGGACGGGTCTTCACCGGAAGGGCGTATTCCATGATGACATTCCCGAGAACATTTCCCATTGTGCTGCCGAGATTGCTGGAAGCTGCAAGAATGGCGTAAACCGTACTCTCACTCCCACGGGGACAAAGGCGCGAAAGAAGGATGGTTGTTGGCATCCAATTCATCATTGCAATCACGGGAGATATGATAAGGTCACCCAACACGTAAATCAAGTGGTCGCTAACATAAGGACGATTCCATCGCATAATCATGATAAAGTCGAACATATTGGACATGATGAGCATCGCCAATGTCACAAAGTAGGTCATCCGATACGTCCTTTTGGAGAAAAAGTAATTGAATATCAGGATACCAATCACCGATGTAACACCACTGAGCGAACCTCCAACAGTCTGCACAAAGAAAAGGCTGAAGTTTGGACCTCCCGGGACGCAATCAGGCCCTGCAGGAAGAAGGTGTTGTGGCCCCGTGAAAGCTCACAGTGGATGCATTGTTCAGATAGCCAAAGAGGTTCGCCTTAGCAACGACCCACGAGAGCGCATAGAAGTTGAAACAGCAATGCGACAGAGAAACGACAATCGCGACGATAAGAAGAGCCAGCCTTGACCCAAACATGGAGGTGAGGGCAACAGCAATCACACACAGTGCGATGAGAATGCTGTATATCGTCTCACGCTTGTTACGCTGGAAAACTTCCTCATTGATCTGAAACGCGCCGCAGCAACAGTCACGAGGCTCTTTAAACACCAACGGCTTCATAGCATCGTCTTCATTCCCCTGCTCGGCTTCAACGGCATCCTGGCCCAGTGGCTCCCCGTGAATAAGTTGCTGGTCCCCTCGCCTGCTTTCGCCGCCTCCTCCTGGCTTCCTCCCTTTTCTTCGCATCCAACTCGCGGAAGACCAGAGCATCTTGGTAACGTTCCTCACGGTTGGGTAGTTCACCGAACCAGTTTAACACAAAAAACGGCAGCACCATCAGTTGAACCGCAGAGGAAATGAAAGGCGATATATGAGGAAGCCCGGCATCACCCAAGGGGCCAACAACAAAGGAGCCAATGAGACCACCAAGAATAATGAACCACCAAACCCAACTCACCAAAGCAGGTCCCGGTGTAGGAACACGTCGGATCATGCGGCTGTAATGACCCTGGGTCAAAATGTCTGTGTTGGCTTTGCTTAGCCCTGCCACGAAAACGCACACGGCACCGATTACAGCACTCGATTCTTTGGCGGGGAGCAGTCCGAAAATAAGCGAGAATATTGGCCCAATAAGACAGGCAGCAAACATATACCACCTTTTAGTGTATCCAAAGAAGGGAAAGATGTCACTGGTTACCGCCGTAAGGGGCTTTACGGACCAACCCATGTTTGAGAGATTCGCAAGCCGCTGGAAAAGTATACCCTCTATTCCGAAGCGATTGAGAAACATTGCGATTAAGGATCCATTAAGTAACCTGTTGGCCAAACCCTTTGACAGGAAATACGAAAGCCCAATGGCCAATACAGGTTTCGGGCCGTATCCCTCCGATGCCTCACCAAACAGGGGAACGTACCGCAAGCACGGGGCCTTCTTGAAAAGTTTCCGCGCCTCAGGGTGAACGAATGTAGCTTCTTTAGACTCTTCAGCATGCAGCTGGGAGGTACCAAGCCCATCGGCACCCTGCCCCGAGAGGAATTCTTCTTCTTGTCGTCCCATTACCAATTATTAAACTTAATGCTGACCTAAAAGTACCAAAAATTACATTGCAGCGGTCAAAGTGTACATGGAAAAAGAAAAAATGATGGTGGGAAAAGGGTGACATTAAATCCAACAGTGCAACAAGAAAACAACACAAATCACAAAAAAAACGTCCGGAAAAGAAGTGACAATATGATCAAAAAAAAAAGCTTTAACCAACATAGCTCCTAAAATCCTCCTCCTAATTAAGCGCATCGTACATCGAATGAAAAATACAACATTTCATTGGTTGATACCATGGAATATGGTTGTGACAGGACAAAAGGAGAGGCACACGTTGTTAGTGGCGCCCTCTGACCTGGCAGCATAAGCAGGGTGTGAAAATCAAATTAAAACATAAAGTTAGCATTAGTAAAACTTCAACGAATCAAAAGCACCCACTCAAAGAGCAAAAAAAAGTTAATTAAACCAGGCAACACACGAAAGAATACCAAACATGGGCAGACAATGCTTTAAAAAACTAATGACATGGGCGTTTCAACCCAATGTATTACAGCCTAAATACCAAACTATCGTCTCCGGTTCCTGAAGCGGTAGTAACAACTATCCCTTTGAAATCTACGTCAAAGAGGAATCCGGGCCCAATCCGTGATACCCAGCCTATCTGACAAAGAATGTATTTCCCTGAATCCATCCCCATAGCATGTGGAACACTAATTTAGGCTACGCATATCATCTTACTACGCAACTGTCTCAAACCACCTAAACGGGACAACACTAAGATCAAAAATGTAAACAAACTGGGAGAGGCAGGAAATACTTGCCGAAAAACCATCATTATCACTACATTCATTCCCCTCCTAAGCAAAAGAGATTTGCAGTTGTTATCACCGCACAATGTCAGGTCAGGTGTTCTGGGAGATAAACTAGCTTTGCCAAACACCGTTTCTCACAAAATAAATCAGGAACTCAGTAATTATATGAAGCACATTTCCACTTAAAAATAGAAGTACTAGGAAAGACCCATCTACGCCACATATCAGAGGTATTTTAGAGCGTTACTTATTTTTCATACATATATATAGAGAAAGAGGATACAGTGCGTGCACAAAACAAAAACTACACACAAACGCGACTGCTGCAACGTAGCAACATCACTTTTTGAAACAGGAATATATGTATATACAAATATATTATCGCAGCAAACTTTTATGACACCGTATTTCTTTTGATGAAGCAACAATAACACATAGCAATTTACATTAACGTCTAAAACGCCGAACTGCATTCGGGACAAGCATTGAAAAACACAAAAGAAGCAGCGGAATAACTAGGAAGTCCTAGCCAAGCTTATCTACGCTAACACAGCATAACTGATAGGGAGTTCCGTAGTTCTAGACGCAAATGTACCAAACATAACAAAGAGAACAACAACACAACGTTTTAAGTCCATATCTACGCATCTTACATAAAGAATATTAACAAACAAAAAAAAATTAATCAATAATACCTTGTAAGCCCTGTTGTTAATGTAGTATACCAAACAAACGAATCTAAACTTATTTGTTTAAAAAAAAAAGTCAAAAAGCCTCCCCACAACGTTTTTCATTTTTTTTTATTTAGGAAAAAAACTCACCTCCGTGGTTAGATGGTGATTCTGTCATCACTCCGCCTGCAACATGTCTACAACTTGAAATCACATAAGCTCAAGTTAAGAATTAACAGTAATCAGAATTACCTTTATATATATACGTATATGATGAAACATGGGCAAATTTCTTCTTATATCTACCTGTTCGACATTTCACAGGATGAAGCACAGCGACCAGAATTCAAAAACAATATTAACGGACTTATCACGAGTCATAAAAAAAAAAAAGTTATCCTTTAATACTTTGCCTCCAATTAGCAAATCAATCACAAGAGCCAACGAATCATAGCCTACATAAAAAAAAAACGCCCTATATGTTTATCACTATTATATATCAATTCTTTGTTGCTGCATTTGATAACGACACCGCATATTATTATCTACGAAGCGTATCTTAAAGTATAAGGTTTCCTGAGACTCATATAAAATAACAGACAAGACTCTCGTTGCCCTTATAGGTTCACATTGCTCGTTTCTCCCTTTCATCGAGAAAATAAAAGCATATAAAAAAACGCTACGCAGAAAAAAGGCAAAGTATAAAATATTTTTTCGTCGAAAAAGGCAGAGGCTGACATTGAAGACAAAAAATCAAGGCTAAAAAAAAAGGTTTCACCTTTCACAAACATATAAACCTATAATTATAGCTCCAGGACAACACTTCATCTTCGATACATTATTCTAACACTTAAAAAACCTACATAAAAATTGTCCCTGTAGCAATGACCTAGAAAGAAATTTTAATTATACTTTATGTATAAATGTAGTAATGGGTATTAATAAAAGTGCCCGAAACCTTAACTTCTTAAATACTTTGCGGATCCTTGCCAATGTGTATTACAAGGCAATTACAAAAGATCATAAAACATTTTTTCTACAAACAACAGAGTATTTTAAAAAAATTAACATTAAAGTTTCGTACCTTCAACCTAATAAAAAAAAAAAAAGAAATTAGAAAGTGAAGCCTGAGACCGTAATTTGCGATATTTTCCCTCGTAATAATGTTTTAAATCGTAAGTGTATGTCCCTCAACCACGTGCGGCAAGTAATGGACTCAAATGTAGTTATGAAAAAGCACATTAAATAGGTCACACCCAGTTGTCATTACCTTTAACAACTGTGTTATTGCATAAAAGTACAAAAGCGACAACAAAAGGAGCATGATCGCATCAATGCATAAACAGAAATTGAAGACGATCGAAAGATACACATATTTTGTCTATCTGTTTCACGGAAATGTGCGTATGGATAAACGAACTTGAGGGTGAAGTGTCCGTTACCGCATAAAGAGAGAAAAATGCGATTTACTTTTTAAAAAAATATCAACGTTGTATATCACAATTACCGAAAAAGGATATCCTGCTCCTACTTTGACAAGCAGATGTCGATCATGTTAATCCATCATATTATATTCCGCAAGCGCAGTAGTAAAGTTTCGAAGGTAAAAAAAGACAAAGCGAGACAAAGGCATGTAGCTAAATATTTATCAGTAACACTTAGGGGTTGAAGTGGGCATAACCAAAAAATCTTGTTCAATTACGTTTGGTCTCAGAGCGATACACGACCGGATGTTGATGATATATACATCCATGCACATACTGTCATGTAACTCCCGGAAAATATAGGTACCACCTTAAACTTCAGCGGAAAATGTACTATGGGTCACTCAACCTTGACACCATAGCCACGCATAGGTCCACCACGCCACTTGCCAGCTATAGGGTTGGTCTTGACAACGGAAACTGTATGACAAAGCAGCCTAGCAGATAATAGATTTCACCCTTGAATTCCCATACAGAGAACAGTAAACATCATTAAAAAAAAATTCAAGAAAAGAACCCGTCCGGGGTGCACTGAATCACCACTATTGCAAAAATAATACCAACAACAATAATAATAATAATAAAGCCTGTTAGATACCCAAAGACGACGGTACTCATCCAGACAAGAGTGGCTCCTTCCGTTTTTTAAAAGAAGAAAGGCATTAATGTCGTTCTAAAGGAGTGCACACAACCCATAATGCCTGACCACAGTTCACGAGGCTAGCCACCGCTTTGAACAAAACGTAGCGAATGATCCGTTCAAGTTCCAGCGCTCTCCTCACCCACCATTACAAGGTTTTTCCCCCCCGTAGTAATAGAGCTTCGTGGCGAAGAGCAAGCTTCCCGCGACAAAGGGTACCACCAGGACTGCATGGCAAGGTGGTGAAAAGAAGACATACCCACGGAGCCAAACCGCTTGGGTATTAAAGTTCAGGGCACCTCAACTAGCCCTGCTGTTTTCGCCCAACCCTCCCCGCTGGAGGCAATTGCAGACGCCCCCCACCTGCATGTTTGCAGCCGGTTCATGTCACAATTTCAGCCCATCCATGGCCGCTCCTTCCAATCGTACCAAATGCTGTGCGATACAACCGTACATGCCGATGGAAAAAAAAACGACGAAGCGAGCACCTCCACATTATCTAAAAGGATTCAAATACCCCACTTGATTGGCGCCCAAAAGGCGCAAGGGTAGAAAGGCGAAAACGAGTACCGCCACGTGGCCACAACCTTACCAATGTCGCGTGAAGCGCTGAAGGACGGCGCGTGCACCACCGTGATCCATTTCTTCTCGCATAGTTTTATGGCCAGCGACGGCCACCTCTTCAAGGTAGAGACTGCCCTATGTGTGGTTAGGCGATGGGCTCCTTCACAATGTGAATCCCAACCCTTGTAAAGTGGCCGCGCAACGCGCCTCCGGAGCGTATTGGAACTCACCCGGGAGGTGTGCGAGGGGACATCACCATTCGGGCAATCGGCCCCAGGGGAAATTTTGGAGAATATTTGCATACAGCCAGGTGCGGGTACAGAGTAATGGTCCATAACATTCAGTTCTCCTTTTGTTTTTTTATGGGTGCTTTCTTTTTCCAATACCGGGACCGCCCATCAGGAGCCGAGGGTAGCAAACTCTCCCGTGGGCTGTTCTGGCGGTATCGCGTGAGTATGGGACTCTTCTTTTACAACCTCCTTGGTACAGCCCGATTTGCACTCACTACTCCACTATGATTCAAAAGGACCCGGTGCCACTGAAAAGCAGATACGGAACGCAGGTACCGAAGAGGGAGTTAGGGAAGTTTTTGCCTTGATTTATCATGTTCTGTACGTGAAACACGGCACCGCAGTCGGCAGAAGGGCACTTGTGAACAGTTGAAGATTACTTAGATGAATCAAAGTGCTCATATATTACCGCCGATGAGGACGCAAATTCGTCAACCACGCAGTTTGAAACTTATTGGACTGTCGAGCGCGCAGTCATTTTATGAAGGAGAGCGAGTAGTAGTGGATTTTTTTGTCGCCTGAACTTCACCCTAAACGTAGTGGCAGCGCACCCTTCAAGTAGCGGGGTGACGAATTGACCGCGAAAGGATGCTGCTGCGGTGACCCCTTGGATGGCCACGACACAGGGCGGTTGCTGGGCACTACCCTCCCCGGAAACCATCTTGGCTTGCTGTACCTTCACCAAACGTGTCATGGCGTGCGTTGGTTTGGTGTAAGCCTGGTTGTCTCCTGCGAAGGTAGTGCTGCTGTCGCTGCTGTACCGGTCTTTCATTAGTAATCTCACCCGTCTAAAAGACCCATGGTGAGATAACCACAATGTTGCTAGCCCTGGTTACCTAAAAGTTTATGAATACGAGGTGGTGATGATGGCGAAAGGGAGCTGGGTTACACGGAATATGTAGATGCGCTTCTGGGTGACTCTCTACGCTAGTTTGTTGAGTCTTTGGCCCCAACGTACGCGTCCCGCGGAATGTGGAATCACTTATCTCAGTGTAATGTGTAAGTGTAGCCGCCGTGTGTCATAGGAGGTATATTTATCCTAGACCTATATCAAACTGTTAGCTCTTGGGTTAGTTTGAGTGTACTGATTTACATTGATAGAACACAGTGCCCTGAGGATATAGTGTCCTCGCCTTTAACTCAACCGACAGGGCTTGATGCATGAGTTGGGTGACACAGTATAGTGGAGCCTAGGTAGTTTTCCATTGCGACCCTTGCGCATACATACAAACGGAGGCACATGCCCCTGCCCTACGAAATTAAGTACTTTTATGTTATGTTTGTTGCGTTCACTCCACGCTGTGTGGAACATGACTAAGAAATTTCCCCATCTTATTGTACCACATTTTCACGTATCCCCTCTTTGTCTCATCTTTCTCTATAGCGTCAGAGGAGACACCGTGCACGATGTCCAATATCTCCGAAGTTCACATCTCTGGTGTAGCACTTTCACACCTTCTGTCCCCACTGACTGCCTTACCATCTGCTTCAAGAAAGACGTATGCGCTCTACGGTCATTATGGTATTCGCGAGTGTGATAGTGATACAACGGAGAAATCACCGCTAGTGGGGCAGTCGTGAGAGTAGTGGCTCCAGTTGATGCAGTCCAACCGGAAAATACCCAATTCATCGGGTTTGCCTCATTAAGAAAATCAAGTCCACATAAGCTTTCGTACCACGATATGAAACTTTTACGAGACATGGGACCCGCGCGAATGGCAGTGCAGGGGTTTTGCAACCTTATCCCGTGTTCCTGCTTTTAGCCACGGTACCCCTCGAGACCCACTCCACAAAAAGTACGAGAAAGGTGGAATATTCAGTCTTTGGATCTAGCTCCAATGCAAGTAAGGCGGCACCAACATACACCGCGGACAAGGCGATACCCCTTAAGGTGGACAATATGGTAGACTCCTTTTCGCCTTTTGTACGACTCGGTGACCTAGGTATTCACGGTTATATCAGCAAGGACGACCAGGTAGAGGAGCAAAAATCACCTTCAGTGTCTGAACTTAAATTTTTATCTTCCTTGTGTCGATTAGAAGAAGCAACAGAGGAGAAGGACAACCTTCTTAAACGTATTTATGAGCTTGAAAAACTCCTGACCAATAGTCGTGATACGAGAATGTGAGACTCAAAGTGCACGTGTGGGCGCTGTTGAAACTGTGCTTTTTCAATGTGTGGCGTTTTGCTGCTCTGCACACTGCTATGCTATTAAGTATACTCTTTTCATGATAGTAGCCTTTTTGCTTTAAAAAAAAAAAGAGGAATGTTGAAAGAATGAATAGATTGAGTTTGTGGCATCAGGGGAAACTTTGAAACACCTCATTCTTGTTTTCATTATATTTCAAGTGTGAAAGTGCAACATGCTGATTTGCGGCGCTCTGGGTCACGAGTAACCCCGTATAGAAAAGCGTTGTGCTCACTGTATACCGGCGTAAATGTTCTATTGACAATAGTGTTTGACCCCTTCCGCAGAGGGTAATTGTTTCTTTTCCGCTACGTATGCTCTCCATTGGCGCAACTTGATTTGTGCGTAGAGGGGATCAAAATATCAACTGAATCCCTGCTTTAGTGGAGTTGTATGCAATGAATTGCACTTCTGAAAGAAAAAGAGGTCCTTTGGGAGAAGGAAATATGGTAGTGGTCGCAGTTAAATACACTAATAAAGGAAGACACCATATATTGGCGTTGATATATAGGCTACCAGTATTCTGTAAGCCTTCGCTGGCCGGAATGATCATTGAGAGTTTTCATGAGCAGAATTGTCATGTTGTGTACAGAAAATAGGTCTTGTTAAGAGATGTGTGTGTTGAGCCCGAAGTCTTTATGGGTGTTAGGCTACTTTAAGTCAAAGGGAAATAATTAAGTGAACATCGATGGCGTTCAGATACGCCCCTCTTTTTCCTTTTAATATATGGCGTTTCGCATGTGTGTGGCCAGTAAGGAACGCAATTGGTATTAGTGTTGGGGTTATACATATATTGGATATACCAGCGCATCACATCCATGCAACATTGTTGTGTGGTTTTTGGTTTAATTTTTGAACTGGGTGCTGTCTGGGTTGAGTTAATAAGGTTCATGTTAGTAATTACTGGATTCAACATATTTTATTATTCCAATTATTGGAAAATTTAAGTAGGGGAGGAACTTGGACTATTTTGGTTGATTGATTAATAATAGAGTTGATATACGCATCTTGTGAAGGGATCTCTTTATAATATAATATAACCGTTTCGTTGACAGCGGGACCAACCAACGGTAA
This sequence comes from Trypanosoma congolense, assembly GCA_002287245.1. NCBI lineage: Eukaryota > Euglenozoa > Kinetoplastea > Trypanosomatida > Trypanosomatidae > Trypanosoma > Trypanosoma congolense. The sequence continues at coordinate 327,655 of NHOR01000353.1, read as the reverse complement.
TGCAGACAAGCGCTGAACTTATCAGTACGTGAGACTGTGAGCAGGGTACTTCAATTAAATATTGAAAAAAACGTACATATTTTCCCCTTTTCCTTTCCACTGAAAGCCTTTCTGTCCATCACCTCTTACTAAGTGCTAGTATTATTATCACTATCGATTGTGTAAATATATGTATATTATATGGAGTATATTCATTACCTGAACTATATCTCTCCTATTGGCGACAAAAGGGTCGGTACGAATTGTTGAATTATCAATTAGTTTCACCACTAACGGTTCCGAGTGACGACGCACATGCTACTGTTACATAAAACTGTGTCCTATTTACACTGGTTCAGTTGGGTTGTCTAACACGAGTCGGGTGGCTGACTGTTTAAGCAAAAACCTTTTATATGGCTGTGCACATTTGTATGAAGTGCTACTACACCGGCCAGCTATACGCTTCATTTTCTACATACTGGTATGACTTCTTTTTTCTTTCATATTTTCTTCTTACCATTGATGTACAAGAGTTTTTTCCTATGCATCTAGCAATACCAATTAGTAAGCTATGTAGTTCTTTCCCTTTTACAGTGACAAGGGATGCAAGGTATAGCGCTGAAGGCACCTTTGTCACATCGGTTAAAATTCTACCCTCCGCGTCGTTATTTCTGGTAGGCGATGGCATGCAGGTTGTCATATGCAGCCTGGAAGACTCCGGTGCGTATCGCATACACGGGACCCTTCTATTTCGACAGTGTAAAGGTGACTCGCTGGTGTGCTGCCTCATTGACTCTGAAGGAAAGGTTGGTGATCTCGGCTGCTCTGCAGTTGCTCTTCCTATTCCCGTTTCGCCACAGAATATACACATTGGTAATGGAGGTGATGTGGTTTATAATAACTTTTTAGCCCCGGATGAGGCAGTTGCGGTTTCATCAGGATGCTATATTGGATATGTGCAGCTAGGAGGGGATAAAGACCTTACATCAGGACGAACTCTACATTTTGAAGAGCTTAACTGTGTGGCTTGTGCTTGTGTTGTACTTGAACTGTCACTGCTCGTTGTATTCAGTGCTAGATGCATTTGTGGAGTTGTTGACGTTCGTAATGGCGTTATCTTGAACCTACTACATGATATTTCACTCTCGAAAAGGGGCCCACTGTTGTCGTGTGCACCTATGTTCCGCAGAGGATGCGACTCATTTGAATTTGTGGTAAGTTGTTCAGGGGCCTTTAAACCGTACGTGATTACTGTATCCCGAAGTACATGTGACAAAATATCCGTGGAGCAGGGCGAGTGTGTGGAACCAAATCAACAGAATTATGCAAGGGATCTAACGGGCCAATTGTACGTAAGGGACTGTGAGGCGTTTTTCCTTGTTGCCTCAGTTTGGAGGGGAGCAGTGCACTTTGTTGTTTCACAAGACGGAGAGCTTCAAAGTTCTACCATTTTCGAGAATGAAATAAATATCCCTTATGTGTCAGGGTTCTGGGTCGACGAGACTTTCGTTGTGTTACGCGCAGACGGCGTGGCGATGCAACTACTGGTCAAAGTGTATCAGGGGAACACAGTTGGTGTAAGGGTTGTCCCACTTCGCTGCATTGAGCTAATGTCTCGGAACGGTGCATTTGTTTATGGTTGCTCTGGGTATTTTATCGTATTGACTGTAGAGAGTGTTAATGCTTTGTGGAATGGATCACGAGATGCGGTTTGGATAGCCGATAGCAATGGGCAGAGACATACAATTAGAAGTCTATCAGCGAATCCGCCGGAGGTAGACAACCTCTTCACTGACGCTGTGCTTTTTCGCAGTGGCATTGCTATAATCGCTGTGAAACATTCGGGGGATTGTATAGCGGTGGTTCTGACCAGTTCGAGTGTCACAACAGAACTTTTGGCCAATGAAAGCAAACCGGGAAGCGTCTCTAGTTGTCTGGCTTACGGGAAGAATGAAACAGTTTTCGTGACTGGACATAAAAATGGGGTAGTTCATGTGTGGACTAATGCACAGCTTCAGTGTACTATTCACACAGCACATGCGGGGCCAATAGATAAGATTGTCCTCCTAGATAAAGGTGGAGGGTCGAAGGAACATGGGGTATTGACAATATGTACGGAGCGCGGAAGTGCGGTGATGCATCACCAGGAAACCTACGAGTGTCTTTACGTCATACAGACACCTTGTGGTCCCCTTACAAGCCTGCTGTTGGATAAATCAAACGAACATTTGGTTGCTACTTCTGGAGCTTTGGGAGGCCTTTGGTACCTGCCTACCTGTAAGCTAAAGGCCGTTAGTCACGTTTCATCCAATACCACAAAGGAACAAAGGCGGCAAGATGTACTGTTGTGGCCGTACCAGGGTGGTGCTGTTTCCGTAGACAAAGCTTCCACCTTGGGGGCTGTCTATTTCTCTATTGTTGTGAACGTGGCATTACTTGTTGATGCGCTAAGCCGGCAAAGCATCGATGAGACGGCGCTGAGTACTCATCTTGCTGTATCTGTCTTGTTTTCTCGGTTAAGGGAAACACTCAAGCAAACGAGTAAACTCAAGGAATCTTTGAACGCTGATATTACCAACGGAATTATAACTTTAGTCCCGTTAGTGAGGCTCAGTCGGTTACGTATCACTTAGCTATATTAATTATATGTGGGATATCCGACAGATCAATGGGCCTAGCGGGCTCCGATGAAGTTCTGTGCCTGAAGGGACTGGGCGAATCTCTTCTCTCCTCAGGTTGCATAGCGGAGGTACCAACACCCGAGAGCATCATAATTCGTGCATTTCCACTCCTCCTTAGAATGACGGAAGTGGCGAGGAAAGCAGTGCGGCTCTCCATCGGAAACGCAGTTTCTCAATTGACGCCTCCGAAACTAAGTAAGTTGATGACAGAACTGTTAGTCAAAGCCCATTCTGAACCATTGATACGACGCTGGTTTGAAGTGACGCATCCACTCTCTGAGGTAGGAGTATGGTGTTATAGTCTATTGATTCGAATTACTATTGCTAGTGAAATAACCTCACCAAATACCTTAGCACCTGTATCTGCCATAGTACGTGATCTTCGGGAGGATATGACCCGGCTAGTTAAAGAACTTACAACCGATGGCGAACCCCAGTACCTACTCTTTCTTCTTCTTATTGTTCGTGAGCATTATACTTACATGATGGGGTACCTTCTCGAGAACCTAAACCCACTTGCTAACGCAGTGGCCACATTAGCGTTTGAGGCAGATGGTAATATTTCCGCGTCAGCGACAAAAACGCTTCTACTAATTGCTACCGTGGAAGGTAAGGAATTCATCGAGGGCTGCATACCCAAGTGGTATGATGACAATACCCACTGGAGACAACACATCCTTGCTTTTTTCTGTAATCTAATCCAGGTGGCACCTGTTCAGTCATACGTGTCATTTTCTACCATGAAAAAGCTCTTTCTGCGAGCGTATGACCCTTACAATCCACGAAGGGCAGAGAGAAACATATGTGCGATGCCAGCCCTTCGTCTGGTGGGCATGGCTGTGAGTCACCTTCCAAACGTTTCATTTCAGCAGCAAATGCAATACCTGGCAGTGGGCTGCCACGACGGTTCGGTGCAGGTTATCAACCTCAAGACCACAGGCATTGTCGCCTCCTTTGTCTCGCATTTGGAGGCCATTCTATGCGTTGCGTACAGCAGCAGTACTTTGCGTCATGACATTGCCGTCCTCAGTGAAAAAATGGACACTGTAAAGGTGTGGCATGCAAGCTGTTCAAGTGGAGTTCTAAGCACCCTTTTCACGGGCTCTGCTGTTGAGTTTCATTTGGGATCCACCATCGAAATACCCCAGCCGACGTCATTCAAATCAACAAAGTGTGAACTGCAGTTACTGGTTACAAAGTGCAAGCTGAAATGGCTTTCGCCGCACTGCGTGGAGCTATGTACCCCGTTTCATGATAGACAACAGCTAACGGTGCCATAAACACCTTTGTGGATGTGGCTCTCCCGTCCACTCACACAGATGGTGTCATACAAACTATTCCATCGGTTACATGTGGGCCAACATATTCCGTGTGCTGGCAGGGGGGGACATACATTTTTTTCCGTAGACCTAGTGATAGTACACACGTCTGGACCTGTTGCTTCAGTCGTTGTGATCGAAAAATGACCTGTGAGCGTTTTCTTTGCTTTCTATGTGTTGGCCTTCACTTGGCACGTTTTGCTGTTGAGAGTAGCTGCCGCATTTCCAGAGGTGATGCGGCAAAAAAAAAAGAAGAGGGACGCATGATCTCCTCTATGGTGCAGAGTGCTTGACGGTGGTAGTTTGTGGAGCTATGTTGTGGATCGTCGAGTGATGTGTGCTGGACCTAAAGAAAACTCCACGTTCACGTTGCGTATTCCTTTGCATATTACCACGGATACTGTAAGAAATGATGATTTTCTCACAATATTTTGTCAGTTGTGTGTCCTTCATCTCCAAGTTACGGTATTCGCTGTGTTATTTTATGTGGGGGTATGGAATTATCGAAAGCAGAACATAGCTGGTTTACTATTCGATAGTTTAAACTGTTCACAACGCACTAAACCCTCGTCTGATTTCTTTAACGGGCACTCAACCCGTGCACCCTCTCTTGTGCTCTAAGTTTGTTTGTGTAGGAGATACCATGGCTGAAGAGACGGAATTACCGCTGTTAGCTCGCTTTATTAACCACATTCTCACTCCTGGGTCGGCACTCTCACCAGTCGTCTGGATCACTTTCAATGCTGTAATAAGCGCGCTGTTTCTGTGTTGGATAAGTTTGGTCATCGCTATGCCGGATAATATACACCTGTGGATTTTTGGATTTCTGGGAGCGGGTTTGGCTTTATCAACCAACTGGCTCTTCAGGGAGCTTTCCGCACGGCCCACTGAGAGCACAGAGAAGCCTTCAAACGCCACGAAGAAAGCAGAGTAAATGATTATATAGCGAAGTGGGGCACACAAAATCCTTTGAAGTGACGAGGGACAGGCTGCGCAACGCATCGGGATGTTGGGTAAACACTAACAGGGCGTCGTAGTGCCGAAACCCTAACTGTAACGAGAGCTTTTGTTGGTTGGCTGATTTGCTGGCATTAGTAATGGATATCTTTGACGAGCTGAACATCGGTTATCAGCTTGCGACTATGCTTCGTGAGTGCGGTATCGTCGGCTGCGCTGCTTTAGTGGAGCCGCAGTTCTCCACAGCAATAATACAGCACTCGTGAACGAATACACAACCATTCTGATTGTTGATGTGTTAGTCCGCCCGTCGTTTCTCATCTTTTCCTGTTCTATTGCCTTTATAGTACTTTTTATGCTGGTTGTGACGAGGCAGCTTCCCCGGGCACTCTCGCCTTATGCCCAAGCATTAAAGCATGTGGCCCTCAGGGGAAAGGTTGCCTTCGGCCCCAGTACGAAGGAAATGGAGCTAGACATGTATCGCAAGGGGACGCTACCGGCGGATTACAAACCACCCGTTCAGGGGAAATGGGACGACACTATCGAGCGCTGGGCATATGCCTGGCAGTTCCCGGCGGAGGAGGAGCAGGATGATATCGTCAAAACTTTGGAACGCAACGGCTCAGGCATGCAAGCGCTTATCGAGTTTGGCAATAAACTGCTGCGCTCACCGCCTTCGACTACGCCACTGTCCGGAAAGGCCTCTACATCGTATCCATGCACTAGCGGTTTGCCATGCAATTATATTGCACCTTCCTCGCTGAACCCCACGTATGCGCAGTTAGAGCGGGATGTGTTGGATCTGATCGATCATAGCGATAATGAGTTGTCAGTAATGCCCAAGACAGCACTGAGCGCACAAGAGCTCTCTGCTCAGTACGGTGTCCCGTTAGCATACATTGACGACAGCTCTGAAGCTAGTAATGCAAGTAAAAGCCTTGCTCTCCTAATGGAGAACGTTGGCTTGGAATTTACAGAAGATGGCGTTATTGTTGTGATGTCTGCCCTTTCAAGGCAAGGATATGGGGCCATTAGCAGAGCTCTTTTTGACTTCGCCTCAGCTATGGGACTGGGACCGTGTGCTGAAATGTACAGAGCTTTGATGAAGCATGCTTCCCGGCAGGGTGACGTGAACGAGTCCATGGCTCTAATTGAAGAGATGAAAGAAAAGGGAATCACACCTCGTATCGGTAACTGGCACGAACTCATGCACGCATTCTACAAGGCAAAAGACTATCCAGCGGTGAGTCAAATTGTGGATAACATGAAGATGTACGCCAACATTGAACCCAACGAGGTAACCTTTGCTATTCAACTGAAGGCGTTAGCAAAAGACAATTCGCAACTTAATTCTCTTCCCGAGGCTATACAACTTTTTGACCAAATGGAAAATGTGTATGGCTTTATCGCATCCCGTCCTCACTATGACTTCATGATGTTCCACTTGAGTCAAAGCCCACGGCCAGAAATGAGGCTTAGGTGTGAGGAGTTGGCATGCAAAATGGAGCTTATGGGCATAGTTTGGAATGCTAACACATACCTAAATCTCATTCGCTCCGCCCAGGTGGTTGGTGACGTTGGGGCTGTTGAGAAGTATCTTAGCAAGATGCGAGACGATGGAATCCCTGCAACCATGGCACACCTGACGTGGGCCATCCAGGCGCACGTGCAAAGCATGATACGGATGGACTACGATGCACTAAAGGAAAAAGGTGAAAAACCCACTCCCACCTGGCTTGAGCACCTCGAAACGTGTTTTGGAATTTACGAATTAGTTGTCAGGCGCGGGTGGGTAATGCAGCTTCCCTTCATCAACGCGCTTCTCCGCTTGACCTGTCAATCAACGATACTCTCAATGGAGCATACCCCAGATGAAGTGGAAACTATTGGGAGGTTCGAGGGCCAAGCCAACAAAATTTGGAGCCACACCTTCGACGAATGGCAACTTCAGAAGGACGTGTACAGCTACGAGTGCTACATTGCGCTCTTGGCACACCAGCAGCGCATTGACGAGGCAGAGAAACATTTCCAAGAGATGGTGTTGAAGAAAGACCTCACACCTTCTAGAAGAACTTATTACTGTATGGTTTTCATGCACCTGTCGTCGGGCGAAGAGGGAGGAACGGCGAGGGCTCTCAGGTACCTGGAGGCAATGGAGCGGGCTGGTATCCAAATTAAGCCATCACTTCTTAAGAAAATAGTCCGGGTGAACAATGAAGCGGGCTACAAACGCGACATGAAGCGACGTGCGCGCCGCATCATGCAAGCACGGGAAGAATACCTCGCGAAGAAAGAAGAGAAGGTTGACTTTGAGGATAATACAGCGATGGTGAAAACAGACGTCGACGCTGACGGGAACCCCGTCCTCAAACCACTCCCCATCTCGCCTACTTCGACTTTGGCCTGGTGGGAGAAATGGAAGCGGGACAGCCTGAGTAAGCATGAACTATTTGCGGAAGAAGGGCTGGATGGCACCCCAAAGGGTGGGACTTTTGAGGAGAAAAATGAGGCCCTCAGACTCATGGGTATTACATCGCAGTTTCAAACAAGGGATGACGTCCCGCAGCCCAGTAGGCACAAGCTTCTTCCACGTATCAGAGAGGAGGAAGGGGAAATTGCAGGGAGTCTTTGGGCAATGGACGGTGGCGAGCTGTCGTATCCAAAGGATGGTGGCGGACCCCAGGGGTGGGGTGTCCGGCTCTGGCGCGAGCGGCGGCTAATGAAACAGGAATATCAAAAGGTTTTAGATGGGTCACAGCCTGTTCCTCAATTTTCGTCTCTTGGTAACTCCGCGAGAACAGTTGGCGATCAGTTGGAAATTGAAAGAAGCGGTGCGAAGTCACCGGGTGAGCTGTCTGACTACCGGAACTTTCCCGACAATCGCTTTGATGAAGGAAAATTAAAGCCTGATTCTGAGGTGGCTCCGGCCGTTCCACTCTCTGCTGAGCTCATCTGGCAGGGGGAGGCCAACGACAGGCTCGCACCGTATAAGTCCGACGAGGAAATTGCTCTCGAGAATGACAATACCTTCTTTTCCAATCTCTCCAAGGACGTTGAGACGAAGCTAAGTATGACTGTGAAAGCACTCCAAAATAAAGAGGAAGACTCTGTCAATATCAGGGGAAAGGGCGTGACGAAGCGGTCGAAATTTGACTACTTGGAGAAGTGGAAAGATATGTACCGCCACGGCACGTTGGAGGTACCTGATGGGCCAACACTACGGTTCGGTCGGACAGCGGAGGATCACAAGGAAACAATGGCGGCGTTAGTACGTGGGTGGTATCAGCGGAACAAAAAGACACCAGCAACCGACCATGAACTGGAAGTATGGGCAACAGATGAACAGAGAAGTAGGGAGTCGAGAGCGTCGCGAGAGGCCCTTAAGAGGCGGAGGCAGTTGAGGCGTCGTCATAGGGGTAATTAATAACGACCGATAAAAGAAGAAAAGGAAGAGTGGGGTTTGAATAACGCCCTTTCAGTTTGTTATTCCGAACCGTACTATCGGTAAACGTTTGCATCCCGTTTAAATGCCTATTGAGGTGACTTGTTAACACCGTCTCACGCTCTTCTGGTACGCACTGTAATTCACTCCCCCATCCTCTTTTTGTCTTATCTGTTCCACGCACGCATAACTATGTACTCCACAATTACTCACTGTGCAGCATTATTTGGTTTATTACTACCAAAGATGTCATTCATCAACTCCCTCATACAAGCTGTACAACCGGAAGTCGTGCAGTGGCGGCGCCATATCCACCAAAACCCATGTCTGAGCCATCAGGAGCGGCCAACGGCAGATTACGTTGAAACCGTCTTGTCTAAAATGCCGGCGGTGCTCAATATAAGGCGACCAACAGATAACAGTGTTGTTGCCGATCTCCACGGGGGCGCTGGCGGTGGACCCACATTTGCACTGCGAGCCGATATGGACGCGCTTCCACTCCAAGAGGAGAGTGGTGAGTCCTTTAGCTCAAAGTGTGAGGGTGTGATGCACGCGAGTGGCCACGACGCTCATACCGCCATTCTTCTTGGAGCCGTGAAGGTGCTGTGTCAGATACGGAACAAGATTTGTGGGACAGTTCGATTTATCTTCCAGCACGCTGAGGAAGTTATTCCAAGTGGTGCAAAGCAGCTTGTTCAGCTCGGCGTGTTGGACGGCGTCAAAATGATTTTCGGACTCTCTGTGGATGTTACCAAACCACCGGGAACAGTGCTTTGTAAAAGTGGTGTCCTGATGAGCGCATGTGATGACTTCGACATTTTCATTCATGGTGCAGGTGGGCATGCCTCACAACCCGAACTCTGCATTGACCCTATCGTCGTAGCCGCGCAAGTGGTTGTGGCTCTGCAGACAATTGTCTCGAGACGCACAGGAGCACTTGCTGCACCGGTCCTGAGCATAACAACCATTCAGGGCGGCATGGGAAGCTATAACGTTATTCCTGATACAGTTCATCTCCGGGGGACACTGCGTTCCCTTGACAGCGAAGTTCAGGCACGGGTTCCCGCTATGGTGGAAGAGGTCGTCTCGGGTATCGCAAAAGCCCACGGCGCACGGCACGTTGTGAGATGGTTAGAACCCAACATTGTAACGTTTAACGACCCGTCTGCGTACGATGTTGTGAAATGCGTTGCAGAGCGTGTGGTCTCGGCAACGTCATTTGTCGAGCTCACGGCCGCTATGATGGGTGTTGCGGACTTTGGTGAGTACGCTGCTGTAGTGCCTGGCTGCCTATTTCTGCTCGGTGCAGGAGACGAGTGCGGTAAATCAACGAGCAACCACAACTACAGTTCCCGATTTAGCCTGAATGAGGACGCGATGTTAGAAGGCGTGAAGATGTTTGTCGGACTTATAGTTACGCTCTCCGTTCCAGGGACTGCCACTTCTGCCGCTGTAAATCCTTAAAGTGAATGTATTGTGCTGTAGTGTCGCTACAGGTTAGTCCTCAACAACGTCTTTGCTCGCTACGCGGCTACCTTCCTTGCTGTTTCTGCTAACCGGCAGCTGCTTTCCATCTGCATATGCGGTCTCACGTACGGTGCACACGCCCTCCCCACTTGCACGCCCGAGACATTGCACATGTTGTTTATTATAACTGTGCTGTGTGGATACAATTATATTCTCGTGTTGAAAATTTTGGGAGGAATAATTATAGTGGCCATGCTGCAAACATTGTCCACCGCGAAGTGGGCCGACAAAGGGTGACGGCAGGAAAAGAGGGGCTTAACACATATTACATTGATCATGCCAAACGCGAATGTGTGCAGATAACTGCAAAGGTCCCCTTTTATGATCCACTTTCTGCATGGGAACAGCGCATTTGTATGAAGCCTGCTTGCATGGTTCCGCTAAACATAGTTTTTGCCGCTCCTCTCCTCTCTTTCCATGCATTTATGTCTTTATATATATATATATATATATCCATCCTTCCCTGCCCTTTCTTATTGTCCATTTATTCGTACACGATACTTAAATCAAGGAGTGCGCGGTTTCCTCTCAAACACCGTACTGAGGGGAGTGTGGGCTGAATAGATTAGGAAATGAGGACGTTTCTCTCCGCGACACTCCCACGCTGGTCCGGAGTTTTATCTTCGATGGGCACACGCTCGGCAGCTCTTTCAGATGGAGGGCTGCAGCTGGCTTTTCGCCGCGTGTGTGCGGAGGAGGGCGTTCAGGCCGATGAAGGGCTCCCGGAGGACGCTCTTGCTGCTGCCCTCGCAGCCACGGGTCAGGACTCTGTGGAAGACCTGAAAGCTCTGCTGCGCTCATCACCTTCCTTCCGCGTGGAGGCGGGTCGTGTCCACATGACAACGGAGGTGGGATGTGTGAACAGTCAGGTGGAACTAATGCTGCGTAAGGTGGCAGCGAAGCTTCCGTCAACCAGCGTGACTGGTTCCCAATTTCGGGCTATTGTTGAGGACGAGGCACCGTACTTCCAACCATCTGCCGTTGGTGCTCTGTCACTGAAGGAGGTGTTGCAGCGCCACCCACACTTGTTTCTGGTGGACACAGACGCAACGGGAAAGTGGACTGTGCGATCAGCCGCGACAGAAAGGGACGGTGTCACAACGAGGGGTGTCAGTAACTCTCTTCGTATTGTCGATGCATGCCGCAGGAAAGTGTTGGCAGGCCACCGAAACGAGTTCACTTCGCTTCGTGTGTTAATGAGAGAAGAAAACATAACCAGTAAAGGAGTGTTGAGGGACTTAATGAAAAGTGATGATCTTAACAAGCATTTACAAATTCGATTCTCGGTGAAGGTACGACCCAAGCGCGCTGTGGTGAATGCCCACTGTTTTGTTGATGGCGACGAAATTGGTATACAAGCGGTTGACGCGATGTGGAAAGAAATGAATCTCTCTGCAGAATCCACTCGCCTAGTGGCCCGCCAGTCGAGTTCTCACAAACATAGCAGCGCTGATATCATCGCACCTGGTGATATGCCAACGTATGCGGTTCTCGAACGGAGGGTTCGGGAATTAGCCCTGTCTCAGCCTGTTATTCTTCGAGATATTATTTACATGTGCTCCTTAAAGCAGTTTTCCGTGTACGCCGACCACGTTGCAAAGCTTAATCCCTTCCCGGACGCAGATGTGTATGTGTGCTGCCCAAGTAAGGTAAGGCTTGTGGTGGGGAAGCGACATGTTCCATGTGAGGCTTCCGTGCTTAAAGTGGCGTCTTTCCCTAAGTTGTGAGGCATGTGGGCATTGCTCTACGCGCATACCTTCAAAAGAGGGCTTCATATTGGAGAGTGGTGGCTGTAAATGAGTTTGTTTGGAAAACCATTTTGTTTTTTTGTTTGTCGTACCGTAATCCTGGTGTCCTCTTACTGTGCTAGGGAAACGGGGTGAACATAAACCCCCAACACATATAACGCACGCTGTCTTACCGGTAGTAACTTTCTTCATCGTCTGGCGTGCGTGGTTTAGGTAGTGCTCTGCCAGGGGGTCATTAGGGACCCAGCCCACAACACATGCTGCGCCATCCCATCGCCCTCTACTTCCGGCGTACAGCTGTTCTGCTTGCCGAAGAGGTTGGTGCTGTCTTCGAACGTTACAGTGAGATTGACAACTCCAATGAGAGGCGAATAAACGCCCTGAAGGCCTGTGGAATGTTTGAGGACGAGTGGATAGCAACGGAGAAAGTTCACGGCGCTAACTTTGGTATTTACTCCATTGAGAATGAAAAAATGATACGCTACGCCAAGAGGAGCGGCATCATGCCTCCGAGTGAGCATTTTTTTGGTTACCACATATTGATCCCGCAACTACAAAAGTGTATAACCTCCATCCGCGAAATGCTGTGCGAAAAGCTTAAGAGGAAGTTGCACATTGTACTCGTTAACGGTGAGTTGTTTGGAGGAAAGTACGACCACCCAAGCGTCCCAAAGACGCGAAAGACAGTCATGGTGGCGGGAAAGCCACGAGTCATAAGCGCCGTACAGACAGACTCCTTTCCCCAGTACAGCCCAGATCTTCATTTCTATGCATTTGACATCAAGTACAAGGAAACAGCAGATGGAAATTACACAACTCTCGTTTACGACGATGCCATTCAGTTGTTTCAGAGTGTCCCCGGCCTGCTATACGCAAGGGCCATCATTCGAGGCCCCATGTCAAAAGTTGCTGCATTTGACGTAGAGCATTTCACCACGACCATTCCTCCCCTCGTTGGGATGGGAAACTACCCACTGACGGGGAACTGGGCTGAAGGGCTTGTGGTGAAGCACGCCCGGCTTGGAACGCCGGGGTTTGAGCCAAAAGGGCCGACGGTGTTGAAGTTCAAATGCACAGCCTTCCAGGAGATATCCACTGATCGAAGGCAGGGACCCCGTGTGGACGAAATGGAAAATGTTCGTCGGGACTCCATAAGTCGATCGGGTGTGCAGCTGCCTGACTTGCAGAGCGTTATACAGGATCCAGTGCAGCTTGACGCGGCAAAACTGCTCCTCGACCACGTCTGTGACAATCGTCTCAAAAACGTTCTCTCGAAGATTGGCACCGAGCCATTTGAAAAACAAGAGATGACCCCAGATCAGTTAGCAACACTCCTGGCGAAGGACGCACTGAAGGACTTCTTGAAGGACACAGAGCCCTCCATTGTGAGCACGCCCATACTAACCCGCAGGGATATGGCGAGGTATGTTTTGTTTGAGTCCAGGAAGTTGGTATGTTCACAGTGGAAGGCTATATTGAAACGCCAGTCCCCAGAAGCTGATGTGTGAAGTGGTGCGGTGGGTATTTTTTTTTGGACATTGCCGTGGCACGGTAGTCGCACATGATGAAGGTGGTACTTTCGGTACAATCGTTACAAATGTGCGTGCGTCTCCTTGTGTATCGCTGTGTTTTCTCATTTTCTCCTTGCTCATATATATATATATATATGTGTATACGACTTATGACTATTCATCACCCGTCGGGTTGTTTGATTCCACTATTGTTCTTGCCGTTCCGTGAGGAGGGTTGTTTAAAGAAGCAACAAAAGTAGTGTCTCTGTCGTGCAGCGAGAGTGAAGTGGCCCAAATGCGCGTGTTCAAAAAGCCGGTGATAGGCGTCCTCCAGTTGGCTTGCCCGTGCCGGCTTCAACACGAAGGAGTGTCGCGTGAGACAGTTCTAGCGCGGTGGAACGCATGCACAAAAGGCCCACAGGAGGCGAAGGCCAAGGGCCGCGCTGGAAAAGGCATGATGTTTGCCTCGAACCTTAGCAGCAGTTGGGCAGGGCAGCGTAATGTCCCGATCTCGACCAAATCTAACGTCAGCTGGGTTCTCCGTGAGCGTATGGACTACTACGTACAGTACAGCGTCCCCTCCAACTGGGTCGTGGTAGAACGCGTGAGTGACAATAGCATCGCGGTACAGTGTAGACCACCTGTGGCCGAAGGTGCTGTAGAGGGGCCAACCGTACACGGACTATCACTCAACTGTTTTGCGTACAAGCAGAAGGTTAAAGACCCCGACTGCGCAAAGCTGCTGAGTCTCTTCCTACGTCGCTTCAATACTTCAGTACTGGGCTCGCTGGTGGTGCTGTCAACGGCGTCTGGCCGTCGCGAGGGCGATGCCAATGCCGCTGAGACTCCTGAGCAGACAATTAGTGACGTGTTGGCAAACAGGCTGAGCTGTGCTGTGGCAGAAATCACATTCACTCCTGACGCCGGCGGGCCGCTAGCACACGGACTCTGCCGAGCGTTTTACAGTTCAAACCATAGATTCCACTATGTTGTGGTCGTGGCGGTGCCACACGATGAGTTTGGGGTATCAGGGGATCTCCTCACCCACGCGCTTCTTGAGGTTGCTGAAGGCAGAGCTGAGGCTGCGCCAAAGCGCACGTGAGACTTGCGGCGCTCCGGTAACGCAGAGGTGCGTAACGACACTCTGGTGGGTGGGAGGGTTTGTACGTTGTGATAGACACGAAGAGGATCAGTCACATAGTTATCGGTGGAAATCGTGCTGAGAGGATGGGGACAGGAGGGCCTCTTCTTCATCCTCTCAGCACGATCCGTAACGTCACGCACGTGAAAAGAAAAAAAAATGCTGCGGAGTTCCTTGATTTTGTGCTCACGGCATTCATTTTTCTCTGTTGCCCGTATATGTACTTAGCCTCGTACCATCCTGCCACTTTTTTTGAGTGTTTGCATACTTTTCCTCCTCTTCAACAAGTGTCTGGCGCCTCGTTACCGCGCGCAAGGAAGGGGCAGGGGCAGGATTTCTTTTTTTAATATATCTACATTAATCAGGAATAATGGAAAACACAAGCAGTAACGACGAGTTTATCGACACTGCAACCGCTCAGGATGAGCCAAATGTGGAGCCGTTACGCACACATAGCAATGACAATCTGCTGAAGTTTGACACACATGACAAGTACTCGACTTTGGCAGCTGTGAAAAAAATGATCATGCGGGACCTTCCGCCGCCCAAAACAAACGAACCCCCGCAACCGCTGTTCAACGGCCTGCTGCGAATGGCGAAGAGTCCGCAAACGCCCCTTCTTTTCTTGGCGTTTGAAACACCAGAGCACCGGGCGGCGGCGGCGGAGTTGCTGGGTACCATGACCTTCCGAAGGAAGAAACCATGGCATGAGGTGGCCGTCACAGAGCGTGACCTTCGTCTCACTTACAAGGGCGCCGGGCGTAAGAGAGAGCGAGCGGACGAAGCGCCGGGCCAGAGCAAAGTGACTCAGTGGGTTGGGTGCCCTATGGAGGAGCAACTGGCGCGCAAGAAGGCGCATTGCTTGCGTGTAATGAAAACCATCACGACCCTGAAGGGGAGCGACCACGAGAAGTTGTTCGCAGGAGTTCACCCCAGTCCGGAACAAAGTGGCTACCGGAACCACGTCCAGCTCACCTTTGGTTTTACAGACGCAAAAGAGCCGTCAATTGGATTTCTCCGAGGTTCCGTGGTTGAGGGAATGTATACGATTGACTCTGTACTAGAGAAGGATATCGTAACGGTGAATGTGCTGGCTAAGCTCATTGCAGAGGCAATCATGTCAGTTTATTACATATTTAAGCCGCCGAACAAAGGCGGGTTGGAGGTGTATGACAAGACCAAAGATAAGGGTTTTTGGCGCCGCCTCCAAGTGCGGCACAACACACTCGGAGAAGTCATGTTGGACGTTGAGGTGGACATGGAAAGTGTGTCCACGGAAGTGGTGGATGATGTTAAGGTGCAGCTTTTGGAAATCTTACAGGGGTCAGAGCTCCGCGCGAAACTCTGCGCCGCGTGCGGCAAAGACACAGCGGCTGTTGTGAGTGCCCACTACCACCACGGGACAGGCATGAATCCGGCGCCACCTGAGACCGCACGGCACCTCCTTTTAGGCGGCCCACTCTGACAGAGCGCCTCTCCGGACTTCAGTTTGAGCTCAGTCCGACCTCCTTCTTTCAGGTAAACACCGCCGGGATGGAGCTACTTCTGCACGAGGCAGTGGCCGTGGCAGAGTTGAGGCCAAGCACAACCCTGCTGGATCTTTGCTGTGGCACGGGCACAATTGGGCTCTCCCTCGCGAAATATGTCAAGCGAGTTATCGGCATTGAGCTTGTGGAGTCAGCAGTGCATGACGCCCGACGAAATGCCGAACGCAATGGCATTTGCAACACCACTTTTCACTGTGGCCGTGTGGAGCACCTCCTTCCAGACATTATTAGCCAGCTGGGCCCGGACGACCGGGAGGATATTGTGGCAGTGCTCGACCCACCACGCGCTGGCGTGACGCCGACAGTGCTCAAGTGGATACGTGGAACGGCTTCTATTCGCCGCGTGGTGTACATTTCGTGTGAGCAAAAGGCCCTTGAACGCGACTGCCCACCGCTGACAAAGCCTGCGACAAAGGCATACCGCGAAACTCCGTTCAGTGTTGTTGCGGGGTTTGCCATGGATCTTTTTCCGCACACTCCACACGTCGAAATGGTTGTCGTGCTCGCCAGGAATTCCAGTTAATAAGATGTTTCTTCCACCCAATTTTCCTCGGGCATCACACCCGTTAGACGATAAGCGGTGTGGGAAGTGTAAACACTTCGAGGCGAACAGAAAAGGAAGGGGCTTGTCCCTGCGTATATATTTTTTCACACGCGAGATCGCAATCCATTGCGTTAACACCATTAGTGCATGCTTCTTTGTCACTGTGCTTCTTTCCTTTTATATTTTTGTTCTTTTTTCTAATTATTATTTTGTTTGTTTGTTTGCGCACGTTGGCTGCGAAGCTTTCGGCTGAAGAATACTTGTGTCAGGCACTTTACCAGTAGGAGCGTCGAGAAAACGATGTCTGCGTGGGCTACCGGAAGTATACTGGAGAAATTGAAAAAAAATAAACTAGCCGCGCCTGAGAAAAATAGCAGTGAGCGACAAACCTCAGGCGCCAAACAGCTTTCCTCAACGAATGCTTCTGGAACTGTGAGCAAGAGTGACAATAAGGCGATAAGTGGGGACGCCACAAAGGTAAGCAATCCCAAGCCTAAACCAAATGCAGCCGCTAAGGAGGGAGACGTCCAAAAGGCAGTAGCACCGCAGACATGCGAAGAAAAGGTGCAGGAACCGAAAGAGGCGCCGCCCAACTCTCGCCACTGCCCCGTCATACTCCCCCCCGATATGGAAGAGTTGGTGACGGATGAATTTGTCTTTACCGGTATTGTGCAGGTGCCAGTGAAAGAGGCGAAAAAAAATGATCTGGGTACAACAACTAGTACACCCGAGCCAGCACCACAAACCACTGTGTCAGCGGTGCCGAGTGCAATATGCAACGTCGCTCCGCGGCCCAACGGCAGCGTGACTAGCGCCTATCCAATGCATCATCACCACCATCACTACCACCAGCCCAGCCATCAAAAGCAGCAGCAGCAACAGCAACAACCGCCACTGCAGTCACCACCAGTGCAGCACCAAGAGCAACATTCGTGGTCAGCTGGTTATCACGAGCATCATTATCGGCAGTACCGTGGAGTGCATCACCACCATCACCATCAGCAAGCCCAGCAGCCCTACAACAGAGCGGGTGCCACAGGGAAAGTGTATCAGGATGCATACAACCCTGTAGACTACGACATGAATGTGTGCGCCCCTCCTTACTATCCACGCATGTACAACAGGTACCCGGGGATGCACATGGGCCCTGGTGCGTACGTTAACATGGGTGATTTCACCGGGTTTTCTCTCCAGCATCAGTCACCGTATTTTCCACCGCAGCAAGTGCAACCGAACTCTTTCACTCCGCCGCCGCCCGCCTCGCAGCAGGCATGGATGCGGGGCGATGGTGCGTTGCCTAATGCTAGGAGGGTTGATGGCAACCCGCCGTGGTACCCGGGAGCGCATCCCGGTTTTAACGACGCTATGAGCGCTTGGAAGCAAATGCGCAACAACGTGTGGTCAAAGCCACCGGAGCAAGGAGGAGCACCAACAGCTCCCTAAGTTGCTGTGCCGGGAGCAAAGCTGGACAGTAAAGTGCAACATTTATATTTTCAAAAATAATATGTTATAATATTATATAAATGAAGGAAGATGGAAGTGGGGAAACAACAAGAGAACCACTGACGAACGAACAAGAAGAGGAGGGGGAGCGAGATATGCGTGAAGAGAGGACGATGATGAGAACGAGACGAGTGGTTGGAAGGTGAATCGGAAGATGGTGTAAGAAATGTAGTAAAGGCAAAAAAAAATGAGCGCATGACAAGAAATATACATACATATATTTCTTGTCATATTGGTATTTAACATTCTGAGTCGATAATAGTAATAATAATTTAGAAGGGAAGGAGAGTTTTTGTGTTGTTACCGTCAAAGGAGCGGAGCAGCCTTGACTAGTTGACACGTGTAACTACTCTTCTATCGCCACATCTTTTCTTCTTCCTTTTCTTCACTATTTTCTAACCCATTCAGTCGCTTGGGTTCCCCCACTCGCCCATCACCACCCCCTTCCCCGTTCGCCACTCTCAGGGTCCCTCGGCCCCCACCTGTGTTTTACTTCCATCAGCATCAGAACTGTGGATGTGACCATGACTTCCTTATGGTGTACATCTCCCTGTTCTTTTCTATTCCTTGTTTCATTTTTCTTTTTTTCTTTTTTTTTTCTTGTGGGATCAGTGCTTTTGGTGTCGGGTCATGTCGTGTTGCGTCACGTCTTGTCGTCGTATTACGTGTGGGTTCTCACTTATCATGAGGCTTATCTGCGGTCGTGAGCCCACCATATTGGGCCTCACAACGGAGAGAAGTGTTTAAGAGAAGGGAAAGATAAGGCGAAAGATTGGAGACGAAGATATGAATAATGGAAGGAAAGAAACGGAGGGGATCGTGGAAGAGGGGAGGTAGGGTATGGAGAAGGAGGTGCCTCTGCGCAGCCAGCGCTGTTCGTCCTGACCCTTTTTCGTCTACCTTAAATATCTCCCCTCTCATTATGCGTATGCACGCAGTACTTCGTTGCGCGTGGCAAGAGGCCTCCTGTGCGATGTGGTGGCATGATTCCCGTACGGCAGCGTTAAAATTGCCCACTGTTCTTCCCCTCTCCATCATGTACTCCGCCCGTGGGCTCTTCATCACGTCTTTGTTTCTAATATACAAAGCAACACGTCAAGCTCGGAGGGTTAGGGAATAGGCGGAGCAGTCATTATCGCTGTTGACATTCGTACCCGTGCGCACAACTGAAGAAGACCACGTGCACAATGTCCGGGGAGTCCATATTTAAGGACGCGGAAAAGAAGCTGAAGAAATGGTTCTTTGTTGACTACGACGATGCAATGGAGTTATTCGAGAAGGCTGCTACTCGTTTCAAGGCAGAAAAGAACTATATCCGCGCTGGAGACGCCTTTGTACGCGCACACGACTGTGCCGTACGCACCAAAAATTCTCCCGCAGCTGCACGCTACTGCGCGGACGCTGTGAATATGTACCAAAAGACCGACAGAACCAAAGCCGCTACGCTGCTGGACCTTGCCGTCCGCGAACAGATTGACAGTAACAGGCTGCGCGAGGCAGGTAAGCTGGAAAAGGAGTATGCGGATGCCATATACGAGGACGGTCATGGGATGGAAGCCATCAAACACTACGAGAAAGCGCGGCGGTACTTTGATGGAGAGGACTTAAAGTCTCAGGTAAAGAACTGCGATGCTGCTATAGCAAAGATATACGGAGAAAACGATGAGTTTGACAAGGCTCTGGGGTTGTACGAGCGACTGGGCAATTCCTGTGCAACTGGGGTGCTGCGCCACGAAGCGAAGGAATTCTACCTGCGAGCCATGTTGTGCCGGCTCGCCACCATACGCGACGACAATCGGGAAGTCGGTTCCGCGGAGGCCGCTGAGGCGCTCAACGCGTATATGAAATCAGATCCGTATCTAAAGAACACGCGGGAGGCAGAATTCTTGCAGAAGGTCGTTGCAGCCGTGGAGGATGCTGACGAGGAAAAGTTAGAGGCTGCCGTCTCCCTTCTTCACGAACTGCGCATGTTAGATGACTGGAAGACCCATTTGCTACTCGTTGTGAAAAATAATATGGGAAGTATTTTGTAGCCTGAAATCGCTAGGCAAATATGGTTTCAGGGAAGGGGAAGAAAGCGGGCTGTCGTTCAAATCCGAATTCGGTAGCAGTGACTCCCCTCATTGGTACTTCGTACCACAGTTTTTCTTGTTGATTACTTGCTTGAATCCACCACCATCAGTCACCATAGGTGCACATGCGGGTGCACCTATGACGGAACAGTATGGTTCAACTGGGCACAGCGTCCTTTGTTCCTCTCTCGTATATATTGCCTTAGGGTTGTCGCCGCAGTACAGCAACGTTTCTTTGATTCCAATATATATACGTATACATTTCTTGATTTTTTTCCCCTTCTCTTCCCTTCCCCATCCCTAACCCCCCCCCTGGAAAAGTAGCCCCCAGGCAACTTCTTATAGCTGCAGCAAATGGAAGTTGGCAGAGGCAATGAGTCCCGCACTCAGGATGTGCTGCATCCGCTGTCGCACGAGGCGGAGGTCCGGGCAGCGCTAGCAGCGGCAGAAGTGTCTGCTGGTGGAGAATGGGGCGCTGTTCGCACCCTTGCGAGCCGCGCGCGCTCCACACTTCAAGCGGGTCGTGGGGCTCTCGCCCTGTCGCTTATAACAGCGGCCCTCAAGCTAGCGCCCGAGCCCTTTACACAACTGGCCAGTTTGGAGCAGCTGGCCAGTGGCGACACCGGGGCGCAGGCCTGTCTCACTGTTGCTAAGGAGGTTGTGCTACGGGAGTCGACAAAGTTACAGCCAACCTTATGTCAACCGCGTTGATTGTTTGGCACGGCGCTGTGACCCTGACTGCCTCCAGCAGCAGTTGCCCGCAGAGCTTCCTTTGCTTTTCCCATTGCATTGCCTGCACCCTTTCACTGCTCGCGGGGAAAGGGTCTGTTCATCAGGACCTGCAGGCCTGTTGGTTGTACAATATGCTTGCTTTTGCACACCGATGCAAGGCCACCGAAGGAGTGGCATGCTATTTGCTGGGCCAAACGCAGGGTGAGGCAAAACTCCCGGAAGACCTGCGCGGCAACGATACATCTCAGCTGCTCTTCTCCACTCCCAGTGAGTGCAACGTAGTGAGGGAATTCATTTATGGCGGTCTACAGGAGTCGCGGACGGCAACGATGTTCAACCGGATCTGTACAGGGCTGTACGCTGAAGGTTGTACCAAACTGCACTTGGCGCAAAACGAGATGCACCGTAGAGCCAGTGCTCTAACAGACATTCTTCGAAGAGGGTTTAGCCATGAAACATTGCTATACACGGTAGACTTTCGGCGTCCTATGTGCATGGAACCCCAGGACATCAACTTACTCTGTCAGTCTGCCATGAGTGAGGACATACTTGCCGTCCCACGTGAGGTGTTTGGCCCGATTCGCTTGGCGTGCCTCCTAAGAGGCATTATTGCGAGGGCCGTACGCTCCCCGGTGGGTGAGTGCAAATTGGTGTCCCTTTCGAGCGTAGTGGCGCTGGCGTTAAGACATCAGTACATCGACATCGCAGCGGAAATTGTGGGGTCATGCGTTGAGCTGGTGGACCCAGCAGATGCCTCGCTCCTCTTATGGGGAGCGGACCTGGAAAGCACTCTCAAAAGGGACGCATCCACATCTGTCCAGGTTGGAACCAAATGTTTGGTTGCGATGAGGAGAAGGGCGGAGGAGCGTCAGTGCTCACGGCCGCTGCAGATGCATAGCCCGAACCTGCTGTTGCATGAGGCGGTGCAGCAAAGCTGCTCTGAAACGGAGGTGCTGCGGGACCTTGTGTTGGCGGATGAATTCACGCAACTGCTTCCAGCTGGATTGGCCATTCTGCGGGGCTGTGACTCTTTTCGGCAACGGCTGCTCGCTGATAAGATCGCGTTGCCGCTCATTCTGAATTCTTTATCCCGCCTCATTGTCCAGTTGGTAGACGAGGGGGACGCGCCGCTCGCCAGATGCTTTATGCCTCTTGTGGTGAATTTGTGTGTGGCCGCACCGTCGCGGTCGCACTTTATTTTGACGCTGCAGGCCCTTGCCGCCTTTGCCAAGTGTTGCGCAAGCAACATCGAGGAGTGGGACCTCGTCGCGTCGACTCTCTCGCCGTTCGCTCCACCGTCACCAATGGGCGCCAATCGGGCATACCACAGCACAAAGTCAAGCACTGTTGGGCGCTCCTTTTCGTCCCGACGCCAGGTGTATGATCCGCTCTTTCCGCATGAAGAAAGGCAGACAGCGGTGCCCAACTGCTATTGCCAGGTGCAGATCACCCTAGCGAGGGAAGGGAAGGGAGTTCGGTTGTGTCGTTTCACCAACGTAAAGCCGGAGAATGTTCTCCAGTGGGAAAAGGTTCTCCCAGTCCAAGAACAACTACTGCAGCTGGTTGACGAAATGAAGGACATTGAGCGGCAGAACCGGATGCACCTGCGGTCAGCCGAAGAAGGAGCCACACCTGCCCTCGAGGAGATCTCAGCCCCTTCGACGCCGATGAGCTTAAGCCCTCCTGCGGCTGGAGGGATCATGTGTGCGACAGGCGACGAGGCACGCAAAGCGCGAGAGGGGTGGTGGGACCGACGGCGCGCGTTGGATGACGCTATCGGGGTGGTAGTGCAATCCATGCAGTCCGATCGAGCGTTCGGCTGCTGGCGCCTGGCGATGTGCGGTGACCTTCCCGACACATGCCGAGCTGCCGTACACAGTGCGAGTGATGCCCTGCTGCAGGCGTTAAACATCCATACACAGTACCAAGGTGATATTTTTTTACTGCTTTCTGGTCTTCCTTTCATGGGGAGCCACAGTCTAACCAGCAGCAAGATTATGTTTAACCCTCTGCACTTAGATTCATCCAATCCGTGTAGCTCCTGCAAGGAAATGTTGTCTGAGCTCGCGGGGGCGCTGGGGAGAGAGCTGTGCGACTATGTTGTTGGCAAATCGATGGACATAATCCTGGAAGCGTCACGATTGGCCACTACTCAGGTGCTCGACGCAATGGCTACGATGCTACTCGACCAGCAAAATGGTGTGGCAATCAGCTACCCAAGAGATAATGGAGAACACCAGTTAAATGAGAATTTTCACGTGAATTTGCTTGACATTCCCCGCACGACTGTTTATCTAGTTCTTGACAACGAGCTGCACGTTCTGCCTTTTGAGGGTGTTGACGTTCTTCGCCACGGGTGCGTCGCGCGTGTTCCGACAAAGTCATTCGTTCCTACATTTACCTCAATTGCTGATGACCGCTGTTGCGTTGGTGACTCTGGTGATCCAGTTACCGGCGAAGGTGATGGCGATGTTCACTGCAGTACTGGTTCAGTCTATTGTGTTATTGACCCCCTTGGAGTTATGTCTAAAACATCGGAAATGCTTCTGCCGCTGTGTACCCAAGCTGGTTGGTGTGTGAAGTCGCACAACGCACCGCCACCAGCGTCTTTGCTACGCGATCTTTATGAGATGGACACACGTTTGTACCTGTACGCTGGCCACGGGAGAGGCGAGTACCTTCTCCATCGTGGAGAGCTGTACGAGCGACTCCCGGACCCATTCCGCTTCCCTGCTGTGCTTCTCATGGGTTGCAGCAGCGCCCACATGGACGGCGGAGCGACGTACGACTGCTATGGCATGCCGTATGCCTTTCTGCACGCCGGCGCCCCACTATTTGTTGGCTGTCTGTGGCACGTCACGGACGGAGAGATCGACCGTTTGACAAGGCGGCTCCTTTTGCTTATCTCCGGAGGAAGTTGTGGCGGCTGTAAAGGAGCCGTACGCCGACCAGTGACGATTGCTGAGGCACTGCGCCTCGCTCGGAAGTCGTGCAAGTTGCCCTTCTTAACGGGATGTGCGACGGTGCTTTATGGTGTAGACCTTCCCTTGAGGAGAAACATGAAAGAAAACGGTGTAGCAACTGGCGCACCGCGGTAGCTGGGTCCCTAGCCATCGATGCCAGTGCTTCTGTTTACTATATATATATATATATATATATCGACGTAGTTGCTATTAATATTGTGCCTTCTTCCTCCCAGGACAAATGGAAAAGTTGGATGGGCAGGACGAGTGAAAGGGCTGCACTTCGGATTTTGTGTATTTCCCGCACACATACACACACACAGGTACATTACATTTCAATCACAGCGCAGTGATGGTATCATGTGCTCGCAGAGAGTAGTGAGGAAAACGCTATCGGCGCGGGGGTCGGGACTATCACTTCATGGGCCCTTCCTGGTAAGTTGCATTGTGCGTTGGCACGCTTGACAAATACCACCGCCTACCCGTCCCCAACTCGACCCTCCTTCTGCGCTGCTCAACAGCCTTTAACGGGAGCCATATGCGTGTCAACACAGGGATTTGGTTGTTGTTTTTTTCTTTCTGACCTTCTTCCTTTCTGTGCTTACCGTAACTTATTCTTCTTAGCCATTAGTACTGTTGTCAACGCCCACAACTGATATCGATTCCACCGCTAAGCACACAACGACAGGGAATAAAAGACCTTGGGGACAATATAAATGAGCATAAGCCCCGCGTTGTGGCAGTTCGCAGAGTGCGGCAAGATTCCGCACCGCCGGCTCTTGGGAACGCGGTACTTCGTAGTCGCAGTAATCGGAAATGGGACGTTTGGCGAGGTCCTATTGGTGAAGGACAGGGAGGCAGGCGGAACGCTAGCAGTCGCGAAAACTTTCCGAATGCCCACCGGAAATTTGACCGTGCCGCCGCGGGAGCAGCAGTTGCGCCAGGTGGTGTCGGAAGCTCGCATCATGGCTTTGTTCATCAACAACGATGACATCGTGCGCCTCCTGGATCTTTGGTGCGAGAAGGACGGCCGCGTTCTCTTTCTCATGGAATACTGCGCTGGTGGAGACCTGGAGGTGTACCTGCAATCTGGGCGCCAATTCAGCGAAGAGTTGTTACGAATTCTCTTTGTGCAGTGCCTTCTCGCGGTAGCACTTGTCCATGCCAAAGGCATTGTTCACCACGACATAAAGCCGTCCAACATATTACTTGCAAAGAAAATGTGTGACAGCACAGTTCCCATTCTCAAATTGGCTGACTTTGGTCTCAGTACAGTCGAAAACGGTGTGGACGTGTTGAGGGCATCTGGTTTCATTGGTACTCCGTTGTACATGTCGCCGGAAACTACATTGCATGGAATGTCTAGCTTCTGCAGTGACGTGTGGAGCCTTGGGGTTGTGTTCTACCGCCTTATGACCAAAACTCATCCCTTTGATGAAAGTGACGTGGAGTCGCTGCGCTTCCACATTACCTACACGCACCCACCGCACCCCAGCAGCATGACCTGCAAGGGGTACACCCGGGAACTAGGTGATCTTGTGATGGCTATGTTGAACAAAAGTGTCAAGAAGCGGCCGAGCGCTCGACATCTTCTTTCTTCGCCACTCTTCAGTCAGTACCTGCAGCAGTCTCCCTGGCGAAGCCACCCGCTGCAAGGCACCACGTGCTTCTTTGCATGTTGTACCAACCGAGCGATGCACATCTTCGCGGAGCCACACTTTGGTTCCAAGGTAATGGCAACACTCAGCTTTGGTGACCACGTGTTCGTGTCCCACATGGTGTCTGTCCGCACAGTACTGCAGCAGTGTGGTGCAACGGGTGCTGTGTCACGAATCTTCACGTGGGACCAACCAGTGCCAGAGGAAAGTGCTGCTAACGACGGGTCCGGTGTCAACGAGCACCGAGACTATGTTAACGCCACACCTCCAGCTGCGTTGCCGGGCCATGCGGAACGCAACCCGGGCTCCGAGGAGGATGTCCACACCTGGTGCCGTGTGTTAGGACCACAGGAGGGCTATTGCACCATGCATGAGTGTGGCCGGAACCTGCTGCAGCGAGTTTGCGATCCCACGCCCTGTGGACCGCTGCTTGCCCTGAGGTTTTCGATGGAAGTTCCTCCTGCTCGCTTGAATGTAGTACCAATAGAAGCAGATCACCAAGTGACTTCAGCGTTGTCCAGCAAGAAGAAGTGGGGTGGCCGTGCGAGAAAACTGATTGCACGTCTCTTCGGAAGACGCCGGTGACTGGGCGCAGGAACATTAGGATGCCCGCGTACATTTGGCTCGAAGCTTTTCTCTGAAACAGTCAGTAAATATTATTGTTCTCATTTTTTTTGCTTCCCTTGCTCCTTCAACAACCTTACGTCTTTATTGTTTTTCTGATTTTGTGGTCATACTGCCCATAGTTTCTTTAATATCTCCTTCATTTCCCTCTTCTTTCTTCGGTGCTGGAAATGAAAACATGTAACTTGGAGCGCCCCTCAATCCGTGCAGCCGGGGGCAACCGTCGGATCCATTTTTTTCTTTCATTTTAACGCTGAGATTGCTTACCCTTCACCCATTTTTTATCTTCTGGAGAGGTTGTTTTTGTCTTTCCCTCAGTCTGGTTTTTTTGTTATTGTTTTTTTTCTTCTGCTACTTGTTTATTAGTTTGATTTGAGTTCTATACACTGCACCCGTGAAGAGAAATAAAGATTCTGATATCTCTCACGCACGCGCCAGCCTTTAGTTGTTTTATGCGCACAGGCCTGCATGCTTCCACTGCCACGACACCATAGCCTGAGACATGTGGTCGGCTATACGTGCTTACCCTTTCATTCCTTTTCTCCCCTTTTTGTCTATTTTTAGTGTTGTGTCACGCTCAACTTCCCGTGCTGTGGAGGGCGACCACAGGTCGATCGGGCTGAGGCACACAGTCATTTACATAAATTTTTTTCCGGCACTTTGCCGTCCTTTACGCCGGGTAGGTGGGTGCGGGTGAGCCATGCACGTTGTCAGCGACTTGCAGCGGCGCCCGAAGACGGCACGCCTGGCCTCAGAGCGGGCTGTGATGCAGTTCTACTCGCTGTGTTCACTGATACAACTTGTGTGCCTTATAGTTCATGTGACGCAGTTTGACATGGCCTCTAGTCGCACCTTCAGGTATTCCGTGTGGACCTCTAATCCTCTCGAACTAACCCCACAGCTCCGGTGGATCACTTCGAAGTGCACCCTTCAGGTGACAAGTCAAGACGTGTTTGCCTTTTCAAATGTGTCGCTGACGATATCGGAGGCAAATGTGCACGAGATGTTCGCGTCCTTCGCATCGACGATGCATGCGGCGTTCCTTCTTTCGGCCTTAGCACTGATATTTGGCGTCCTCAACCGGCAGGCTGTCGCTGCCAACTTTTATGAATTTAAGTGGCGTAACTTTGTCCTGAGGAAAGGGGTTATTTCTGCCCTAGAGCTGGTTTTCATAATCGCCCTGATTTACATCCTCGCTATGTCGAAGGCCCCACACCGCTTGCTGTACGAGTACCTCGAGTTTGCAAGGCAAAGACCAAAGGCTCCCTGCCGTACTGCACCACCGCACCGATTGTTCTCTTCATTACCTCTAGTCTTGCCACATACTTCATTGGAACGATTGTATATTTAAGGAACGCAGCGCCAAGATACGGCGTCATGTCGGAGGAGGAAGTGGGCGAGTACATGGAATGGTTACGCAATCGGGAGGAACGGAGATTGGAGGTGAAGCGCATGATGGAGGAGATGAAACAAGCCAGTGTTCGCCTGAAACTCGTTCTGGATAGTGAGAAACTGGCCGAGAGCAAGAGCCGCTTGGCTGAAAAAAGCTCATAGTAGCCAAAAACGTTTGTGATCGGGGCAGCGGAGGACCAAGCGGTTTAGGGCCTTGTCACGTGTTGTAGACAATGTCGCTGAATTGACATTTTACTCACATATGCAGTTTTCCAGTGAGTTTTGGTGGGGGAAATGTGCAGGATGGGTGAAGAGATCCCTTTGGCATGTGGCTATTGTGTACTGAAATATAAGGAGAAAGAGTCTTTTCTTTTAACGTTCACCTACGGAAAACATGCACACGTTTCTGCAGTAGTGTATACATGTTTCCCGTAGGTGAAGGTCGTGCGCTGAGGTATGTTGCACGCTTTGGTTGGAGGTGTTTGAGCCTTTCATTTCTTTCTTGTGTCTTTGGAGCCTCCATTTTTTTATTTTCTTTCCTCAGCTTCTTCTTTTTGTTTTCAAATCTCCTCTCACGCTGCAGAGTCGTGACAATACTTTGGACTTGCGTGATGCAAGACGCAATGAGGAGGCATGTGGTTCTCCTCACGGGCAGTACTGCATTACTCTTCCAAGTTTCCCTTTTGTTTCTCTCCACGTTGTTGTTGAAATGTGGACAGACGCCGTGTCCTTCGCATACGCCTGGGCGTATGTTACAGGGGCTCATTTGTTTGGTCACGTCTGAAATAAGCAGCGCTGCTTTCTTCTTGTTGTTGTCGTTGTTTTCATCTCCACAATAACGGTGGAGAGGGGGGATAGAGATGACTAACGGACGGCCTTCGTGGCACAGGAAAGGAGCTCGTCATGTTGATGATTGCATGACGAGCTGCTTTAAAACTTTATGCGTGTTGGGTTAGGGAGGTGTGGGGGAGCAATGGAATGCACTTCAAAAGACAAAAACAAAAAGAAGAAAGAAGATGTGTGAAGGAGCAAAGAAAAAAGCGTTTACCATATACACTGACCCCTTGTGGGTTGCACCATACACTTCATGAAAGTTATATTTTTCACTAAATATTTTTATTTTTACGCAAGAGAGATCATTCTCTTCCCCTGCTCATGCACATCGGTTGCGTGAACCCATGTGTATGAGTGCGACACACCACGCGATTTGACTTGCACCTGACGTGTCAACTGTCTCTGTTCCATTCCCTGCTCTACACTTGCACGCTGTTGCCGTACAACCGAACACATGAAAGAAAGAAAAAAAAGCAAATACTCGCAACCCGTCAACGCAGGTGTTCATTGAGCTGCTCCGATGAGGGTTTATTTCATTTACGAAGGCAAAGACACTGGGGGCCGCGTGGTAGACCCCACACTGGCAGAGACGTACAAGGTCAAGGTGGATATTCCCACCAAGTGGCTCAGTGGCCCGTGCAAGCAGTTGCTGCAGTTCGTCGTCACGGCGTACAATAAGAAAAAACCCGCTCGGCCACTTGAGGTGGATGAGCTCAGCATGTGGTGTAGCAACGTGGAGTTGAGACCCTCGGAAATTGTGGAGTCCCGCATTAGGGAGTACAACGATGTGTACATTATGCACACAATCAAAGGGACGACGGAACACGACAAGCATCCGCCGGGATCGGTTATTTGCACAAACTACGGCTGTGGGAAGTATTTCCTCCCGGAGGAAAATAACGACGCGGACTGTCACTTCCACGCCGAGCCGCCGGTCTTCCACGATATTGAGAAGTACTGGCGCTGTTGCGCGTCCCGACGGGCGCACGACTGGGAGGAGTTTAAATCCATCCCGACCTGCTGTACGGGGCCCCATAGCACGGCAAACAAAGCCGTCTCATTCGCAAGCGCTCCCGTCGAGAACGTGCCACTTGCCCCCAACCAGGTCGCCGCCATCGCTACTGCTGCAAACACTTCTATGGGCGTCACGGCTGAGCGCCGCACAACAGGGCCGCGGGAGTTCGAGGGTGCTGTGCGTGACAGGCAGCAGGAGGGGGCGCAGACTGTCGTGGATGGACGAGCGCGGTGTCGCAACTACGGCTGTCAGAAGGAATTCGTTGTGGACGAGAACCATCCGACTGCGTGTCAGCACCATAGCGAAGGCCCAGTGTTTTGGGATACATATAGGTATTGGAAGTGCTGCCCAAACAAAAAGTGCTATGACTTTGACGATTTTGTGAAAGTGCCGGGCTGCACTGTCGGTCCACATCTGCTGTGAGGCGTTCGTGCAGAGAGCGCCCCCACGCAGGCGAGGTGTCTCATTTTACTGTGGTTGTTTGCGTGTTTTCTCTCAGCGATTAATGACTTCTATGATGGTGCTACGCAGCGCTGCCAGGGAACCGCAACAGTGGTGCCACGGTGACAAGAGAACATTCACACGTGGGGGCGCACAGCAGTACCTTTGTTTTTGTGTGTCCGCTGCTGTTATTATCGTCTTGTGGCTCAGCGGCTTACATGTCTCTCTCTGGAAAAGTTTATATCTTCGAGGGCAAGTGCCAGTCTCCCAGTGTAATAAAAGGTAGACAGCGAGTCACGCCTTCTCAAGACGATGACAGCGGATCTTGCCGAAGGATTACTGTGCTACCCGGTTCTCCTCCTCACAGGCGCAAACCAGTTCAACTGGCTTAACGCCTAGCATTACATGTTTCTCCTCGCTTAATATTATGTGCTCTGTTGATGATATTCCATTGTTCGGTGACTGAGCGAGTGAGGGAATGGATTTGATCTTTTTCTTCTTGTTGTTGGTGAGCTTAGCTCCCTACAGTCACTGGCAGTGGGTGAGTTTTGTGCACGCAATCCTCATTTTGTTGTCATCTGTTAATACAACCACACATAACAACCGGATTATTTCCCCTCACTAAACATTGTACATGCAATCAGTGCCAACGCGCCGCGTGTGGCTCTTTCTTCTCTCATACATTGCCCCTCCCCTCCCTTAATAACTCTCTCCTGCTTTCTTATCACACCGTTACGCTTCCCAATACATGCGTGACCTCAACCCTCACTTCTAAACGCATGCACCGCAGCGCCGTAGGCACTTGGCACAGCATTGCAAATGTCAAACAAGCAGGACGATTATGCACGCACGCATGCCGTGGATCTGACGATCCAGCACGAGAAGGCGTACCAGAGGCAGACGGCAGTCAATGAGAACATACGCGGAGCGGCGAGGAAGCACGTGAACCGCAGCGGGCATGTCCGTTACTCAAAAAAAATTGGTCTTGGCTTTGCCACTCCAAAGGCTGCGATTGAGGGTAAGTACATTGACCGCAAGTGTCCCTTCACGAGCAACGTCTCCATTCGTGGCCGAATCCTCCGCGGTGTGGTGCACTCCACGAAGATGAGGCGCTCCATTGTCATTCGCCGCAATTATCTGCACTTCATCCGCAAGTACCAGCGCTACCAGAAGCGCCACCGAAACCTTACCGTTCACTGCAGTCCCTGTTTCGACCCGAAGCCCGGTGATGAGGTGGTGGTTGGGCAATGCCGTCCGCTTAGCAAAACCATCCGCTACAACGTTCTGCAGGTCGTCACCAAGTCCGCGGCGGACAGGATGGGGAAAAAGTTCTCCAAGAACTGAGGTGTGCTGCGGCAGTGTGCAGGAGAGGGAGGAAATGGATCAGAAGGACGATAATGGGGGAATAACGCGTAGATGCGGCGTGTGTGTATTTGTGTGTGCGCTCGCTTGCTTGGTGCCCACCGCCTAATGACTCGCTCGCCCCTTTCGTACCTCCATCCTTCACGATTTCTTACATCTTCTCCAACAGCCTTTCCTACCGCCTCATTTCTTACATCCTTCTTTTCACCCTTATTTCTGTGATTCTTTTTTTGTTTTCCTTTATTTGGAACGCTGGCTGCCTCTAACAGTTTGCGCAAATAACGGGAGGGAGGCATAAATTTGCTTATGTTTTCTGCGTAGTGCACTGGCAAACAAAACTTTGGTGCCTCTATGAAAAGAATGCAATGTTTTTTCTCTTTTTTGACTTTCCGCTACGCAAATTAATGGTGTCCTCAGCTCGCAGTCATCCACTGAAAGTCCCGCGCAGCGCAATCGCTCTAATAGAAGGGAGAAAACGAGGACCCCGGTGCACTATTAACACCATCGTATATACACGGCAACGCAGTTTGTTTGGCTGGTGATATCTTGAGGGAGGAAAAAGTGAGGGTGGATAAATTGCAGGCAACACTTGTGTGAGTGTGTTTGAAAATAATAATAATAATAATAGTAAGGCAGCAGCAGAGCGAAACCAGAAGAACGACGACGGAGAAGGATGAGCGGATCGGAAGGCACCATGACAAAGCCGTTCGAGGGCAACGTACGCTTTGAGTGGTTTCAGTGCCCAGCGCGGATTACCTTCACATTTTACGTGCGCGAGCGGCTCGAAAGTGACGTACGCGTCGACGTCACGGACCGGTCACTCGCCGTCACCATCCGCTTAGACCCCTCCGGCCGGGAGTACCAATACAGCGTGGAGCGCTTCTACGCCCCGCTCTCCGGGGAACCCGCTGTCGTCAACGTGCGTGGCATGAAGGTTGAGGTGCAGGTGCGCAAGGCGGTGGAGCAGCAGTGGCCGGCGCTTGAGGCGGCTGAGGACGGAACACTTTTGGGCGTATTGCCGGCGAACGCCACAGCCGCGACAGTGGCCGGACTGCCCGCCTCCGCGAAGGATCTCCCGTACCCGAACAGCCGCGGTCGCGACTGGAGTACGGTGAAATTGGATGAAGACGACACGAAGCCGGAGGGGGAGCAGGCGTTGAATGCACTCTTTCAACAAATTTACGGTAATGGAACGGACGAGCAGCGCCGTGCCATGATGAAATCTTTTGTAGAGAGCAACGGAACAGTTCTGTCCACGAACTGGGAGGACGTTGGTAAGCGACAGGTGGCTGTGGAGCCGCCGAGTGGAATGGAGGCGAAAAAGTATGAAGGATAGATATGGATGGAGTCGCGAAGTGTGTCAAAGCTTATTTTTTCTTTTGCGAGCTAAAGAAAGGGGAAAGGGTGAGGAAGAGGTAAATACAGGTTGTTTTGTGGAGAGGAGAGCGAGAAAGATGCCAGAAGTAGCAACAAATAGTTAAGGTGGGAGGAAGAATGCGAAAAGAAGAAAAGAAAACAGAAGCGGTTGCGTGGTGCCCCTTACATCACTGAGCAGCGCTTTCCATACCCTCGATTGCTCTTCTTCCTTCCCTTTTCTTCACTTTTGACCAACGCTCCTCAACACTCCCAGTGCAAAATCGGTTGGTTACTCGGTTAATTAATATTCCTCTTCTTTGCACTTTCTTCTTTCCGCGTGACTGTTATCAACAATATTGTTAGTGATATTATTACTATTATTATTCCTTGTCTATTATTGGTTCCGTCTCTCTTCTTACCTCAATGTTTTTCATGCAGAGCTTGTCATGACGGTGGGGAAAAATGCAGTCGGGAGGAATTTTCGGGAGTTGCCTCAGGTGTCAATGTGAACAGTTGTATGCGCCACGCAATTGGTGCTGTTATTAAAATGTTTGGCCCATTTCCATACATACCGCTGACGCCATATGTATTTTATTTCCTTTTTTTTGCACTTGCCCACCAACTCCCCAGCCTCTTCACAGTTTACTTAGCGGTCGCGACGGTGCCGGTGCCGGCTGCACTCCCAAAATCCGCATCAAAGACTAGGAGGGAGTAAAGAAAGGAGATAGAGAGATAGAGATAGAGGGAGCATAATAAAGAGCAAAGTGAAGCCAAAGAGTACGAGCTAGTTTTGATACAACGCTAATGGAGTCATCTCCGGGGAAGGAGGCGAGTGGTGGGGAATTAAGCGCTGTTGGCGGGAAGGTGCGTTCGCCATGCTCCTCCCTTGACGAAATTTCGTCCCCACAAGAGTGCCGCACGTCATGCATTGAGCGTGGAATGGCCGACAACCGCATACGCGCACTGGCGTGGATACGCATATCGCTGGGCATGGAAGAGGGTGTAAAGCGTGAGAAGAGCGCCACAGCTGCCAACGGTAAAAGCCGTGCCACCACAGGCAGGGGCGGCGATAGCAGAAACCAATCAGATGGCACCCTTAAAATGAGGCGCACAGCCGTGCCTGCCGCTGATGAACCCAGTTCAGAAATGACGCAGAAAGGCGGAGAAGAAAAAAAACATGAGAAAGACGAGTCAA
This sequence comes from Trypanosoma congolense, assembly GCA_002287245.1. NCBI lineage: Eukaryota > Euglenozoa > Kinetoplastea > Trypanosomatida > Trypanosomatidae > Trypanosoma > Trypanosoma congolense. Next base: position 294,112 of record NHOR01000353.1, on the reverse strand, counting down.
AAAGTAGCGGTCCGTCTGTCAAGGAGTGGGGGTCCGATCTTCCAGAAAATTGCCAGACTCGCGTGATTTTAGCTGACGTGCTGCGTTCCCTTTGGTCGCTATATCCTGACGAAGATCAGCGCGAAAGTAAGCGTAAGCTTCTGTGCGATATATTGGTGCAAATGCTTTCCAAGAACGTCGAGCGATATTACTACCAGGGCCTCCACGAGATGGTTGGGTTTATCATGTACGTGATGGAGGAGTGGGACATGGAGACCATAACGGCTGTGTGTGCCCGACTGCTCGTGCAGCAGTGGCATTCCTTCAGCTGCAAGGAGCTTAGTCGGTCACAATCAATGATGTACGCCGTGCATGCCGTTGTAGCAGCTGAGGACAGCGCCCTCGCCACCGCCCTGGAGTCCTGCAGCGTGGGTCCTGAGACGCACTATGCGATGCCGTGGCTTATTACATGGTACACGCACGTCTGTGACGATTTCACGGCGCTTGGGCGGTTGTTTGACTTTCTGATTGCGAATGACGACGAGAATACGGTCATTTTCTTCACAGTGGCTCTCATGTTGAAAAAGAGAGACCGCATCATGGCCATTATAAGAGCCGCCAAGCGCACCGGTGGCAATGCTTTGGATGCCGATTACACTGCCAGCGGACCCCATGAGGATGAGGAGAGTGAAACGGATGTGGAAGCAAACAACCCAACGGTAATGGCCATCGTTTATACGGAGCTGGTCAGACTACCGAGGGAGGTGCTAAGAAGTGACAATGCGCAGGGTATCGAAGACATTATTGAGCACTCCCAGAATCTAAAGAAAAAGTATCCGGACCACATCAGCCATGTCCGGGAAACCTTCATGCGAGGAACAGTGCCTGACGCAGGGACGCCGGCAAGTTGGTGGCGGCGTTGGAAATGGGGCAAATTCCCGTGGGGAAAAGGTCCGCCACCCACGCTGCGTCTCATTGTCATTGGTTTCATTGGTGTCCTCTGCTTAAGAGGGTTTCTCTCAGGTTACTTCTCGAGCAGGTTCATGCGAGAATTGTGTGCTAGCGTGTACGACTTCTTATCCAGGTTCGCTATTCAGTGACACGTTACTGCTTGTGTTTCACCTCATACCTTTTTGCTTTTATCGTTTCCCCCACTGAATATCCTTTCATTGCTTACTCCTCCGATATGATGTCGTGTAGCTGATGCGTGTTAATATTTGACGGTGATGTTGCGCACTTCTTTATGTGCACACACGTGCCCACAAAAAGTATATGTATCCAATTTAAATATTGAGAAACCCCCTATAGAGGTGAGGTTTACGGAACGGCGGATGTGGAAGGTAAAAGAAGGGGAAACTGTGTGTGTGTAGTGTCGAGAGGGTTGGAAGGTTTCAACGTATGGCAATGTTGAGCGCAATGCCTCGCGTGCTCCCTTTGCACATTTTGTTCAGTGCTTCTGAAGAGATGGTTGGACAATGTCGTGCTTTCGTTGGTTCTGGTCGAAGTCACTGTCAAAATACAAAGATAAACAAGAAGAAAGAGAGAGAAAAGAAAAGGCAAAGTGTTGGGGAATCGCGTGCCCTTTGCATTCTTAGTTATTTCTTTGCTCGCCCAGTTTCTAAACCATATGCTGCTAAGCACATACGCCGCCAATCGCCGTAGTGAGACGTGCATTTTCTTTTTTTACTACTTCGTTTCATTTCTTACCGCGGTTCTCTTTCCCACGGTGTGTCTTAGGGCTTAGAACTGAGGTTAAAAATAAAAGGCCGGTGAACCGCACCAGGCACAAAAGGGGTTGAGGCTGGTGGCAGGCCGTGGTATCTAGCGGGGGCAGCAAGGCACACGGCTGCCAAGGAAGCTGACAAAAAAATAGGACGGCAGTACCTAACGCAATGTACACCGGTTCAGGGCTTCTCATCCTCGCGGCGCCGGTCGCGTGGTGGCCGCCGGCCAGCCAGTTGCACCTGCACCCCCTCGAACCCCAACGTACGTTTTTCTCAGCCATCACAGATACCGGGGCAACCATCGGCGCGGGAAGGCGCCTCATGTCCCTCTCACGATTGGGGCGAAGTGTTGTCCTCGGCGGTCAGCTCATCGCCACTCCACCGCACCTTCTGCTGTACAACCCTTTCACTGGCAGGGAATTGTCAGTTGTCGTTAGTGTCGAAGGTGGGACCGTGGATGATGGAAACTTCACGTTTGACGCCCCAACATTATGTGAGTTTGTGAGGAGTGACAGAGTGCGAGTGGTGGCAGCTGTAGTGGGCGCGGGCGTACCGCTGACAGAGCTCTTGCGAAAGAGAAGCGATGCAGTTAATGGTTTCAAAGGCGACGTATGCTCCAACGATGAACATTACACTGGTAAAATCATAAACAGTTTATTTAGTGAGCGGTATGTTGAGGCGGCACTGCGCTACATGGTGCAACAGCTCCAGCGCTCGCCGCTACCCACCCTGTGCTCCATGTTACTGCATGGAGAGCACGGTGTTGGCAAGACGTACGTGGCACGCCAACTGATGACGTGTGTACCGTCAGTTGTCAAAGTCCACGACTGTTCCTACGTGGTAGAGTGCCGCGAAATGAGTATTGCTGCATTACTCGCGCTAAATGAGCGAGAGGTTGTAGCCACAATCTGCAGTGTATTCGCCTTCCCACCAGTTGAGGCGGCCGACGCAAATAATAATTGCACTACCCACAGTAGTGGTGGTGGGCAGCACGGTGTGCTCCTTATTGTTGTTATCGATCGCGTGGATTTGTTAGTTAACATTGCTAACCCAACGGTGATGCTCGCTGCGCACCAGCTGTGCACCATCCTCGATGAACTGCAAGGGCGGCAAGCGGGGACCACGTGCACAGCAGTGACAATAGCGACGGCTGAAAGTACATCCGCTCTGCCAACGGCACTACTCGCTCGACTGTCTCGTCACCAGGTGAATTTAGTGCATCCAACGTTGGAGGAGCGACGTTGCTTTGTTGTCGCCCACACGCACGCCCAGTCCTCACCGGATCTCTTCCCACCTCACGTGCTGGAGCGGGCGGCGGAGGCGCTTGCTGGGCGAAGCGCCGGTCAGCTGAAAGCAATGACGTCAGAGGCCGTTCTTCAGCTGCTGGAACGTGAAGCGCTCTGCAGTGCAAAGGAGAGTGGTTTGGCGGAGACCGAAAGCGCCGACACACCAGAGGAATACAGTGGACTTGTTGGCATGTCGCAAGCCATTCGTGCGGTGGAGGAGTTGCTGGTATGGCCGCTGCAGCAACGGAAGTTACTCCACCACTGCCGCGTGCAGGCTCCAAGGGGACTGGTCGTGTATGGCCCGCCGGGAACGGGGAAGACGGCACTGCTTACGGGGCTGGCACGACGGCTTCAGGGCATCCGCGTCCATGTGCTTCTTGTGGATGGGCTCTCGCTAATTGAGAAGGAAGTTGGGCGGACGGAAAAAAATATTGCTTCCCTTTTCGCAGCGGCCCGCGCCGCCTCACCCACTGCATTGTTCCTTGATAACATGGACAGTCTCGCACCACCTCGCGGACGGCAGACAGCGGAGGTATCCACCACAGCGGATCGTAGCTTAAGCACGCTGCTAACGGAAATGGACGGAATTGGTGGCGGCAGTGACTGCGCACCAGGCGGCGGTGTTCCGCTCGTTTTTGTGGTTGCAGCCGCACCCAGCCCGGAGGCGTTGGACCCCGCCGTGTGCCGACCTGGCCGTCTAGACCTTCACATCACGCTGTCACCTCCAACATCCGAGTTGCTGCAGCGGTATGTCGTGGGGCGACTCCTTGAGGCTGTGGATGTGTGCGACAAAAGTAATGTTGATAGTGAGGCAGCGCTCGGTGACACTGCTGCTACGGTGGAGGTACACGTGCGGAGGTGGCTCGCGAACCACCCGCACGCAACCATGGCTGATGCCAACGACTTTGTGCGAAGCGCTCTGCTGTGTACGTTAGTGGAACCCACAGTTACCACGGACAGTGCTCAGTATCGACTTCGAGAGTTTCTGGCACGCGCTGCGCCACTTTAAAGGCGCAGAGGGAAAAGAGTCGGCTTGGTGTCGTTGTTTTTCTTTGTGTGTCCTTCTCATGCCTCACATCATCTTCTGTTGCATCTATCGACGACAGGTACTTGTCGAATAAACCCCCTTCATTGTGGGCGTCAATAACTCTTTAAGCCTCTTGGTGAGCGCCGACTTTATGTGCTGGGCTTTTCCTTCCTCTCTTCTCTCCGAGTCCTTTGCTTTGTGCAGCAGGGCAATGGTGCCACTGACCCACGGACGGGGGAGCGGACTGCAGCGAGGCTGAGGCTGTGGGAAGAAGCTGTGTGCATTCAGCAAAGAAAAAAGGCGCACTACCCTGCGCTTGGCCTGGAACTGTTTGACCTAACACTGTTTCTGCAAAGCAGGGGTGTACCGTACCTAGATTTGTTTGCTTTTGGAATACTCCCTGTGAGGGAGTATTTTCTTTTTTTTCTTTACCTTTATTGAAAGGGGGAAAGGAAAGAAGGTAGGGAAATAGAGAGAAAAGAAATCAAAATTCCAGGCCCCCGTTCTGCGGTGCGTCATGACCACACTGCAGAAGGCTCCCGCGAAGGGGTCACGGTTGCGCACGCGACTGGCAGCCAGGCAACAGAATCTTCTGGCTAAGTTTCAGGCGAATGTGGAAAGGTTTAGTGCTGAAATCCATCGGGATCAACGACAGAAGTTGGAGCATCTTAAGGAAGCCCTGCGGGCCAGTCATGAGAAGACCAGTGAGGTGTTAGACCGGGAGGTGGAGCGCGTAGAGACCCATAGGGCAGTTCTCGAAAAACACGCTGAAGATTGTGAACGTGCTGCCGCCATGAGTGCCGTCGATGGAACAGTGTTGCGGCCCTTTGTAGACTGCTACCATAGCGATGGTGACGGTGCCAAAGAGAGCAAGGCGCGTATGAGTAAGGAACGATGTCGGCTCGCAAGTATGGCGGTAGAGCTGTGCGGCTTCTACCAAGACCGACTGAAGGAAATCCAAAACTGCAACGAGGGTCTCAAAGAATGCGAGGAGCGGTGCCGCAATTGGCTGCAGGAGGCCCTCTTCGATCTCGTGTTTTCAATGTCTAAAATTGGTTACACAAGCGTCACCGCGTCACAGGTACTGGCACAGCGAGTGATACACACAAGCAATGAGAGTTTCTACAAGGTGCATGCGGACTACACAGCGCTGTTGCTTCAATTACAATCCCGAGAACTGTTGAAGCAACGAGCCTACAGTCATCAGATGGCTATGGTGTATAACGATACATTGCAGAACATGGCGCAGAGTAGCATTTTGTGGGCAAAGAAATCCCTTCAAACGGCAGCATTTCGTCGACCCGATTTTCGTGAGAAACTTATCCACCGCTTGGGCGAGCTTTCCGCCAGCATACACCACGGTGGAACAGAGTTCCTCACAAACATTGGATGCGCGCTGCAATCGCTCCGATACGCGCGGGAGCCCCTCCCCCACGAGTGCGGCCAGACGTGTGGTGGAACGATGCACGACGGATGGCTGCGTGGTTTCAATGGGGATCTATTCTCGCCCGTTTTTGCTCCTGATGCACCCGGCGATGTCGCAGTGGAGTGGCGGGTAAAGGCGAACGTCTTGGTGCGCCAGGCCATTGCCCAGGGGGTTCTTGTCACGAACGACGTGCAAGTGGCTGAGGAGAAACTACGTGAAAGGGCAAATGAGGTCAAGTCGCAGGTGATAAAGGCCCTAACGTGGATTTACGAACCAGACACGAGTACAGATGAGGTACTCTCATGGACGATGGCCTCCGTGCACGATGGAGACGCGGTCTACGCACCATTTACGGTTGCTAGCCCGCTGCAGTTACTAAAGGATACGACAGACGCTGAGACAAGCCTAGAACCGCTGCTAACTACTATTCATTCAGAGAGCGAGTGGTTTGCGGCCACAGTGCAAGAGGAACTCAACAAATGTAACGCCACACTAGAAGGAATCCTCCTCACTGAGCCGTGTAGTGTTCTGCACACCTTTGATAGCGTAACGAAGAAACTGGGGGGTGCAGCTGGTGCGGCGATGGGTTTTACGCGGTCTCGGCTTGTCGCACTTTATGAGGCTCACAAGGACCACGAGGACAACATCAGATACCTGGAAAAAGAATTCAGTGACAAGGAACAGGGCATACACACGGCCGTCAATGCTGAGGTCGCTGAGAAATTCTTTGTTGAAGGACTAAAAGTTCTGGAGCGTATTGATGCAGCACACAGAAACTTTCATCGTGTTACAGTTCAGTCTTTGCGTGAGTTGGAGGTGGAGGGAGTAGAAGAAACCAGCAAGCAGTGCACAGTACTCGTGACTGCCTTGGGTCTTGAAAGTGAAACTGCGCGGGTACAGCGAATAAAAGAAGAGCGCCTGGCAGCTGCGCTTGCAGCCGCCGAGGTGGCTGCGAAAAAAGGCCGTGGTAAGGAGGTTAAATGTATTGAAGAACTTCTGGAGGAAATGGAGGAACACGAGGAAAGCGACGGTCCTTCTTACCAAACGATCACTGCGGACGATGGAGAGCTGTACTACATTGTCTCAGACATACAGCTCGGTGACCAGCCGCCTGTCACGGAAGCCAACGAACAGAGCACAACAATGATCTCAACGTCAGTTACACAAACGCCAAAGACCCACGGGAAGAAGAAGCAGCCTGGAGGCGCAAAGGAAAAGCTCAACCTCTCGGCAATAGGGAACCGCCGAACGAACAGCAAGCGCTCGATGACCCGCTCCGGACGGCAGAGCGCACAAGATGACGCTACACTGTCACCTCAGGCGTTGGAGCTATCAACGTCGCCCTTTATTCAGGTATACAAACAGCTGTTGCGAAAGGCGATGCGAGGGGATGACAGTACCTGTGAGGAAATACAAAACCCGGGCACCCCTTCGGATGCCGTCACTATCTCTTCTGAGACCACCACTGTGATGCAGGGACCACTATTGTTTGTGGCTGCCGTTGATGAGTGGCGCGGGATGCTTCGACTTGAAGTGTTGAACTGGGCAGTTCGTCTGCGTCAGGGGACGGCGGAATACCTAAACAAGCAGTGCTCAGCGAAAAAGGCTGAGATTGATGCGGAAACAAACAAAGTGCTCCGCCAAAATCGGCGACGCCCCGCTACGCTACAAGCTGGATCACATGAGTTGCGAGTGCGTGAGCTTGAGTGTGCAGTTGACTCTGTTGGAAAGCTTAACATTCGGATACGGCACATGAGCAGTCGGTTGCTAGAGACATGTGCAGAAGCTGCTGGATCCAATGATTGTAGCTGGGCTGTCTCCCCGCAAGGCGACCCATGGAATGAAGGTGAGGACAAACTGTTTGAACAGCTGGATAAACTGAGGGGTATGGCATCGACCGCCACCTCCATGCGAGCACTCACATCGCAAGAGCGTACTTTCACGCATCTCGTTACGAGTACGTTGGAGCAGCGGGAGGCATCCTACACAAAAACGGTTGATAGCTTGGTAAAACAAGAAGAAGCGCTGCTGCAGGCGACTCGCTCGTACCTTCGTGGCTTTGGTATCATTCTTCCAGACGATATAGAAGGAGTTCTAGCAAAAATTTGCGAAATCCTGTCGGGAGAGGGGCCTGGTAGTGCAGGCAATGTCGAGGACAAGAGTTTGCAAAAAGACAGCCGTCCCACTGGGAGGAAAAAGAAAAAAGTGAAATCGGAGCAGGTAGCGGCGGAGGCGGAATCTGTTGAGACACGTAAAACCGGTGGTGAGGAAAATAGCGAATCCGTGGAAATTATGAAAATAATGTTGGAGACTGCGAACGAGGTGAAGAGGGTTAGGGAAATAGTCATGGACCGCCACGGTAGGCAAGTTCAGCGTGTGGAGGAGGAGCGCGCCAAATACATGGTCGTGTACCAGCAGAATGCTAGTGAGTTGCAGGTTCTGTCACGACTGCAGGAACTCATCGCACAACTGAAACTTCAGATGCACTCGCTGATCACGCAGTCAGAAGTAAAGGAGGCTTCGATTGATAGCATGCTGAGAGAGTTGGAAGGAATCGTCCTCGAGGAACCTACTATGCATGCGTTTAACAGCAGAGTAAGACACATACTTAACAACGAGTATAGTGGAGACAGCCAAGCTGCAAGCAAGGGCAAGTACAGGGAGGGGAATGGGCCTGAACTGGTTGAGATATTCGCGAAACACGTGGAGGGTGCGGATCGTGAATTGACCGAGTTGTTATCAGGTGTCACGGCAGATATACAAAATGAGATACGCAAAAGTGAAGTAACGAATATTTTCCGGTTGATTGACAAGATGCGAAGCAAAGTATACATACGGGGTCGCTCTCTCGACTGTTTACAGAACGGTATAGAGATCTTCAATGTGCCAGCAGACGAGTACGTGGAGAGGCAATCACCTTCCAATGCTGAGATTAAATGTGATGATGTGAATACTGCGGCTACCGACCCCTCAGACAACCGGCCAGTATCGCCTACACGGCCTCATAGAAGGACACGCACAGGTGCCTCTCCGGTAAAGGCGATGGGCCTACAGTTCACGCTTGCAGAGCTACCTCAGGTGAAGCCGATGATAGTGCAGAGTAAGGAGTGGGTAGAAGAGATACGCACGGAGCTGAGCACTCTCGTAGGGAATCACTTTGCCTCCTTCCCACCACCCATGTTGCGGCGGCCGCCCGGAATAGCGAACGGCACCGCCGAGGAAATTATGACGACACTCAACGAGCAATATATCATCTCAGAGCAGCGAGTGAATCAACACTTGATGCTCGCGACAGAGGTCTACCGAAACCAGGTAGACCGGCTGAACCACCTGCTAAGGAAAGCGCCCTCGCACCTGGTGGCCAGCATATTCCGCATTTCCGCCATGGCGATAGAGAAACGCCTCCGGGCGGTTATGGACGTGTTCTTCAAACTGTATGACGAATCCATGCTCCTGCGTCGAGCGCACGAAACCTGCATGCGAGCAGCGCTCGTATCCAATGCAAAAGGCAATCAGCTCAAAAGCATACGCACTGCTGAAGCAAACAGGCAGGTAGAGGCACAGAAAGCCATTAGGAAGTTCTGGGCTGTGGCAATTCAAGAATTAGAGGAGGAAAGCAAACAGCACATCGCACGCAGCTTGAACTCAAATAACTGTTTATTCGCCTTGCTGCGCGGCATCGTGTCACCCAAACACCTCAAACCCACAACTGATGATTCAAAACACCAGGGATTACGGCGCCTCATGCAACTCAGAGCGCAGATGAAAATGTTGTCCCCAAAGCAGGAGCGAAGGCTGCAAGAAACAATGCCTCGACACATACTCAACGTGGCGAAGGTGCACGATATGTTAGAACAGGGAAATAGCTGCCCGGCTGACACAACCAAGGGGCCACTGCCGCTGCTCCAACTCCCGGAAAGGGTCTACGGCAACGCAGCTGCGGGCGGTCAAAGCCAGGCGACGCCGCGGCCCTCTAGCATTCAGTCGGATAAAGGAACGGCCAGGTCGAGGAGTGGGCGAGGGGACCGCTCGGCAGGTGTCGGGACGCCGTTAGTAAATCTAGGCGTGAGTGAGGGCAACGGTCAGTCGCCGACGACTATCACGGGACCATCAAGCCGAGTGCACAAGGAGGCTGCAGAGCTCACCTTGCAGGCCATGGACATATTTGTCAAACGCTCATCCGAGGCCATTAAACTGACGAACAGCGTGTTTCACGAGTGGGTAGAAAGTGAGGCAAGGTGCAGAAAGGTTTGGAAGGCATATTCATCCCGTTTTGAAAAAGAGAAGGCATAGTATTCTTATTTTTTCTCCTTTCTTTCAAAGAGGAATTCTGTGGTGGGCTGAACAAATGGGACAGTGATTTGTACTAGATCTTCACGTGCAAGCAGGGAATGCTGTAACGGCTCTAGAAAATATTTTCAGTTTGCATTTCCTCTCCTTTACCTTCCTGCCCTCTATTTTTCCATGTTTCTCAGGGGATTACCAAATACGTCTTTATGTATTTTCATGCTGTGAGGAGGTCAGTCATGTGACCGTGCCATTCATTGTGCTTTTTCCGTATGCATAGGCACGCAGTTGGAAGACTCGATCGACTGACGCGAGACCCCATACATACGTTTGCGCTGAACTCTTTTCTATCGCTTTGCCCTTTTCTCTTCACCTTCTCCTCTGAAGTCCCTTCTACTAGTATTAAACTAATTTGTTCGAAACCCACGGGCGCAAATAAGTTACGTCTCCTTGGGGTCACCGGATAATATTACTTTTGGTGTTTTTGTGCTTTGCTTCCTTCTGGTCAATTTATTGTTATTATTTCTCATCCAACACATCTGGCCTGTAGCTCCGCCGGACTGTCATGGAAGGCGGGGCTACACTGGGGATGGATGCCTTACCGAAGTTGGTGAACGACGTCGCCTCCGTGGCTGTGGGAACGTTAGGGAAGGCGTTGGACGGAAATGCCTGTGCCGGTTGCCTGCAGGCACTTCAGCGGCTTGAGGCCTTCGCACACTCAACGAGCGAAGGGGTCTGGGAACCGACTCCCTCCACCGTGACCGCTATGACTGACTTTATGGAACTCGTGCTGCAAGTTGCAGGGAGCGAGCCCCCTTCCTGCGTGTTGATGCACGCATGGATAGCTACGATGAACGCCTTACTGCAGCACTCCTCGCCGGTCGTTATTAACACCTCCACACATGCGAAGCGTCTATGGGAAAGCGCTCAGCGGCAACTGGAAACGTGTGGCGGGCCCGGTGGCGATGCTGCGCTGGCTACTACCCTTACGCTGCTGAGGGTAATACTGTTGCACCAGCCTGTATTCATCGAATGCACACCGAAGACTCACCTTCCAAGTCTTACGAGGACACCAGGGGTATTATCACGCGTGGCGGCAGTGCAGCTTGTTCCTTTCCTTGTACTGGCCTCGCCATCGCACCACCAGACGAGCACACAGCAAAGGAGTACGCTCGCGTGGCCGTGGTTCGAGTATCTTCGCAAGGCAGTGCTCTGCACAGTTCCTCCAATTCGGGAGAATGGTGTACGTGCGCTGAGGCATCTTCTGCAGAATGGTATTGGCTTAGATGCCGCGAACGTCAGCGATCTCCTTGAAGTATTCGTTTCAATGCTTGCCAATGATGACATTGGTGGCTCGTTGGAGGGGGAGTTGAGCTTTGTTATCGGGCGTCTGCTCGCCACGTTGCAGTGCCAAGGGGGGTGGACACATTTCTGTGCAGCCACAGCGAAGGGATCAACGCGCATCACCAAACTGTTGTTTGATCCAACGAAAATGAACCCCGGAATGCAGCGCATCCTGTCAGGCGCCATTGGTGAGTTACTACTGCTTTTTAGTTCAATCAAAACCTCCTCCGTGGAAAAGACAATTCAGTGCGCCTTCGACTGGATGCTACAGGTGGCAGACACTCAGGACGAATCGCTGCTCATGGCAAACATGGCGGCGGCGGCTCTTGGGCACTGGGCCAGAGCCACGTGCGCTGACACTCTCCGCGGTGCCATTGTCCAACGTCTGACTGCTTTCCTGGACACGAATTGTAGTGACACAACGGTGCATGCGGCACTGCTGTCCCTTGAGACTGTTGTACCAATGGTTGTGGAAATCGAAGAGTACGCGCCCACACTCTGGAGTGAGTTGTTGAGGCAGGCGTCACGAAACTCAGCCATCAAGCTGATCACAAGCAGAGTCATGAGTCGCATGGCAGAGCACAGTCGGTGGTGCCAGCGCGCGCTGCTTCGGTATATATTCACCTCATGCTGCAGCAGCAACACTGCGACCGGTGCTGCCGCTTATTTATCCATGATGCCTCTGATGACTATGCACGTATGTGCTCTAATAGACTTGCCCGACGTTATTCTGCGGCAGCCGTGCGTGCTGGGAGCGGTTCTATCTGGTGTCGTCCGTCTTGGCGTGGATGATTCTCATGACGCCCTTGCGGATGTGTTCCACTGGTGTGTGGAATACTTCAGTCGACTTTCACGGCTGTTGATCGTCCATCAGCGCCAGTCGTTACCGACCACAGTCACCAAAAGCGTACGCGCAACGCTGCGCACCTTTTTAGGCGCCCTTGTGAGTGGTTCACCCACCGCAGAAGAGGCGTGGGCGGTCGCCCCTGCCCATGCACAGGCCACCGCCGCCGCATGTGAGCTGCTTCCGCTCCTGGAACCCGGGGACACAGAGCTAAAGCTTGTCGTGGCACTGCTAGAGACACTTGATAACTTAATCGCACCCGTCGCGGTCCCGCTTGTACGAGATGCCGTGTACAAACTGTTGGGATCCCTTCCGTGGGAAACATGCCACGACGCCGCAGGTAAGCGTCGCGTAGTTGTACTTGCTTTGGAAGATTTGTCGGAGGTCATCCGTCTCGGCGTGCCATGTGAAGCTGAAGGACCAAATGTGGTCAGTAAGGATAATGGAAATAACAGTCCAGCGGGTGCCACAGGCATTCGTCTGTGTGACGCGGAGTTAGTCCCCTGCGAGCCGGCTGCGAGGCTCCTCGGTGAGCGCGGATGGCTGGGAACCGTGCCTACACAAGATCTTGCTCCACGTTTAGCACGCAGTGCTGTACAGCTCATCGCCACTGCGGCAACTGCAAAGGCAGAAGAAAACGCAGGTAAGGATTGTTTGCTTCGCTGCATCTTGGAGAATCTGCGGCAATGGCGCCACATGGCGGTGGATTATTCAGCCGTTCTCGCATGGAACATTTTGTGCTGTCTGGATGCCATCACTGCAGCAATCTCCTCTAACCCTGGCGCTAGTACCGTGCTGGCCGGCATTGCTGACGTTAATTCCAAGGATGGGTGGTTCGTGTTTCTTTCAACGAACTGGCTGGACATGAAGTGTGGGCAGTACGCCTCCTTGCGGCTCGGGTGCTTACACGGCTCGCTTTGGCAACAGACAGCGTGGACTCATTCACCTCCGCCACGGTGAATGAGACCGATATGATCCCCACACGCGTAAGTGGTGCGTTGATTGCGCTCGGATTAATGCATGGCAGTGCACTTGACAACGAGGGTGAGAATGCAGAAAGTGTCAACAAGTCGTCCACATCAGTAATTGCAATGTCATTTGTGACTCGGATTATCAGTCAATACGGCTTGTGTGGTGGCGATGAGGCTCTCATGGTTGTGTCGTCAGCGCTGATGGCACTGATTCGGTTGTCGTACCGGCAGAAGTCAATGGTGTATTCCGCAATCCGGATCACAGTTGCGCCGCGGCTGCTTGTATACAATGAGCCTAATGCGCAGGAAAAGGTTTCACCGATCCACCCCCTCATCACCACACTACTACTCGAACTCGTAGCGCGACTCTCCCTTCACAAAGGCACGCGGGATTGCGCCGTCATGACGGCTTTCAGTGCAGCCGTCGTTTCATACGCGGCCGCGGCTGCCGCAACAAGTGTGGCAATGACCATCAGCCCTGGTAGAAAAAGTGCCACACTCGTTAGTGAGTGTGGCCACTCGGTTGCGATGTCCGACGCTGTTGCTGCAGCGGTGCTTGAGGTCATACGAAACGCTGTGCAGGATGTCGCAGAGCCACTAAAAAATAAGTCCGCACCCGCCGGTGTTGACAGCACGGGTAGAGATAGTTATGTGGTTGATCCTGTGATACTGCAGAATCGCTCAATGCAGGTCGTTGGAAATGTTGTCTACGTTGGAGACATGGTGTCGCGGGCTGCCGCATGTCTAGCACTCACGTGTTATAGCGTGACAGACAAGAGCAGCGCACGGCCACAGCAGCTGTTTCGCTTAGTTGAGATCGTCGATGCAGCAGGATCAGCGGAGACGCGCAACTTGTGGACAAGGGTGATGGGAATGGTGGTGAACTGCGTCTGGCGTGACCCGTGTGAAAGGGAGGCGTGCTTGCAAACGATGGGTGTCATCATGCGCGCGAAACCGGCGCAGTTGCATGAAGCAGCGGATGACGAGCAACAAGAGGGCGAGGCTTGTGCTTACGGAGGGGCGAAGGACAACTACGACGGTGAAGTTGGAGGTGCTTCGCTGGCTGGGACGAAGAATAATACTGGGACGCACGTGCTGACAAGCGATGCACCAAGCAAAGTTGCAGTACTAACCATTTTATCAGGGACCTTAGAGGAAGGGCCCTGTCAAATGGATTTGAAGGACGATATTCTTCCAGTATTCCTACAACTGTTCTTTGGTTCCATTGCACTTGTTGAGGTGTCGCCGTGTCTTGTACAACCCGCTGCAGATGCGCTTCGACTGCTGCTCCGCAAGTACGGTGATAACACGACTGATGCAGGAACGCCGTTCCTGCAACCCTGGAAAGCGATGTTGGTGAGCGGAATGGTCCACGTTGTTGAGCGCTGTGGATTTTGCAGTGACATCGGCACCGCCCTTGCAGAGGAATTCTTTGCTTGTAACGTCGCAGATGACTCAAGTGCGCGTCGAATTGTCTCCGCCCTCACAGAACTGACGGCAGACCTGAGGAAGCTTGACTCAATGCACGCCGATGTGAGCCACGGGGGCAGGGGTCGGGTGGCTTTATCCATCGCAAAGTGCTGTGCGACCGCTTGTAATGACGAAGGGACTGTGAAATCCACAACACCCCGTTGGCCACAAGCGCTGAAGAGGGCGTACGGCTTTCTGGCACTACCCGAAACTCAGGCTGTAGTAGCACTGATGTGCAGCCAACTCGTGGCTGCAATGGCCCTCGCGCACAAATACGAACCGCCACAGGAAGTGGTCTCCACACCCCTAGACACCTGCACGTACGTCACACCAAGCGCTGTCATTGAGCTTCTGCTCCAGATCCGCAACGCGGCGTGTCAGGTTGACGATGCCGTGCGCAACGCTACGGGTTATTTGATTGTGATTTTGCTGGCAGCGAAGGTGGAGGAGGTAGTTGTCCCTCGGCCCACCTTGGGCGGTGTCTCACTTCAGCAGGTGCGCGCCCTTGTACCGCTGTTACCGCCAGCCAAGTGTGAAACTCTGGTGGACACCGTTCTCACGCTCCTCCCAACGGTGCTGGTGAAGGAGATCAGCATGAACGAAGGGGAAAAATGGGGGAGCTTATGGAAATAGCGGCGGCGGCAGCGGCGGTCGCCATTAACGCCAACGCTGGCAGCGTCCACGTGCCCGGGGAGAGAAGTGGCGCAGTGCGCGACACGCGGCGAGGGCAGGCAGAGCAGCTGATGTCCAGACTGGTAGCTGAGCGTCATCGCGTGTTAACTGTGTCGCTCGCACCACTAATCCTTGCTATTTTTAGCGATTGTAGCGTGGAATGCCTTGTTGAAGTTCTGAGCTACGTCGACATTGATACGTTACTGGGCAATGAGAACACAGCTGCTCTGTCAACACAAATTTGTCTGAGGTTCCCTCCTGAGGAACTACGTGCCATTGCACACGCCAATCACTGTGCCTTCTTTCTCGCACTTCGGCAAGACACAACCACGTCAGCTCTGAATCTGCTCGACAGACCAGACATTTCCCCGACCACACTTTCGTACGTTGCAGAAGCTCTTATGCTAGTCAAAACCCCAATGTTACTAGCCAACTACATCAAACCACTTGTTCGGCATTCCACACGAGTTTGTGGTGTGTTTTTGTCTGCATACACTGCGATTAAGCGGCCACAACGGCAGCACGATTTGTCGCCCTTTGCGGAGAACATACTTCTGGGGTGCATTGGAGCGGATGAAAGTGAAGAGCAGGCGCAAAGTGAGTTTCAAGAGCGAGCAGGAGGGATCGATGATGTTGCGGTGCGCGTTGCGTTTTTCGTAAAGTGTTTGATTTGCCTTTCGCACTTGTACGGAGGTGCGCGAGTGTTCCTCTCACGCCACCCAAAGGTGTGTGCAGTGTTGATGGAGCACGTTGTGAAGAAGCATGCGAATGAGCTAAAAAATGTGATTCAGTCTCTGCAGGAGGGAGACACGGCTGTATTGCGCGAGGTTATGCAGCTGCAGGGCGCTGTGGCTCAACAGCAGTTCAGCACAAGTGAGCCGATTGCAGCACCAGCCCCACAGCGCCTCAAGATCAATTTGTCATCGTTTACATAGGTGCAGGAGGCTTGCCTATATTGTTAAGCAAAAGTCCTTCTTGGTCTTTCTTTCCATCCGCTTGAAAGTACGTACAACTTCGCCTGGGGAAACGTCAGCAGTTAATGCCTCCCGCTCTTCCCTCCCTGCTTCAACATGGCCCTTTTCTTTCCCTTTACGCGGATGGGGTGGTTTTGTTCTTTCACTGCTGAGCGCTCAAATTCACTCCCTTCCCCCGCACCCCGTCTTCTTCTGCTTACCACTCGTTGTACCTCAATCCAACCTTCGATTTGTTGAGGATGCTCACCCAAATGGAGACATGCCAAGTTGAGTATTTTTGTGTATGTGAAACCGTCGTTGTGCAGCAGCAAATAAAATCCATGACCGAATAAACAAGTGGTTGGTGGCATTCGATTGCAGAGGCGCATATGTGCGTGCTTATTCATGAATATATATAACAAAGCAAGACGAATAGGGAGACCTTTCACACTCACACAAGAAAAAAAAAATAGCGTATATAATGCATGCAAAGGAAAAGAAAAATAACAGCAACAATAATGAAGACACGAGCCACAAATGGTGAAGCAAAAGAAAAGGTGTCGTGGATCATCGCTTGTTTGAAAAGTGCAGTTAAAGCAACGTGTGGGGGAGGGGCGGGTAAGTGAGGCTAATGTGAAGTGTGTGCGTATAACTCTCTTTCTCTCCTTGTCTGGTACGACGCCCCTCGTGCTGCTTTCGTGCATCGGTTTGGGTTTGGATTAACCTTTTTGGGAAGGAGCCCCGAGTAACATGGGCAGAAGGGCACTCGTTCCATCACGAACGTTATTGTTGTTGTTATTGTTATAAAACGTGCTCTCTGCTCGTCCTTAACTCTTCACCCCGTGGCTGCCAGGTGTTTATGGCTTCCCAGCTGCGTGTGTGTGGGCGGGAAATTTGTAGATCAAAACAAAACAAAGCATTCATACGTGTTTATGAATACACATAGCTCACTCATTTCCCTTCTACTGCGATCACTCGCAAAACATAACCACATTAGGTTTGCTGCAAAGAGAAGAAGAAAAAGAAAACAGAAACGAGAAAAACAGGGAAGCGGCACCATTCTAAAAACCCACCGTAACATTTGAAACTGGTCAAGCCAAGTTGCCGTAGTGACTTTGATCGATCATGCTTCCGCTCGCTACGCGTAATAACCCAGTGGAGTGGGAGAAGATTCTGGAGAGTGCTCTGCTCCGTGTTGGGGTTAAGCCAGCGGTGGGCGTTGGTAGGCCCCTTGACGCGCTCAACTCTTACGCGGCATCACCATTAAGTATCTACTGTGATGAGGTGACAGGTGTCCGCAGTGCGAAATCGCATGCCGGCTTGCTTCTCGCTCTGCACCACGCCACAGCGCATTGGCCAACACATTTGAGACAAGAAATGGCGCCATCGCCAGTTAGCGTGGGCGGAGAAACACTGCCAGTGAGCGGCCCGGCAATGGAGCTGTTTGTTGTGCTTTACAACGGAGCCGTTAGCAACTGCGAGGCGGGGTTTGCTGCTATGACCCGTGCGCATGGTGACGGCGCGCAAAAAAGCGCAGCGACAGTAGTGGACACGCTTTCTTCAGTCCTCGTCAGCACCAAAGTTGCTTTCAAAAGCTTCACTGCAGCCGCTGAGCTCGCGCTGCTTGCGGAACAGGCACTGGCCGATGGGGGTGATGACCTCCTGACTGCCGCGGACCGTCATTTGCTTCAGAAGCACTTTGACTTCCATTCCATACGTGAAATGGCTGAACTGTGCGTGGCAACAGCCAAGTACGCTTACTCCACTGCATCTGGGGCCATGGCGAAGAGGCACGACACGCTTGCCAAGCTGGCGTACGCCGCTGCAACGGCAGCATCCCCTTTGCGACTGGGACCGCTGTCGTCGCTGTTGCCGGTGATATCACGGCTTCTAATGGTGGCATACCACCGACACACAGCAGAGCATCACTATCGACAAGACAAAGTTCCCAACATGTCTGTCGTGCTGGGGCACATTGTTTACGCAAAAAAGCTGATGGACAAAATACGTGAGGATTGTCCTGACACTCTGAAGACCAGCGTACCCTCGCAGAATGTTTCTACCCCAACCTCCTCCGAAACTGTGCAGAGTGTACGCCGGCTACTTGGACGACTGAGCGCCACTGTCATTGGCAGCGGTGGCGAAGGAGAGACGGGAGCACAGCAGAAGAAGGCGAACCAAAGTGATGAGTCGCTGGAGGATTTTGTAAGACGACTGGAAGAGGGGAATGTGATGAAGGTGCTTCCCATCGCTGGGTACCTTATTCATGATGTCGTGAAGCTGTACGACAAGTATCAGCACGAAAACTCAGTTGTGCACTACGTACGGCCACTACCCGAAGAGGAAGTTAAACAAGATATACCAGAAACAGATCCGCTTGATATCGCAGCGTGCCGCGGAGGCGACGGTAACATTGGGCAAGGTGGCCTAATGGAAGAGCTTGCCAAGAAGCTCGAAACAGATTTGTCAAAGTTTAGTGAACTTCCAGCCGCAAAGGAAGTGATGTCACTGATGGAAGACCGTGAGCTCTCCAGCACCGTAAAACATAAGTTGCGGGACCTTGAGCAGCTGCTAACACAGTTACAAGACGCTTTGTGTTTACCTCAATCTGTTGAGTCAGTGCTTAACCAGCTAGAGCCAATCCTGCACACACACGTCCAGGCCCACAGCAGGCAAAGCACAAAGCGCAGCGATAGCCCCAACGAGGCCCCTGACACCAGCTGCCCGCTAGACACTTGTTTGGACGCATCGCAGAAAGCCGTGGAGGACGCGCTTTTGCGACATGTGCAAGTCAGTGACCAGTTGTACCGTACCAAATGCGAGTACATTGGCGAATACGTGGCACCTTTCGAGGCAACGAAGTCGCTCCAGCGCCAGAAGCAGGCGTGGGTCACACGAGCAGACGCGCTGCGCACTGCGCTACGACGCGACTTTGCGTACCGGGGCGAAAGAGTTGAGTTGCGCGACACACTTCTCCTACCTGAAGGTGCCGAACTTCAAACGTGTCTGGCAAACGCAAGGTCCGTAGTGGAGAGAGCGAAAGCAACGTTAACTTCCCTCCCATCTGCACCCACTTCGGACCACGTTTCCCCCACGGCGAGCGTTTCCCACAGCTGCTGCGCAGCCGAGTTGCGGGAGCTTGTGCCACAGCTGAACAACGCTCGCGCCTCGTCTAACTCCACTTTGAAGCGGGTACAACCGCTACAAAGCGAAATGAGATGGATACGAATAACCCGCGTGCTGCGTGAAGCCGTAGCAGTTATCAATAGTGCCAATAGTCTTGTGCAAACGTCTGATAAAGAGACAAGCGAGCTTGAGAGGCAGCAAAGTAAAATTACTGCACAGCCGATCAAGCAGCTACACAGTGCAGTGTTCAAAAAGTGTGGACCGACCACTCGGGCCAGAGCGCCTAAAAGACCACCGAGCTCTCGGAGAGACACTTCATTACAGCGAGAGGTGAAGGCAGCGCATGAAATTTCCCCTGAACCGACCCCCCACGGTGAGGGGCAACAGAGCTGGTGCGTTGAGGAAGCAGATGCAAAGGAAGTCAGTGACTGGCACTGGCCATCGAAGTGCGATGCGGACAAGGAGGACCCCGGACGCAGAGGAACAGGCAGTGGCGTAGAAAAGAGTCGCGCCAGCAAAAGGCTGCGGGACGAGGAAGAAGAAACGGTGGTGGCAACTGCTGGTACCACCTCAGCGGCTAGCATGGAGGGCCGGGTCAATCTCCCCGAGGCGGTGGTGTCACCGTTATTGAAGCGCCGTATTAAGCAGCTTAGTAACGCCAAGTAGGCAGGGCTCGTAACAGTCGGCATAAGATGTTCAAGGAGAAGCGAGAAAGGGAAAAGGAAAAGGAGGAAAGTAATTTGATTACATGCATCTGCTTCGCTGAAAGGTGGCTGTAGTGCGGTCGACTGATCGTTGCTACCGATAGCGGCAGTTGCGATTGTTTACCACACTTTTCAGGAAGCGGCAGATGAGAGCACCACTGAATTAGTCACATTGAGCATCATTGTGATCGATTTTGTTGATCTTACTGAAGAACGACTGTCTCTCAAGTATCGCTTTAGAAGGACATCGTGGACGAGTCGACGATCCATTGACTGTTTAGTCGCCCCAGTTGCTCGTCAAAGTTGTGTTTTTGTACACCCCTCTGCATTTATATTATGGGTGTGCCACTAGAATTATTTTCTTATTTAAACCTCGTGTGTTTTCCTGTTGCAGCATCCTCGCCATGCGTGGCGTTGATTCCCTTCTTGTAAAATGCACTCTCCCGTAGAAAAATGCCTTCCTGTACTAAAACCGCATTCAAATGAAATGAATGGATGAATAAGTGCACGCGGGGGTCAGGGCGAATAGAAGAAGAAGAAAAAAAAAAAGAGCGAAAGGAAGGGAAAGGGGCTCAATTCACAATTTCCAGTAACTGACAATGGTGCTGCAGCACATTGGCCTTCTCCGGCAGAAGCGCATCGTGCTCGCCTCTGCTTCACCGCGGCGGCTGGAGATACTGAGGATCTTAGGACTCGACAACGTGCTTGTTTTCCCATCAAACGTCGCGGAGGACCTGCCAAAAGCCGATTTTAAGTGTGGTGGTGACTACGCCTTGTGCACAGCACGGTTAAAGGCAGAGCGTGCCATTAAGCAACAATTAGAAGTGAAGGATAACACAGGGGAAGAGCCGCGTCGTGACTCGGGCAATCACCCCTCTCTGGATATTCTAATAGCAGCCGACACCGTAGTTACCCTGCCCTCTGTCGATGGCAAACGTGGAATTGACATCATTGAAAAGGCGGCGACTGCCGAAGAGGCGGCCGCTATGATGCGTCGACTTTCCGGCAGGCGGCACGATGTGTGGAGTGGTGTTGTGATTGCTGTTGTTTCCCCAAGTAGTGCGAACAGTGCGAACGATGTGCATTGGCACGAGATAAAGGTCCACACCTCCGTGGAGTTTGCGATGCTGTCAGAGGACGAAATAACGGCGTATGTCGCCAATCAAAACAACTGGCGCGGAAAGGCGGGTGCGTATGGCATTCAGGACACGGCCGCGTGCATGATTCGCTCGATAGAAGGAGACTACTACAACGTTATGGGACTGCCGCTCCACGCTGTGTGTACCGCGTTTGACACACTTATCAGCAACGGACTTATTGCGCCCAGTGGTGGACGTGACGATCAGGTGTGAATTTCCCCCGGTGCAGCACGTGTCAGGAGATACGGCTTTTGCAAACGGTTCCCTCGTGTATGCACGCCTGCGTTTTCCCTTTATATATATATATATACTGCTGCTGATGCAATCACTGGCGCGGTTTGGCTGCATGTCGAATGCTCTGGGCTCTGTGCCGATACATTTTTTTTAGCCTCCACACAAAAGTTAAGGACGTACAAGTGCATATTCTCGTTCACCATTACTCCTTTCTGCTAAACGTTATTTTTCTACTTCTTCGCTTTTGCTCTCACGCTTCATTCCCTTCCTGCCCAATGCACAGGCGAATGCACCTTTGGAGGCAGGAGTAGACAGCGACCTACCGATTAGTGTGCTCGATAAGGAAGAGGTTGGGTTAGGGCGCCGGAAGGTGATGGGGTGCGCGTGTGTGTCACCGAGGTTCCCCGCTTTAAAAACTTCGTCGTTGCCGTCTACCCGGACGATGACAACTGCGACAGTCCCGTACGTGACGCGGTAGAAAGGCTAGAGAACTACATGGCAAGCAACCCGGAGCGCATCCCACGTGTGTGTCGTAAAATTTCTAAACTTATAGCATTGGACGAAAAGCGGAAGCAACCACATCGGGTTTTGGTTGGTCTCAAGTTACTGCGGCAACTAATCGAGAGCTCCGACAGCGTGGGAGGGTTTGTACCGCATTCCATTGAAATATCCGCTCGGCTGCTGCAGCGGCGACGCAGCCTGGAGATACGCGTCGCCGCGGCTGATCTTCTTACGATGCTGGCGTTTAGGGTGGTTGGCCATCAAGATGGCGAGCACTCGCGCCACCTCCTCAGCCACAGTAAAGATCGCTTCCTGCAACCCCTCATGCAGATGTGCATGGAAAAGTTCAGCGAAGTCAATAAATGCGAAAGCAACCCCACAGAAACCGGTGAAGGTTGTCGAAGAAGTGGTGAAACCGGCGGCGTCATCATGGTGATGAATGCAGAGCAATGCCACCACGCAGGCATTGTTGCATTGGGTAATATTGCCTTCTGCCTGCGAGGGGCCCTGGCCAATAGCGTGGAAGGAATGGAAACTGCCTTGTTGCTCAATCTGTTGTGCGCAGTGCAGACAGCGGCGCGGCTCTACATGGGGAGGTGTATGGCGAATCGGGGGTGCTTGAGGCATCTGAGAGCGGTGTTGTGCACGTAGACCACAGTGCCAGCACCGAGTTAGCAACGGAAATCACTGCATACATGGCGCCTTTTCGCAGTGTCTCGCTACCCGCGTGTACGAGGGAGTCGACAACGGTACGCATCGCTGCAGCGGTGTGGGGAATCGGCTCGATCGCAGCCTGCATACCCACCGCAGGTACACATGCCTTCCTTCAAAATGTTCAAGATTTTATCACTGTGCACCATGCGTGGTCCCCGCCATTGATTCCCTGTCTTGTCTTCCGCTCCGTGGCTCGCGCAATGGAGCGTCGACCACAGCGGTTGGGCTTCTGCGTGTGCGAGAAACTCAGCAATTGGGGCAAAGAAATTGAAGCCGCACTGTGTTTAAAAAATAAAAGATTGGAGAGAAACGCAGACGTGCTGACGGGGGTCCTGCACGCGCTGATCGCTTGCGTTGATGAGGTTCGGATGTGCGGTCGAAGGCCGCAAACCTTGGCGACCGGTTGGCCAGCTGACGTCACAAGACAATCTTCCATGAGGATCATTGAGTTACACCTCAAATTACTGCTGTCATTAATGCGCCGCGCGTACATGTGCCAAAATGCCCCGCAACTACACCTGATCATCCTCAAGCTCCTTTGCTATGTACAGGAAACTCCTTCTTCATCCCAAGAGCCTCATGCTACCGCGGCGCTGCAAACGCTGGTGGAGGCGGCACCCTACGTTCGTGCCGTACCGCTTGCAGATCGCGGAGACCCGTCCGTTGCCTCGATTATGGGTCCTTTCCTCTCAGACTGCGGCCGACCACGGGCTTACGCGGCACAGGCATTGGCTGGGCTCCTTTGTGGCGTGCCGCCCGGCGAGCGACGAAACATCAGTGGAAATGATTCAGTGGACGCCTTCCCGGAGCGGGACGAAGTTACACACACACTACTCCTGACGGACATGCGGGACGTTGCCGTAGCGAAGGAGTGGGTACTTTCAGTCATCAACGAGAGCGCAAACAAAACCTGTAACATCACACAGCTCTGCATTATAGAGGTGGGTCGGGTCGTCGCGGCATTGCTTCAGGGGTGTGGAAAAGGAGAACTGTTCTTCGCACTGTTTATCGTCGATAAGCTGCAGTCCTCTGCACTAGAGCACGATAAAAATGACGAGGTTGGCGTGGCTTGGGCACATTTATCTCTCGTCACATTAATCAACTGTGCCCAATTTTGCCAGAACCCGCAATTACGCACCTACGCCTTCGATCTCCTCGACCAGCGCAGCCACAGTGGACAGTTGTCCAAGTGGTTCCACCCTAACCCTGAAGGTGAAACAATATGTCTCTTGAAACCAGTAAATCACGACAAGAAGGATTAGGCAGGGAATGTTTGCAGCGGCTACACACTGAGCCCGCCGTGACAATTCGCATCGACATGGGCAAGGCCACTAGTATTATTGCCGAGGGAGCAACAGAGGAAGTGATCAGTGCAGTAGGCCTTCCCCCGCGAAGTAAAGAGGGAAAAGGCGCTGAGGAGCTGGCTCAGCTGCTGCGGGTAGCGATAGCAAAGATATCCTCTGCCACCAGTAGCGGCAACGGTGCCGCCTCAGGCCTCCAAAGTCGTCCACCGACAGCGAAGCAAATTGCGAATGCTGCGGAGCTGGAGCATGCGGAGGGTATTCTGCCGTTAGGCGTTCTCGATGCCAACCAGCCGCGCACCAAGGACCATAAGATGACGTGTGAAGGTGACGTCGTCCCTCTCATGGCAACTGGCCGCGGTGGATTGGGCCCCGCCGCCTTCATGGCAGCAGACGAGATGGTACAACAAGCCCTATTCATTCAGCCCACACGGGAGCGCATTGCGGAACTGTGTGCGAAACATGGTGTCGGTCGGATGACGTCACTGGTATGTCTGGGATCAGACGCTGTATCCTCCCCTCGTTTCCCTTCATCGGAAGAAACTCAACCAGGTACGGCAAAACAACACCATAAATCATCAAAAAATGCCGTTGGTAGATCCTCGTACGCAAAGAACGGGAGAATTGGATGCGACGATCGAGCGTCTTTCAGCTCAGTTAGCGTGGTGGACGACTGCCCTGTGGCTGTGTAGGCTGTGGGGTTTAGCATATGCGTGCACATCGGTCCGGAGCACCCCACTCGGCACCTGGGCGGAGGAGATGGTTGCTTTATTGTTTATGTTATTTTTTCGCTGCCCCCTTTCTTTTTCGTGCTGTTATTGTTGTTTTCTTTCTCACCCGTCAGTTCGTTCGGTGACTTATTTTCTTTTATCATCCTCTTTCTTGGCCTGCTCTAGCGGAGCATCTCCTGCCTATTTTTGGTGGAATCAGTACGGGAAAATCTCTTGTTAGACTTTCATCTCCACGTAATCATATAAACACATAACTCTTATTCCCTTGTGTTGGGGTCGATATTTTTGTTTTGTGGCATCATTGCTCGTTGTTGTTGTTGGCGGAGTGCCGTCATGAATATTTCTTTTGAATCCTCATTGACAATCCATACGCACACAAACGGTAACCCGTAGGTGTAAGAAAGGTAAAGGGAACAAAAGCGACAAAAAAATAAAGAAGGAATCCCGAGGAACCAGGCAAAAGCGTGAGACCGAAGGAGCACAAAGGATAGAGGAATTAAGGAGTAACAATATTTAGAGGGAAGGGAAGGTCACCCACCACCGCGGTGCAGCCGACTTTAAAGCACCAAGCATACATTAACAAGGAAAATTCATACGATGTCCCTGGGCACGCCGTGTGGTACTTTGGATGGCGAAAGAGCATCCATTGATATCCAGCACTGCGACGCCGACGGAGAGGCGGCGGCGCTGATTCATCCAACGTTCAGGGAGGGTCTCCCGATGCCTTGCGCGTTCACCATAAGCAACTATCGCTTTACAATATCTCCCCTCGCGATCGATGATGAAAAGGAAAAGAACGAGCAGGGGTATTGCAAGGGTTTTTGCTTCTCCCTGCCGCTGATGTCGATTGGGTCCTGGTGCTCACCCCGGGTGGGAATGACGGCAGCACTCCGTGCTGTATTTCAGCAAGGACGCGGGCAGGTGATATCTGATGCCGACACCGCAGGAGGAGACACCAAAGGCAGCTCCGATACCCCGGCGTACAAGCTGAAGATATGCACAAAGCACCTATGGGACGTGGAGCTTCTGCTGCAAGGGAAGCGATTAGAAAGCACCGGAAGGGGTTTGGAGGCACTCTGCACCGTAACGCAACTGAAGGACATGCCAGCCTTTGAGCTCTATCGCAAGCGGTATAAGGAGCGCCCCGAGGTGTCTGACATCAACGGTGGAGAAAGCGACGAAAGCAGCGGGGGCAGCATTGAGGACTTAATGGCTTCTGTGGAGTTTGGCTGGAACCTGTACGATGCGGAGAGGGAACTGCGGCGTCAGTTGTCCATCTCGCCAGAAAGTGAAGTGCCGGACGCTGGCGATGGACAGCGCGCGGGTCCAATGCGAGATCTGCGGCCGTGGTACCGCTTGACGAATATCCAACAGCCAATGAACAGCTACGGTCGCACGCCAACGTACCCCTTTCGCATCGTGGCACCCAACTCTGCTAGTGACGAGCTGCTGCTAGAGGCGATGGCGGCTCGTTCACGGGCCCGTATTCCTGCGGTGTCGTTTGTGCACCTTCGCAACGGCGCAGTGCTGGCCCGCTGCTCGCAGCCACTCTCCCGCTCGTCGATGCTGCGCGCTGATGGTGAGTTGTGTAGCTTGCTGACGAATGACTACACCGTGCACAGCGCCTTCCCCAGGCACGATGCGGCGATGTCCCGTGCAGCAGCAGCCGCTGCCGCGGCTGTTGTTGCGAGCAACTCCATGAAACCGCCACCATCACTGTTTGACGCGGAGGCTGACGAAAAGCCCGCACCAAAGCCGGCGGTCTCCACGTCATCATCGAATCAGCAGCAGCAAGATGCACCACGGCGCCAGCGTACACTGGTGGTTGTGGACTGCAGGCCGTACGCCGCCGCCCTGGCCAACGCCAACTTGGGCGGGGGGTACGAAAGCGGCTCGACCCACTACTTTTGTGATGTGAAATTCGGCAACATTGAGAACATTCACGCGGTGTCTAAATCCTTCACCAAGCTGAAGGAGCTTATTGAGCGGTTCGACGGAACCCAGCCCAAGCCTGGATTTCTTCAGAAGCTGCATGAAACTAAATGGCTGCAGCACATACAAGGCGTAATGCAGTGCGCAAACGACACAGCAGACGCTCTTGAGCGCGGTGAATCGTGTCTTGTTCACTGCACAGATGGTTGGGATCGCACACCGCAGTGTGTCGCCACCGCGATGTTGCTATTAGACCCCTTTTACAGGACCATCATGGGTTCTGCGTGCTCCTGGAGAAGGAGTTCTGCTCGTTTGGCCACAAGTTTGCGGAGCGTTGCAGCCACCAGGTGACAGGAGACACGGTGTACCTTGTGGACCCTGGCGTAACGGGATCTGACACGGAGGCGCAGCAGACCACCTCGCAGCAACAGCTTCAACCCTCACCCATCTTTGCGCAGTGGATGGATGTGGTGTTCCAAATAGTACGACAGTTTCCGCGCCAGTTCGAGTTCACGCCACGGCTGCTGGAGTATCTCAGTTGCGAAGTGTATTCGTGTCTGTACGGGACATTCCTTTGTAACAACGAGAAGGAGCGCACGTTTGAAGGGGTTCGGCTGCGCACTGCCTCGGTTTGGACGGACATCGTGCGGGCCGCAGCGAGGGAACGAGCTGGGAAAGCGCCGTTCTACTTTGTGAACCCCGCATATGACTCGGCAACAGCATGGGAATTCATTTCAAAGAAAAAAGGATGTGGAATTCAACGCATTTCTCCCAGCTGCAACAGCAAGCGAATTGTGTTTTGGGAATCGTTTTATCTGCGCCACGACGGAGACACATGCGCCACGGAGCTGCTCGACGCGCTATCGTGGGAGCATGCCGATCCGAGGGTTCTCACTTCGCCTGGAGTTAAGTTCCACGAGGAATGGGAAAAGTACTTTGAGCAGTTCATTCGGGAGTCGTGCAGTTACCGCAAGCGGGATATGGTGTATATGAATGAACTTTTGCAAAACCTCGATGTGCTGCGTGCACCGCAGGGGGCCGAATCCAATGTGCCACAGGAGGACACGACGATGTGTCATTGGTGTCATAAACCCTTTGGCTTGCTTGGGAAATTTGCACCGACACGGTGCAGCCACTGTCGCTTCGTTCATTGCAGCGATTGCGCGGTAACGGTAAAGAAAGGCGTGAAACTGTGCCGTCACTGTTATAATCGGCACGAACTGAAAAGCTAGTGTTGTGAAAAGTGCACTTGATTGTTGTTGTTGTTGTTTTGTGTACGCGCTGTACACGGTGAAGTGTGAAAAAGTGGTTGGGACATACACGTGCACTCAATTGGGTTTGCCTTGCACATACGTACGCAACCACGTCACACAGTCACACGCGCGGGTACTGACACGAATTCAATTGTACTAAATATGCTTCATTTCATCTCCTCCCCACCCCCCTCCATGCACACACACGCTCTGTTACTGCTATTGTTTCTTTCTGTAAAGGTAACGTGCCCTAGTGGCGGTACGTGCCGCAGGCCAATTGGGCCATTGTGAAACATTAAATGGTATCAACGAGTGGTTCAGGACTTGTTGCTACCACGGGAGAAGTGCTGTTTGTTTCTCATTCTTCCTGTCCCCCTTTTCACTTCACCCCATTCTTTTTGATCATGCATCCTTTGCTGCCATACCCAACACAACTTTGCCACCTCACGTGTGGCGACTCACAGAGACAGTCGCATATCCTTCCCATTCTTCACTTTGCCGGTGTAACGCGCCGGGGGGTAGTGCATTCAAGCGAAAGCCAACACAATACGGGAGGTCAAAACAAAGGTGATATATAAACCATACATAAGCGACTTTATTAACCGCAGGGATAGACCAAGAGAAGGAGCGCCGCAGAACATTACGGCACGAACCAGCGCTTCCATACGCATACTTAAACGCACATCCAATTTTATATTGTTGTATATATATAATACGTTACTTGTACGAACGAGCGTGGAGAGTTTTCCATTGACCACACTTAGCCAGGCGAGGATACAACTCACCAGCGGTAGCAGTAGTAGCGAGCTAGCGAAAGGTCAAATATTAACGTCAGTAGGGGATCAGGTCAAAAGGGAACCTTACAAAAAATAAATAATAGAAAAATGCAGCAAAGAGCCGATAACTTCGTGGGTGGAAATGTCCAAGAAATCGCTCACCATGGAAATTTTGTCTCGACTGACTACCGCTACGACGAGGATACGCCCGACGGGGTGATGGTGCTGCGTTCGCCCAAAGCAAACGAACCACCGCTGCACCTAACAGAAATTCCCCAGCACTTCCTGTTGAACCCCAAGCCCCCGGTGCAGCTGAAGGACAGGCCGGATGTATGCGACGGTTCGTCGTGGCCCCGCTTCCACGTGCCGGTTCATCGTCCGCTTCCCCGCCGGACGTGGTCGCCTCGTGACGACCACCGGAGGGACACACACTTGAAGAGCTTCCTCGCGCCCCTTTTCACTGACCGTGATGCGGAGGAGAGGGTCACGTTGAGCTTCCTTCAACCACCAGAAAACAACCCCCGGCAGGAGGTGGAAGAGCGAAAGAAGCGTGAGGAGCTGATGTGCAAATTCTATAAAAGCACCAATGTACAGGAGGAGGTTGCAGTGCGAATGCCGAACCTCCAGCGGAAGGTTTCCATCGCCTTTGTACCGCAATGCGCGGCCTCATACACACAGTCGCGCATAGCGCAAGTTGAGGAGTCCCGCAAGAGGCAAGTGGAAATTGCAGAGGCAATGAGCAAGCGCGCGTCCAAGCAAATGTGGGGTCGGCCATCCATGGAGCGGAGAGAGACTGCCGTGGCATAACTGAGGAAAATGTGCACACGTGGGTCAGGTGTGTTCAGGAGAGCCATCTGCGCTTCACTATTTTTTTTCTACTGATGAACCGGAAAATTTGTTGAGGATTGTAAGTGGGTGGAGCAAGGGAAAGGAAATTAAGGTTAGGTTTCAATATGCGGGCAAGTGCTTTTGCGTATTCGTTTTTCCTCTTTTTTTTTGGTGGGGTGTTTCCCTTACCACTTTTCCTTACCCATTTTCCCTTTATTCCGTTTTTTGCCCTGCAACAAATCCAAATCGAGAAGGATCCCTATGAAGGGCACGGGGAAAACGACAAAAACTAAACGTCAATGTGTCAAAGCCTTTTTTTATAAAAAAAAAAAAATAAACTAATTTGTCCCGTGGGAGGTACCCCATTTAGATAGAAGTGGGCCACGACCCTCTTACTTCCACTTCTCTCGACAGCATTTTGCTTCCCTCGTTCTCGCTTGCCGCGTGCCCCAGCGCGGGAAACCAATAGTTCGACTTGAGCAGCACATACGCACACAAAGGTGGACTCCACTGGTGCGGTGAGTCTCTTCTTACCCCGATGCCAGCGCGCGCCCCTCATTCAGGCAGGAGGGAGCGGGGCATTTCCGGAGGATGGTTTGTGTGAAAGTGTCCAAGCGCTGAAAGTACACTGGGAAATTTGTGTGTGGCCGGCATGCCGTGTGAATTTCGGTGTTTTAGTCGAAGGTTTAAAGGAAGAACATGGAGGAACAATCAATGCGTTATGACGAACCTTACATCGCACACGTTTGCCCCACCAGCGTCTATTGCTCCCTCAGCGTACTAGCGCCCTCGTCGAGCCACTGTTGTCGTGTCCTTTTTATTACCTTCGGCCAGGCCAATTTGATCCCTTTCACCGAAGTTGCGCAGGTAATGGTTATACCTTTCCGGGACCCCTTAATTTTCCACGCAGCGGCAAAATCACTAATGCCCATGAGCGGTACTACCATATACGAATATGTGGTTGTTCGCGCCTCGTGGAGTTCAAGTCACTTTGCCACCCGCACTTCAAGCGGGCACACGAGGGTTAACGGTTGTTCTTTGCAGCAGTGTAACATTGCACCGAAAAGTCCCGTACGCCTCTGCTCATCAAACAAAGCAAACGCACCAACACCACAGTAACGGGAGCCCCAATCCACGTGAGGAGGGCCCGGCCGCCGCAGTCGACCCGGGAGCGCATCAGGTTAACGCCGGTCCCATATTTTGTCCTTCGAATGCTCATGTCCCCCAGCCGAGGGCAGATACAAACCACACAAACCGAGCAACGAGCTTCTGGGTGCAGTGAAAGGTGCCTACCGCCCTCTGAAGCCATCTTCAGCTACGAAAACAGCTCGGGCCTGGCTCCTACTTCCTCCAGAAGGCCGACAACTGAGTACCCCCGAATACTAAAGCACGCTGCGGCGCCCAAACAAACCTCTGGAAATTTGGGAAAAGGGAGTTGCTTGGGCCTGCGACGCCGCCTTCTTCTTTCTTCATTGTGCGGATTAACGACCGAAGTGGTCACCCTACACTAACGAAGAGGAGGAAATGCATTTACGCGCACACACACACCATGCCGCTAAGCGTGGTAGTGCGAGAAACACCCTCTTGGTGAAGATTATTTCCCGCCACTTCGCCAGTGGATGGTGACGACAACTCGTACGTTGGCCCAGAGGGACGGCTCCATTGCAATCCGCTACCCCTCCATAGCTGCTGTGGCGTTTCACCCTTTGAAGTCGTCACTTACCTTAAGGCTCGCAGCATGTACACGAATTCGGTGGGTTCCCCATACGATCAAGTGTCCTCAACCGCAGAACACAAATTAGCCACGTCTCCGCGGATTGATGTACGCTATAAAATTCTTCTCCATAAAACGTATGGATTCCGTGCGCCCTGGCTCCATAGAAGTGGCTCCCGTGGTCGAGCGGCAAGTCTTAGCTCTCCTGTGAAATAGGCATTTCTAGGTACTAGACCCTTACGCCGCGAGGGGGTATTTAGCAGCACCCAAGATGAGGGATATATTTTTTTTTGAAGAGTAATTACGTGCAACTCCCTTCTACTTGAGGAATATTCGTGGAAGAGTGTTTTACCTGAACAACACCGTGCAGCAAGGCGGTGTACTTTGTGAGCGTGTTGCATTCCCAAACGTTGGGCACTATTGTGTAGGTAGCGCTTATTAGACACCGGGTGGCGTGCGAAAAGTTGTCGCCCCCTAAGGTTTATAAGTCATTCATTCAAAAAGCTTCAACAGCCTTGTAATTGAGGCGTCAAAGCATTTGCTGACGCACTTCGCCCATCAACAACTGAAGTTTAATTATAGTTATTGCGGTTTCATGGCTTCTCACCAGCTCGTCGGAGTTCTTTTGCCACGCCTTGAACGTAGGCCAGGAAGCCCGGTAAGGCGGCGAACGCGCTTATTCTTTCGAGGGCCAAGGAATCCGCACTGAGGTTACTGCGATTCCCACATAGTTTCACGATTTACCTCGAACCAGCTGTAGGTTGTCCTCTTCATGTAAGGCGCCGGCGTGTGTTACTCCCAGCCTGCGCATCACATCGAGCAGCGAAAGGCGAGAAGCCAAACTCCACGGTGCAACGGGGCGCGGCTGAGTCTATTTTTTCCCAAATGGGTTTGAACACGCCAGCGTCGTTCCTTTAAATATCGGACCACAACGTTTTTTTTCGGGAAACTTTCCCTCACGTTTGCCAGATTATCCCCACCAACACCGGGGGTTGCTTGGGTTTACTAGTGGGACGAAAGGAATGGGCTGGTTCTCGCAGTTCTTCGTACTCACGCCGAAAAAAAGCATGAGTGTGGAAGCGAAGAAGTTCAACGGTTTACTTAGGAGTGCAGTCCCCATTTCCCAACTTGCGGAGCTTCTCGTCAAAATGGACTGCACGAGGGCCCTGAGGGCGGCAGGATGCCTGGGGCTTTGTACCTTTAAAAATGACATTAGAAGTGAAACGTGGCATGGTCTCGAACAGCTGGTCGATAAGTGGTGCCTTTGACGGCAAACCCACACCGCGGCATTATTTTTTTTTACATATTCAGAAGTGCGAGCGATGCTAAGGCAGACCACCGCCCATCGCCGGGAAACTGCACAAACGCCGCTGATGATATCAAAGGTCTTGAAAACCGTTGGCGGGGGCCCGGAGGAGCTGGCAGGTTTAACGTCACGCAAAAGTTTATGGAAGTAATGCGGGAAAAATGTCCGGAGCATCAAAGGACGCGGTGGCCCCCACTTTCCACTGAACGGGAGGTGGGGGGAGCAGGAAAGTAAAGCGGGTTACGGTGTGTGACTATCTTCCCCACCGGAGGGTAATTCGGGAACTTGCCACCAGGTTTACCACCAAACAAAACTAGGGACTGGGGCTGTGGCCAAGCCAATCGCACCACGCTCCTCCCCAAGTACGTTACCGTCATTCAAAATGCCGCTGAGGACCATCGCAGCTCCGTCTTCTTGCGGAAATCTATTCACAGCATCTACGCAGCCATCAAAGCGGACTGGGTGAAGGTGTGGCGCCTGTCTGGGAGGGCGACTCGGGAAGCGACAGTGGTAATTTCGGGGAGAGCTTCCCTGAGAAACCGCCCCGTGAGCCGGGGCCCCCGGTGGTTCTCGGAGCGGCCCGAGGAGGATTGCTGAAAAGGCTTCTCGAGGACGACCTGACGCTCTGGGAGGAGCATAATCCAAGTACCACAGGAAGAAGGAGGACAGCGACTATCCCCAGCTCCTCCAACACCGTTTCTGCCCCTACACTCGACAAAGAAAAAACACAATCGATCGCCTCATATGTTTTATTTCTAAATCATCGCAGGTTCACACACAAAGTTACATGTGCGCCCACACTCCGTTATATATTTTTTAGGCTTCAGAGTGAGAAAGGGAATATACGGGTGTTGAAGTGGATGGTTTCGGTTGTGGGGGGTTGATGCTTGAGGATGGCAATAATAACGAACGGTGTAACAGGAAAGAACTCGGGCACTCGTGCAAAACTTTGAAAGCGGTGGATGGGGGGGCCTGATGTTGTGCTGAATGAGCTCAGCAGGGCTGTGGAGGTTGCAGGCGAATTGGGAAGCCTTCGCGCCACAACCACCTCCACCGCCATGTACCATTATGTTGTCAAACTCACTGACGCAGTGAGGAAGACGCGGATTTGGTGAACTACATGATGAAGCGCAAGGCCGCACCGTTGAGGCATGTTTCGATGTACCCCAAACATTGCAACGGTATTCACGCCTATGCCCTGTGGCGCATCCGCCAAATGACAAGAAAAGCTCCACCGCGTAGGAACCCTCGAAATCGCATGTAAAACTTCTGGATTGCGTTCGAGGCCCATGGAAAGCCGGTTGGTCCTTGCCGGCTCCAGCAACCCTTCGTGCAAAGACGGGACCCCACACCCGAAAAAACTCGGCTAAACTAATCGGGAGAAGCAAAGCCTCCAGTCAAATAGGTGCGCGCAACAGCCACGACATTCAGCCGTTGGGAAGCGTGCTCCGATGGAGTGTAGGTCCCTCAGCCATTCCTGCTAATTCCGGGGTTCCGGCTTTGTACTTCGGCGGTGCCGCTCCCGACACGCCTCGTCTTCCCTACCACGAAGGAAGGAGTTATTTGTCGTAATTTTGGGAGCTCTGTCGGTTGGCAAATTGCGCCATCCCCCCACCCCTAAGGGTTGAGCAATTTTTCCCAGAGCCCTTAAACGCAATTCCGTACCGACACGATGCGTATGGGTGGTAAAATGTTCCACTCCCAAACGGCGCCGAACTACGTTAGGGCGGGGGGACTTGCCTCCTTCAAATCAAATACGTGAAGAGCGGAAGCGACAAAACGCAAGTAATTTGTTTTGATTGTAAAAAGAAATCAGAAGAATGTGGCTCCTTGCGCCGATGTGTCATATTCCACTCCATAAAGAATGGGCTCAGGATCGAGTTGGGAAGGCCGGATGGGGAACGCAATCGCATCGCCGATGCGCAAGCGCAGGCAAACAACGCGCCAACGCTCAGTGGGTTGGCCGTTGAAAGTACAATGAAGAAGAGAAATCAGTACAAAGAGAACCAACAAAATTAACAAATACAAGTCCCTAATAAAAACGCCTCCTAAAAAAAAATAGCGAACAAATTTCTTATCGCTCCCCCACCCTCCTCAACGTATAACCCCACCGGGCGAGAACTCTGACAAATAGAAGCAGTGAGCCACGGTGTCGAAAAGGACATTTTTAGTGTCCCCACGCACGGAGCACCTTTCCGCAGAAACGAAGCGTGAAAAGAAAAAAAAGGAAGAGCGAGTAGGATCAGCGTTAGGTGCCAGACTCTTCCCAAACACTTTGACAGCCAACGCCCCACGTTCAACAAGCGCGCCTATCCACACCCCTGTGACGAGCCTTCGGGATTTTTTTCACTTTTCAAGATGCACCGCAAAAGCAAAAGCGAAATGACTACGGAGCGTTGGGAATGGCGGGGACACCTGCAGAACCGGAGTCTTCGATGCCGCATTCGTTGTCCCCACGCAGCATGAAAAAATAACCACGATCTCCCCACTCTGCGTTCCAGCTGTTGGCGATCTTCCAGTAGGGGACGCCGCTTTGGTTGCCCCAGCCTACGATCCGCACCGCGTGCGCGCCAATGAATGCTCCGCCAACATGTTTGTAAAGACCGTGCTTGTAAGCGAAGAGATCGCTCCAAACGTCAAAAACTGCCTGAAATGGTCCACGAAAATAAAGCTCACGTCGGAAGTCTTCCTCACCGCTAAGTGAATAGCTCTTCAACCCGCGGTACTTCTTCTTGGAAATGGTGGAATCAGTGCAGGCGGGGTTACATGTTGGCGTCTGCAAGTGCAGCGCGGAGCACTGAGGGTACGTCGTGCTGTTTGTGTAGTGCGAACAACGGGGGAACGGATACGGTTGGCAGCGGCTGGATGCAATGCCCTCCGAACTGAAGTATGCCCATGCCATATCGGGGTCCCCGCCAAGGCAGCCGTACCCGCAATCCCCACAGCACGCCAACAGGTCCGCCGCAGAAATGCGGAGTCCCCTCACACCATGAATTGTACAGTAGCGGTCGGTCATTGACGTGGCAGCAGCAACTGCCCAGCAGGAGCCACACGAAGACTGATCGGATATCTCGGTAATAGTGGGGCAGTTGGGCCATTTCTCAGCTGCGTCGAAGGTCTCCGGGAGCGGGGCGAGCAGTTCCTCCTCGGTAAAATTCACGCGTGGCAAAACGCTTACCGGCTTCCGGGTGGCTCTGTTGAGCCGTTTGGCCTCACTCACCGTGGTGTTCTGCATCCGCCCATCGTAAACCGCTGTCCACATCCCACCGCTAAGGCGGTTAACGGTATCCACAAACTCTTTGGTAAGAAGGGGCTCCTCCCGCGCAACGAGCGCAGAAGTGTTCATGGCCAACAGGACCACGGACACGGAGCACAGTATGACATACGCGCGCATCTGAACAATATCGCCCCGTTGCCTTCTAGAGAACTGGCAGAACCTTCCGCAGACCGATATTCGCGTTGGGAGATATCTTCCTTGTTCGTGCATATTGAAAAATGTAATTTTTTTTAATTTTGATACAGGAGAAAAATGTGTAGGGGTAAAAGAGGGGACAGGGAGCAAAAAAGAAAAGTAAACATCATATAAGTCGGAGAAAGGGGACTAGTGCACGGTACATACCAACTTATCAACAGCGACACCGAAAGTGTGCCCGCTGCGTCAATACGGCGGAGGAGCACCAACGTACGTCTACCATCATATCACCCGTATTGCCATTCACCGATAAATCACCCATTTCTTTCAGGTGCTGCAGCCCGAAGGATAGGCGCCAATTCAGTTCGGGCGACTTTATTAATCTCCCGCTGTAACTTGACAGAAGCTCAGCCTCATTGAAGTGCCACGCCCACGCAGCCAGCAGTACCGCTCTAAAATTCGCTGTTATTTCATTTGTTTATTCGTAACTGACCGGGTCACTGCGTTTCTTTGTTGCTTTCGTTCCGGTGGTTTCATACGAGTCCAGAAAAACCAGCAGACCCCCAGCCTCATTAGGACGCGTCTGCTTTACTACCGCCGTTGGATTGCACCGATTGTGTTTACAAGTGGCTTCGGCTAGTCGACGGTGGCATGTCACTCCTGGCCCCAAGAGGGCGCCTTCTTGCAGCCTTTCCCATGGCTTTCTCCGCCTGCGCCTTCCGAACTGGTCGTTCGCCTGTCGCTGCAGATTCTTCCACTCCGTGCCCATTCGCACCTCTAGTGCTCCATCCCAAGCGTTATCCTTCAGGCTGCAAGGAGGGGTTTGACTGCTTGGTGCGGCGTATCATCGCCTCTCCGAGCATATCCTTGTAATCCTTTCCGAATGAAAGGAAGTGAATTTCCGGTCAAAAAGTCTTCCTTGCTCCGTGGGCATCTTCATCGTTGCTTCGTACTGCAGAAATTGGTACTAACCATCATACGCCCTGCCATTCCACGCGACTTCTTAGCTCCTACAGCTTCCTGCATTACTCAAGGCGCCAAATTCATAGGGCCCTGTGGCAGTAGCACTCCCGCCAAACAAACAAGCAAAAAAAGATGACACGCATTACGGCCAACGTGGTCGCCGCTCCCCGCGATGATTGGGTGGTATGAAGGTGGTGGTGTTCCCCGGAGAACTTGTTTTCAAGCACCGATAGAAGGAACTACTTCGGGACCAACTTGGCTATAAAGAACCACCTCTCACCATGCCGCGAGGGTCCGGTGCCCGGTGTTGTGTATTCAACCCCGGGGAAGCCCCAAAAGCACCACACAAACGCAGACACACCAGCCACATTGAAAGTAGCGGCGGGTGCACGTATGGCTGCCAAGTCCTTCACGAACGGTGTTCACCAAAATGGAAACTGCTGCAAGGTCTCATTTCGTTGCCGGCTGGACGGCTCAAGGGTACCGAGCGGGGCACCGCAGCCGTAAGGAGGGCCCCTCAGTGCGCAACGGAGGCAGTCCTACGACCACGTGCTGGGATGCCGCTGGCAAGACTTGGGGACTGTTTTCCAACAAAAAAGAAGTCTTGGCCGGTATGAGTCGGGTTGCTTTGCTTTCCGAGGCCACGCCCTCCGTAACCACGCGCCGTCACTGTGGTACGCGTAAATGCACTTTTCTCCTCTCCACCAGCGCAACGACCACCGCCTGACCATTAAACCACTCAACGAAGAAAAGAATACACAATGACAACGATTATTATTACGACTATTAACATTATCAAAGAATACGTACTTTTCCTCACATTCTCCAACACACAATCGTACGATGCCATCAGCATTGGGGGGGGACTGGCCCAGCCCACCTTGACTACAAGCGTGGATTTCATTTGCATTTTTGCCTTAAAAAGCGCTTTCCAGTGCCAGACGAACTATGAAGTGTGGTTTTATTGCAACCGTCAATTGCAATACACCTCGCTCAGGCTTGCTGAACCTACTCCCGCATCACCTTCGCGGCCAATCCCTATGCCTTCCGACACAACACCGCGATAGACAATAACAATCGTTGCACCCTGCCGCCAACCCACAGCATATCGGTTGGTAAAGCGAGAGACAGTCTCGCTGCTCGCCGCTGAAAGTATCTCATCCCTGGCAATCACAACTCCTGTTTTCACCCCGCAGCAAATCCCAAATCTGCAACGACATCCCCTGGAGCGTTCCAAACCACCGGCGGAGTCGCACTTTACGTCACTTTAGCGACCCACGTGAGTTGCACGAGAGAAAAAAAGGAAGGAAGCAAGTGGCACTGGGTCGAATCCCTACTGCAGAAGTACGAATCCCCTCGTCACCACGCGCTGGAGGCTTCTCCAAAAAGAAAAAAAAGGATTATTATGTCCGCCTAACTGTCAGCAGCAACTCAAATAATCGTACCAGTCGTCAAAAGCAACATCCATCGCCCACAGCAGCAGAGGAGCAGGTGCTACCCATTTCGCCCTGGGACGCTGTTGGACCGGCCAGTATGCCTGGGACCGGCGACCTTCAGCCTGTTTGAAACCGGCAATGGGAGAAGAGAGCCACTGAGACAAATATACACACACTTGGGCAGCGGTAAAGGCAGAACAAGACGCGATTGCCGCATTATCAGTGCTGTCAAAAGCACCAGCCTGCATAAGCAGGCAAAATAACAGATCCTTTAGATGGTTAAAAAGAAGAAAAAAGAATGTATATATTTTTTTAATCTACCAGCAAAAGTAACAACGATCATCAAAATTTCATTTCAAATAATAATAAAACAAAGAAAAAAATGAAAGTAAAGTGTTGCGCATCAGATAGTTGAAAAGGAAAAGAAGAAAGTTAAAAATGTTAGCGAGACAGGAGCACGCCCCGCCTCAACAAATAGAACGGAAAAATGCATCCTGTAAAACACATCACAATACCACACATGCACATCAAAAGGATTTCTGAAATAAATACGGGAAGAAATAAATGGGGGTAACATATGTAGAAATACACATTCCGCGCGTCCATTGACAAAAGTGGAAGAAGAAGAAGAAGAAAAGGAAAAATAAATGAATGAATCAGCGACGCGAAGTAACACAATGCAATACGCAAACTCCACGCATTAAGAGTAACATCATTGACTAGAGGTAGCAAAATACAAAGCATTCGAGCGAACAAAAAAAAAAAGAAAAAGCGGGGCCGATGCCCGAAGAGAGCAAAATCTACAAACGGAAAAGAGATGCTGCACACGAGTACCGACAAGAGTCCGGCATGCACAAAACGAAAGGAAACCACACTCAATTGAATTCGGGATAACTCCACATTTACAGTTAAAGAAGAAAAAGAACATTATATACACATACAGCGCCAAGTGGCAAATTACTCCGCACAAAAAAGTTGAGGAAGTCTCTCTGACTCTTCCTCATTTACAAAACCTGGAGTGGAAATAAAAATAACTGATGAACTCGTCGCTGTGCTGCAAGTCCAATCACAAGAGATAATCGCCTTCTGATCCGTTACATGGCCAACACGGCCTGAAACAACTCGTATCACCTCATCGCAGTAATCACCGTCCCACAACGATGAAGTGCAGTCGGGAAGATTGACACGCCACCGCTCGCAAAGGGACATCAAAATATCCTGGCGCTGCGCCAATGAGAAGGCGCCCAGCAGCGACTGCAGGGAGCTGGCAATGACTTGTGCCGATTCGCTGAGCCCAACGGTGCCGGAGCTGTGCTCACTCGCTGAGGTCGAGCCATCGCCAACGACATCTATCACATCAACCATGCGGTCCAGTCGCAGTGGGGCAAAGGCGCGACCGGGAACAGCATCCAGTTGGTACATCTCCACCGGCTCAGGTACACCACGCAGCGACACGGGGCCAAGTGGCGTCACATTAAGATGCTCGCGCTCCATCGTGCTCAGTGACAGGTACGCCGCACGCGTCAGCAGCACCTGCCCACCGTTCGCAACACTCTCCGTGCGCGCAGCCATGTTCGGCGTCTGCCCGTAGTAGTCGTAGCCCTTCGTTACCTCGTCATGCCGGATGTCACACAGTCCCGTGTGGATGCCAACACGCACACGCAGCCCGCTCCACAGCTGACGGTACACGTCGGGGTCCAGGCGCGCAGTAGGCGGCACGTAACCCTCCACCTCACCAGCATTGCATTCCTCGAACTCACGGTAAGAGCAGTCAAATGTGTCAACGCCCCAGTCGTGGTGTAAGAACATTTGCTGTATGTCGCGCGCAAGCTGAACAGCAGCAAAAGCACTCTCGCAGGCGATCATAAACGAGTCCCCAACCGTCTTCACTTCGTAGCAGCCGTAACGCGCAATCAGCGAGCGGATCATACGGTGGTGCGCGGCCACAGCGTCGGGCATCAGCTCGGGGTGTGCCGCCCACTGCGCTGTGCTGCTCTCGATGTCCGTAAAGATGAGAGTCACAGGGTCCATGGGATCCTTCGGTGCGTAGGCATTGTTACGCGCTCTGCCCGAGGTGCAGTACAGGAAGACACACAGTCCAACCAGCGCCATGAAGGCAAAGACGGTTCCGCCTACAATAGCCACAAGTTCTCCCGTGCTGAGTGCATCGGGGTTGCTGTAAACCATTGATGGTACCATTGGTTCCTGCAGCACTGGTACCATGGGGT
The DNA here is from genome assembly GCA_002287245.1 of Trypanosoma congolense. Classification (NCBI taxonomy): domain Eukaryota; phylum Euglenozoa; class Kinetoplastea; order Trypanosomatida; family Trypanosomatidae; genus Trypanosoma; species Trypanosoma congolense. The sequence goes on along the minus strand of NHOR01000353.1, from coordinate 253,831 downwards.
CAAGCACACGTGCCATCGACCACACGGCAATGTCCGTCGCACCGGAGTTCGACAAACACCCCGTGGCCAGTGGAACGCCGTTCACCAAACAGTCGTTGTCCTTATAAGGACCGTAGCGCATGTCGTTGACTGTGACAGTGGTGGCTGCGTAGAAGAAGTTTAGAATCAGTTCGGGTGTTACCCCGTCCATGTGCTGAAGAATCTTCCGCATGAGTTGACCGGTGGCAAATCCCAACAGTGATAGGAGTGACCAACTTTCAGGCTTTTTAAATTTCTTGTGGTACGCCAGCACGGTCTCCGACGTTGTGTTGGGATCGGCCCAGTGTGGCAGACTTGTCGCAAACACGAGACGCTCGGCACTTTGGCAGACACTCTTGGCGAAGGCTCTCCCGAAAGTATTATGCAGCAACGCAATATCGGAGAATAAAACAAACACTCGCGCCTTACAGTGAGTGGCTAGATGTGTAGCGATTACGTCAACATCGTCCGGTACTACACCGATAACAAACGTGTCCCCATCGCTGAGCAGTTTGCCTTCCACTAACTCATCATTGGCTAGTAGCGCTGCTTTGTCGAGTGATTCCCTGAATGTGTGTAACGTCAGCTTGAGGATGCGTATAAGCTCTGGGCCCTGTTCACCACGAATAATGGCGCAAATTTCATTGGATGTACCATCCGCAAGGAGTGCGGTGAGCACATAAAGCTGTTGTTCCATTGTGGGTGAGAGGTGGATAACATTCCTCTGGAACCTGTTCACATGAGGAGTTAGTGTTATTGGGTCAATAAACGTCATGTTCTGTATTGTCAGTATTTCAGGTGTAACGAAGCCAAATATGGCCGATAAAATTCTGTCCTCTGATGCGCTGTTGAGGGAAGCGACAGCGCCGCTCAAGCCTGTTTCCACAGGATGGAGAAAGAATCTATCAGACATGTCCAGCCGACCGCTCCCAACATTGGCAAAGGCGCCCTTAAACCACTCCACACCCGTTACAAGTGCAATATGGTTGTCAGTGATAAACACAACAACACCACTTAATGGGGCGCTTAACTCCAAAGCAGTGCTCGAGCAAACCGACGTTCCCAGTGTAAGGAACCCCTCCGTCACAGGCGAAAAACGAGAATCATCAACCACTCTTTTCATGTACACCACTGTGCCTCCTTGGTTGCAGTGGCAAGTAGCCCCTTGCCGTGCTGCCTCCTCCTCACACTCATCGCCAAAGTCACCAATCACGAGGTCATTGATCACGTAGCGGCGCTGCTTATACAACGATCTCGTGAAGGTGGTTCGGTTCGCCAGGAGTCTGCGGTGGCTCACTGCCTGGTAAAGCACCTCCCCTGTAACCCACCCAAGAACCATTTTCTCTCCGATGCTGCTATTAAAATAGTCTTCAGGCTTCCCAAACATGTTCCACTTCGCATTCGTTCGCAGGAAGCTTTGCAATTCACTCCGAAAACGTTCGACTGCCTTGAAGTGCTTGTCATTTGCAAGAGGGCTTGTTCCGGTAATCGTTAACCGGCATAGTTTGTCAGTTGCACTGGTTATTTTCAGGACTTCAGCCCACACTTTAAGCAAGAAGTTCTGTACGCTGGACGGAGCAAGGATGTGTCCACCCATAGTGCGTGAGTCAGTGGAAAATTTCTTTATGAACATCCTGGTGCGAGGGGCCTCCTGCGCAAACACCAACACAGCTTGTGGACGTGACAAGGCAAACGACTCCCAAGCGGCGCCGAAATCGCTTCTGTTGGCCTCTTCTTTTTCTGGCACGTCCTCCACAGCAAACACGCAGGAGAGTGGATGTCCAGCCCTTGACAGCATCGCTATCGCAGAATGGTACGACGTCTCACCAAACGCGGTCTTCTTCAGGTACATAAAACCAACTCGGGGAAGGTGTAGAACCACAACGGCATAATGAAGAAGCGCCAGAAGCTCAGCGTAGGGTTCAACAGTGAGGAAATAGAGGTGACTATTCCAATGCCGAACCCCCGTGGAAATGTCTATAGGGGCGAAGGAAACGATGTCGTTGGCCTTAAGAAAGTCCCGTAGGAGTAAAATGTTACTGTCCCCTACTGGCCCGAGTACAATCACGGCTTCGCTCTTATTGCGCGTCTCACTTTCGAGGAACTTGACAGCCGACGAGCCATGTGACGCAGCCCGGACGATCGAAATGTTTATCCCTTGTGAGCTCCCCCACCCACGAGCGGCAAGCGAGGCCTCAAACCCAGCTTCGATGGCGTCACTACCGCGATCCAAACCTCCGCTGTTCATAAGGCTCACCACCTTCAAGCCGACACCACCGCTGGCATGGACACGCGCCCCAACCAGCGACAGCAACAGCAGCAGCAGGATTAACATTGAAACTGGCGATGGCAGTAGCAGTAAGGGCCGACTCCCGGCCCAAGTTGGCAGAGAGCCATTGGCATGAGAAACGCGGTTTCGCGTAGCTGGCAGGTGTCCGCGACGGATAAGGCCGACTGCAATCCGCCATAGGTAGTCCAGCTGCCGCATGGTTTATAACAACAAGTTTGATTGTACCCCCTCAAGCGCCTGCTTGCACCACAAAGTAACGGAAGAGAAAACGAGGGAGTAAATGGCAGCAGACGGTGGTGCACACACAGAAACACAAAAGGAGGCCGAGACTTTCGGGCAATAGCCACCACCCCTTCGCAGACTTAGAAGGAGAAGAAGAAGGGGGAAAAAAACGAACTTTTTAATACGAAAAGGCACACTTCAATCAAAAATACACTCAGCCAGAGAAAACAAATAAAATTCACACTTCCGCTAGGTTGGTGCTGAATGTTTTCCTGCTCCTGACGCAGCCCACGTAAAGAAACGTTAATGGCACGTCCAACAATAAACCCAAGGCCCACACGCAGCATCCCATTGAACTGAACGATAAGTAACCGATAGTGAGAACTGTGGGCCGTGTACCGAAGCCACGAATAAATAAAAGGTCTCAGAGATGCCAAAAAAAAAAAAGAATAAAGGGGACACAAACAGCAACAGTACTACTACTACTAATAATAATAATAATATCTATATAAATATATACATTTGCATGCCGAAGACACACATCACTATGCATAATCCCAAAATAAAATGTAACGGTGACATCGTCCTGTATCGCCGTGATCAACTGCTACATACGCAGACAGCACCGGAGTGTGCATCAAACATATATATATATAAACCATCTCCATAATAAACGCGGCACGTTTCAAGACTGTTAACCTCGACACGGTTTTGAGCACAAGTAGCGAAAGAAGGCGAGAAAGAGAAATAATAAATAAAAAATGAAAAGAAAAAAAAGGAAGAAAAATAGAGAGAGACAGAAGGGAACCTCTCCGGGCTCCAATATTGCCACACACGTCATTCAAAACAATTCCAATTAAAGTATGGCATTCACCGGTAAGTCAACACCGGGCTAAGCTCAACAATTATTCCACCGCTCCACTCCTTGCGCTCCCACAACTAACAACGGCAGCATACAAACCCCACAAAAACACTTCCGCAACGCAGTTCCAAAACCACAGCAACGCCGTCACAAGGGAACATCGCCCCGTTCGTAGCAATTGCATGCAACAGTGGTCGCTCCATGCACATGGCAATAACAAATTGCGCTAAACATCTTGAATGGCATTGAAATCAGCTCCGCCGGCACCACCACGCCACTGCTCATATCCCACAGCAGGGAAACACACTGCGCTCCCAAGGAAGGAAGGAAGAGTATGCAAAAAATATACCGACATACGCCCAACAGTCCAACATAGTGCACGGGCATTCACGACTGAAGAAAATCCACAGAGAGAGAGAGACAGAGATCCACTCCACCGTCCACAAGGATTGTGTGCATTACGACACACGGAAACGAATAAAAAAGGCGACATAACAATAGCCCTCGGAGAATAAAATACGACTTGTTTTATGTAACCAACACGACGCACACGGAGGTACAACATCTCCCAAAAACAAATACCTAGGAAGCCGCAGCACGAAAGCACATGCTTGCGGTTATTGCGGTAATTAGTTGCGGCTTGAGTCTTGTGATGAGATGGAAAGAAAGAAAGGAGACGCGTGATGTAATGGATAGCATGTCATGGCAGTGCGCACTACTGTCGCATGTGGTACAAACTATCAACACACATGGGCATGCGCAATTGCATGCGTGCGTGTGGGAAGGAGTAAACATGAGTACCTCAACACACAAATCTCTGCGTTTCATTTACTTTCAGTTTATTTTTTAAAAAAATTATACAAACTTTATTTGACCAACACAAGAATGAGAATTTTAAAAAAATGAACGTATACAAATAATAAGTAAACATATACATTAAATATTAACACAGTAATGCGCTAAAAGGATATCAACCACAAGCGGTCATATATGGAAACGGATAGAGACGAATAAATTAAAAGAGCCGAAGAGAAAGTAGAAAGTTTGCATGTATATGTTTTAAAAGAAAAGAAAATAATGTAAATATTTAAGCGTTTTGAAAGATAAAGACGTCTTACCAACACAAAGTCTAACAAACAACCGTAATGGTGAGCGAAAGAGACCCCTCCGCCAAAAGAATAAGAAAAATGGATTAAAAAGCAGTACCATAGCAATGGTTATTTGCATTTCTGCCCAGCGTCCTGCGGCAACATAAAACCACAAAAAAAAATAATCAAATAATTAAACAAGAATAAAATATCAATATCACTAATCATTAATATTACTAAAAACGAGAAGTATATATATCTATACATACACATTTACATATATAACCAATAACAGAAACAGAGTATTACTGCTAAATATTAAATAAATTGTCAGTGATAAATATCACTGAAGCGCTTGACAGTGATGTGTTGCCAGAGCGCTGGCCGCTGCTACGTTCACCGCGCTCCACAATATGTCCAACCTTCCCCGCAATGCGATGCATAACGTCCCTGCAGCACTCGTCGTCCCACACGCCCTGGGCGCCACGCGGCTGGGGAAGAGTCACACGCCACCGCTCGCAGAAAAGAAGCAGAGCCTTCTGGCGCTGAGCACCCGTGAAGGTGCCCAGTAGCGACTGCAGGGAGCTGGCAATGACTTGTGCCGATTCGCTGAGCCCAACGGTGCCGGAGCTCCGCTCACTCGCTGAGGTCGAGCCATCGCCAATGCTGTCCATCATATCAACCATGCGGTCCAGTCGCAGTGGGGCAAAGGCGCGACCGGGAACAGCATCCAGTTGGTACATCTCCACCGGCTCAGGTACACCACGCAGCGACACGGGGCCAAGTGGCGTCACATTAAGATGCTCGCGCTCCATCGTGCTCAGTGACAGGTACGCCGCACGCGTCAGCAGCACCTGCCCACCGTTTGTAATGCTCTCCGTGCGCGCAGCCATGTTCGGCGTCTGCCCGTAGTAGTCGTAGCCCTTCGTTACCTCGTCATGCCGGATGTCACACAGTCCCGTGTGGATGCCAACACGCACACGCAGCCCGCTCCACAGCTGACGGTACACGTCGGGGTCCAGGCGCGCAGTAGGCGGCACGTAACCCTCCACCTCACCAGCATTGCATTCCTCGAACTCACGGTAAGAGCAGTCAAATGTGTCAACGCCCCAGTCGTGGTGTAAGAACATTTGCTGTATGTCGCGCGCAAGCTGAACAGCAGCAAAAGCACTCTCGCAGGCGATCATAAACGAGTCCCCAACCGTCTTCACTTCGTAGCAGCTGTAACGCGCAATCAGCGAGCGGATCATACGGTGGTGCGCGGCCACAGCGTCGGGCATCAGCTCGGGGTGTGCCGCCCACTGCGCTGTGCTGCTCTCGATGTCCGTAAAGATGAGAGTCACAGGGTCCATGGGATCCTTCGGTGCGTAGGCATTGTTACGCGCTCTGCCCGAGGTGCAGTACAGGAAGACACACAGTCCAACCAGCGCCATGAAGGCAAAGACGGTTCCGCCTACAATAGCCACAAGTTCTCCCGTGCTGAGTGCATCGGGGTTGCTGTAAACCATTGATGGTACCATTGGCTCCTGCAGCACCGGTACCATGGGGTCAAGCACACGTGCCATCGACCACACGGCAATGTCCGTCGCACCGGAGTTCGACAAACAGTTGTCCATGATTAAGTCACCTACAATACAATCAAGGTACTTGTAAGGACCGTAGCGCATGTCGGCCACACTGATAAACGTTTCTTTGAAAAAGGTCTGGGATAGCAATTCGGGCGTCACCTCTTCCATGCGCCGCAGATTCCTCTCCATCAGCTTCCCCGTGGCAAATCCCAACAGTGATAGGGGCGTACGCTGCTTTATGGCCGCATGGAACTCTAGCACGGTCTCCGACGTTGTGTTGGGATCGGCCCAGTGTGGCAGACTCGTTGTAAACACGAGACGCTTGGCACATGCACTGTTGTTGAACGTCTTCACAAATTCGTCGTAGAGCAGTGCTACGTCGGAGAACTGCACCATGATGCGAAGGTTCGTGTTCTCACAGAGGTGTCTCTCGATCGGTACAATATCAGCGGCAACAAGGCCAACGACGAACACACTGCCGCTCTGAGGAAGGTGCGCTTCAACTGGGTCATCGTACGTCAGCGTCGCCACAGAGCCGAGGCTTATATCAAATGTCATGAGTGTTTTCCTCAGCACGGCATTGATGCCAGGCGACTGACTGCCTCGGGTGATAGAGCGCACGTGGCCAGGGCGGAGGTTGGCCAGGTAGTTGGTCAGCACGTAGAACTGCTGCTCCAGCGTTGGCGACAAATGGATGACATCCTCACTGAACGCATTCAGGTGCGGTGTGGGCGTAATGGGATCGATGAACACCGGGCCCTCTATATCCAACATCGCCTCAGTTACTATACCGAACACTGCCGTCACAACCTTTTTATTCTTTACTTCCTCAAGGTCGGCGTAGCCGTTTTCAATGCTGCTGACTACATCCTGAAGAAAGAGCCGATTCATGTCACCCGCATGACCGTCCGAGGCAACGGCAGAAGCGCCAGCGCTGAATTCAGCAGCGGCCCTCGCCAGTTCCTTCCAATCACCTAAAGTGACCGTGAGGCCACTCAGCGGCGGTTGCAAAATAGATGGGTCACTAAGGCACTGTTGTAAATCAGCTACTTTAAGATGACCAGCAACAAGGGGTTTAAAGCGAAGGTCCTCCACGAGTTCCTTCATGTACACCTTCTTGCCCCCACGGTTACAGGGACAAACGGCACCGGCCTCGATCGCAATGTCACTGCACTCACCACCAAAGTCCCCAATTACAAGGTCATCCACAAGGTATCGGCGTTGCTCATACAGTGACCCCAGGAATATGTTGCGGTCACTAAGCCACCCGTGGCTGCGAAGCGCCTGCGAGAGCACCTTGCCAGCAATCCATCCAGAGACCATGAATTCCCCATCAGTATCATCATTTTTGAAGTGCTCGGTGTCATTGAAGCCGCTCCAGTCCCCGTACGACGTTAGGTAGTTCTTCATTTCGACTTGGAAGCGCTTGATGGCGTCATAGGTCGTGTCCACTGCCAGCGGATTTGTGCCAGTTTGCACCACACGGTGGGGAACAAAGGAAACATTGGCTGCTTCCAGTGCACCCACCCAGGCATCTGTGATAGACTGCAACAAGGCAGGGGCAAGCAACACGGCTTCGCTAGTACGCGGGTCAGTCACCAAACTCGTTATAAACTTCTTCGTCACAGCCCTGATTGCAGTCATCATTATTACAGCCTGCGGATTCTCTTCGGCAAACAGTTCCCATGCTGCATCAAACTCATCATCATCCACTTCGTTTCCATCTCCGGTTGCTACGGCAAACACTCCATGGAACCTATAACCCATGCGAGCCATAAAACCCGCTGCTTGCTGGTAATGCTCATTACCGTTGTTGACACCGTCCATGTACATGAAGCCCAGTCGCAGTACGCGAAGGTAACTCACACCATAACGGATGAGGGCAATGAGCTCGGCGGTCATTTCAGGGCGCAACAAGTAAAGATGCTTAAGATCCGTAGGAAACTCTGCAAATGCGGTTATGGGAGCGAACCCAACAAGATCATTTTCTTCCAATGTCTCGTAAGCCCCTACTGTGTTGAATTCTCCAAGAGGCCCGAGTACCACCAGAAGACTGGTGTCCTCTGAATTCTCATCTAAGTACGTCTTCAAGTATTTGGTCGGAAGTACAGTGTATGTGGGAGGTCGGATGACTTTTACATCAACACCATAGCCCGCAGTCCAGTTCTGCGCAGCCAGCGACGCGTTAAAGCCGGCGTTCATGGCATTTATGTGGTTGATATTCCAGTTTGTACTGTACATAAGAGACAGGACCCTGACAGTTATCTGTCCAGTACCGTCCGCGTGCGCGCTGCCCCAGGGCATGCACAGCAACAGCAGCAGCAGGTGCGAGAGCAGTGGTGTCCTGTAAGTGATGCGCCCGTGGTTGTCACCAGAGCACACGACACGTCGGTTAGGTGGCGGTGCGGTCAGAGGAAGCGGCGGCGAGCACATGCTTGCGGTTATTGCGGTAATTAGTTGCGGCTTGAGTCTTGTGATGAGATGGAAAGAAAGAAAGGAGACGCGTGATGTAATGGATAGCATGTCATGGCAGTGCGCACTACTGTCGCATGTGGTACAAACTATCAACACACATGGGCATGCGCAATTGCATGCGTGCGTGTGGGAAGGAGTAAACATGAGTACCTCAACACACAAACCTCTGCGTTTTATTTACTTTGCGTAAGAACCGGTTTCATGGGTCGCTCTTTCCCCAGCGATAGAAGAAAAGGCGTGATTCAGTCGGTAGTGGAATTGGGAGGAAAACAGGCACTGCAAAAGGAAATTTTATTGATTTATCATTAACAAGGGAATTTTTTTTAAAAAAAAGAAGCTAACAAGACTTATCAGAAAAGGATGAAATATATGTCTAACTAAGCAGGCCAAAAAAGAAAAAGAAAATATCCGTGTGTGTGCCGCAACGGAGACAATACCAGATACTCGTTTTAACCACAAATCACCAGACCATTTTTCAGAAAAAAGAAAACACAAACCGTAGGTACCCACATCAGCAGAAGGGAAAGATCTCAATGATAATAATAACTCAGAACTAGAACAACCACACGAAAAAAATAAACATATTCTACGAAACAAGAGATTTGAGTTCTCAAATAAGATATCAGTAAAGTAAACTAAAGATAGAATAAAGAATCCCAAAAAATACTAAATATAAAGCAGCATTAAAAATAAAAGTAGAAAAACATCAATTACCGCGAGGGGAAAGAGCTTACTGCTCAAAGTCACATAAACTGTTGTTAATAAATATTACTGAAGCGCTTGACAGTGATGTGTTGCCAGAGCGCTGGCCGCTGCTACGTTCACCGCGCTCCACAATATGTCCAACCTTCCCCGCAATGCGATGCACAACGTCCCTGCAGCACTCGTCGTCCCACACGCCCTGGGCGCCACGCGGCTGGGGAAGAGTCACACGCCACCGCTCGCAGAAAAGAAGCAGAGCCTTCTGGCGCTGAGCACCCGTGAAGGTGCCCAGTAGCGACTGCAGGGAGCTGGCAATGACTTGTGCCGATTCGCTGAGCCCAACGGTGCCGGAGCTGTGCTCACTCGCTGAGGTCGAGCCATCGCCAACGACATCTATCACATCAACCATGCGGTCCAGTCGCAGTGGGGCAAAGGCGCGACCGGGAACAGCATCCAGTTGGTACATCTCCACCGGCTCAGGTACACCACGCAGCGACACGGGGCCAAGTGGCGTCACATTAAGATGCTCGCGTTCCATCGTGCTCAGTGACAGGTACGCCGCACGCGTCAGCAGCACCCGCCCACCGTTTGTAATGCTCTCCGTGCGTGCAGCCATGTTCGGCGTCTGCCCGTAGTAGTCGTAGCCCTTCGTTACCTCGTCATGCCGGATGTCACACAGTCCCGTGTGGATGCCAACACGCACACGCAGCCCGCTCCACAGCTGACGGTACACGTCGGGGTCCAGGCGCGCAGTAGGCGGCACGTAACCCTCCACCTCACCAGCATTGCATTCCTCGAACTCACGGTAAGAGCAGTCAAATGTGTCAACGCCCCAGTCGTGGTGTAAGAACATTTGCTGCATGTCGCGCGCAAGCTGAACAGCAGCAAAAGCACTCTCGCAGGCGATCATAAACGAGTCCCCAACCGTCTTCACTTCGTAGCAGCTGTAACGCGCAATCAGCGAGCGGATCATACGGTGGTGCGCGGCCACAGCGTCGGGCATCAGCTCGGGGTGTGCCGCCCACTGCGCTGTGCTGCTCTCGATGTCCGTAAAGATGAGAGTCACAGGGTCCATGGGATCCTTCGGTGCGTAGGCATTGTTACGCGCTCTGCCCGAGGTGCAGTACAGGAAGACACACAGTCCAACCAGCGCCATGAAGGCAAAGACGGTTCCGCCTACAATAGCCACAAGTTCTCCCGTGCTGAGTGCATCGGGGTTGCTGTAAACCATTGATGGTATCATTGGCTCCTGCAGCACTGGTACCATGGGGTCAAGCACACGTGCCATCGACCACACGGCAATGTTCGTCGCACCGGAGTTCGACAAACAGTTGTCCATGATTAAGTCACCTACAATACAATCAAGGTGCTTGTAAGGACCGTAGCGCATGTCGGCCACACTGATAAACGTTTCTTTGAAAAAGGTCTGGGTTAGTAATTGGGGCGTCACCTCTTCCATGCGCCGCAGACTCCTCTCCATCAGCTTCCCCGTGGCAAATCCCAACAGTGATAGGGGCGTACGCTGCTTTATGGCCGCATGGAACTCTAGCACGGTCTCCGACGTTGTGTTGGGATCGGCCCAGTGTGGCAGACTCGTTGTAAACACGAGACGCTTGGCACATGCACTGTTGTTGAACGTCTTCACAAATTCGTCGTAGAGCAGTGCTACGTCGGAGAACTGCACCATGATGCGAAGGTTCGTGTTCTCACAGAGGTGTCTCTCGATCGGTACAATATCAGCGGCAACAAGGCCAACGACGAACACACTGCCGCTCTGAGGAAGGTGCGCTTCAACTGGGTCATCGTACGTCAGCGTCGCCACAGAGCTGAGGTTTATATCAAATGTCATGAGTGTTTTCCTCAGCACGGCATTGATGCCAGGCGACTGACTGCCTCGGGTGATAGAGCGCACGTGGCCAGGGCGGAGGTTGGCCAGGTAGTTGGTCAGCACGTAGAACTGCTGCTCCAGCGTTGGCGACAAATGGATGACATCCTCACTGAACGCATTCAGGTGCGGTGTGGGCGTAATGGGATCGATGAACACCGGGCCCTCTATATCCAACATCGCCTCAGTTACTATACCGAACACTGCCGTCACAACCTTTTTATTCTTTACTTCCTCAAGGTCGGCGTAGCCGTTTTCAATGCTGCTGACTACATCCTGAAGAAAGAGCCGATTCATGTCACCCGCATGACCGTCCGAGGCAACGGCAGAAGCGCCAGCGCTGAATTCAGCAGCGGCCCTCGCCAGTTCCTTCCGATCACCTAAAGTGACCGTGAGGCCACTCAGCGGCGGTTGCAAAATAGATGGGTCACTAAGGCACTGTTGTGGGTCAGACACTCTGAACCCAGCAACAAGGGGCTTGAGGCGAAGGTCCTCCACGAGTTCCTTCATGTACACCTTCTTGCCCCCACGGTTACAGGAACAAACGGCACCGGCCTCGATCGCAATGTCACTGCACTCACCACCAAAGTTCCCAATTACAAGGTCATCCACAAGGTATCGGCGTTGCTCATACAGTGATTCCAGGAATATGTTGCGGTCACTAAGCCACCCGTGGCTGCGAAGCGCCTGCGAGAGCACCTTGCCAGCAATCCATCCAGAGACCATGAATTCCCCATCAGTATCATCATTTTTGAAGTGCTCGGTGTCATTGAAGCCGCTCCAGTCCCCGTACGACGTTAGGTAGTTCTTCATTTCGACTTGGAAGCGCTTGATGGCGTCATAGGTCGTGTCCACTGCCAGCGGATTTGTGCCAGTTTGCACCACACGGTGGGGAACAAAGGAAACATTGGCTGCTTCCAGTGCATCCACCCAGGCCTCCGTGATAGATGTCTGCAACAAGGCAGGGGCAAGCAACACGGCTTCGCTAGTACGCGGGTCAGTCACCAAACTCGTTATAAACTTCTTCGTCACAGTTTTAATAACAGCCATCATTATTACAGCCTGCGGATTCTCTTCGGCAAACAGTTTCCATGCTGCATCAAACTCATCATTCTGAGCGCCAGTGGAATCAACGTCTCCCATACAAAACACTCCATGGAACCTATAACCCATGCGAGCCAAATAGCCCACTGCTTCTTCGTACTCCTTCTCCCCTCCTAATTCTCCTTCTATGTACATGAAGCCCAGTCGCAGTACGCGAAGGTGCGTTTGTGCGTAGTGAATGAGGGCAATGAGTTCAGCTGTGCGCTCTGGGCGTAAGAAGTATAAATTTGGGCGATACGACAGAAGTCGACTGGAGGCGGTTATGGGAGCGAACCCAACAAGATCATTTTCTTCCAATGTCTCATAAGCCTCTACTGTGTCTGATTCCCCAAGAGGCCCGAGTACCACCAGAAGACTGGTGTCCTCTGAATTCTCATCTAAGTACGTCTTCAAGTATTTGGTCGGAAGTACAGTGTATGTGGGAGGTCGGATGACTTTTACATCAACACCATAGCCCGCAGTCCAGTTCTGCGCAGCCAGCGACGCGTTAAAGCCGGCGTTCATGGCATTTATGTAATTGATATTCCAGTTTGTACTGTACATAAGAGACAGGACCCTGACAGTTATCTGTTCAGTACCGTCCGCGTGCGCGCTGCCCCAGGGCAGGCACAGCAACAGCAGCAGCAGGTGCGAGAGCAGTGGTGTCCTGTAAGTGATGCGCCCGTGGTTGTCACCAGAGCACACGACACGTCGGTTAGGTGGCGGTGCGGTCAGAGGAAGCGGCGGCGAGCACATGCTTGCGGTTATTGCGGTAATTAGTTGTGGCTTGAGTCTTGTGATGAGATGGAAAGAAAGAAAGGAGACGCGTGATGTAATGGATAGCATGTCATGGCAGTGCGCACTACTGTCGCATGTGGTACAAACTATCGGCCTTTGTTGTAAAGAAAATAATATACATTTGCAGTAAATGGTTCGGATATGTTTCGTCGCAGTAGATTAGTACGACCTGTATTAATGTACAAGTGATACGACCGGAGCACTGATAAGTCCTGCTGGTGGTTCCGTCTTTTTTTTCTTACTACTCTATATTGTCGTGGCTGGATGCACCACCATATACGTGTCTTCGGTTTGTGTGAGTGGAAATGCACAGCTTTTTCTTTCAATACCATCGCAAGTGAAATGTGTGTTATCCCTGCTCACAGATTGTTTATTGGTAGTGTTTTGGCAGTACGAGGTGGTCTATCGCAAAGAACCCCTGACATTATTCACACATCCCTCAGGCACCACGTCGTTATGATCACCAACAGCCCATCTTACCACCTAATAAAGGCAGTCGTACAGGTCTCCTCTCGAAAATGAAATAAATCGTTATACTGCGCTGTAGCTGAGAAGCTTCTCACTGGAAACATATACCTTGTATACCTCTGCGATAAATACGTTCTTAGTACCCTATAGAGAGCTTTTGCAGAGTAATGGCCTTACTATCCAGCACCTGTGTATGATGCCTTCCTTTGTAGTGTTCCTAATATTCGTGGTAGTTGAAATCCTCCCAGAAACAGGTCCCTTACACGTTAAATCCACAACGAAGCAAACCCGCGCCAGCCGACATTATTTGAGAAAACGAGAGAGTTATCAAAGCTAAATCATTGTCTCAGGAACAAAGTGAGCCTGCTCTCTTGTCTCACCCACACGCTGCCACACCGCTACCTACCAAACGCTGGACCTTTCACATACCACACGGCAACATGCTAATTCTCTCCACCACCACGCAGAAGCCCAGCAGCCCACACCGCGCCCCAGTGTGCCATACAAAATTGTCTAAGAGAACGAGAGTTACAGAAAGTAACATGTTTTACTTGCAGCCTTTGGATCGGGCACAAATCTAGCATTTGCGGTGCTCTTCTAGAGAAAAGTCTTATTTAGCACAGGCAAAATGCCGAGCACAGAGACCACGCGACTACAGCATCTACAAAGCAGTGTCGGTTACCTTAACCATGCCTGGATTTTGTTGCTTCCGTAATCAAGTAAACAACAGGTCCCCAGTGGGAGCACAGTACCACATGAAGAGTGGCAACAAATAGTATATCGCCAGCGTACCATCCAGTCGACCTCAGGTAGCTGCGAGCTTGAACTCATGAGTCCGGGGGGAAGTACACAGAAACGGCGAGAATGTCCCCCACGTTAACACCGGACATCTACACCTTGACCTACAAGACAGTGTGTACCATCACGATCAAACCATAACGGTCACTACAGCTAAGACAAATCGCCACACAATACACACGCAAACATTAGCGTACAATACAACACGAAGCAATTTGGAAATGAAAATCGGTGCCGAGAAAGCAAGGCCTAAGGTCCGGTATTGAAAAAGCAGCGACCACATCTCTGCAGCCTTCGGTGACAAACGCGCAGAGGGCTATTGGAGACCCCGTTGTCATGTAAGCCCACTAGCAAATAGCAAGCGGATAAATAAACGCGAAATGGACCCTAAGCATATGTTGATCATGTTCGTTCTCCAGCCCCTATTTCCATAGTTTACCTCCAAATGATATGTAGTGTAAATCGCCGATATTGACGGTTGATGGGCACAAGTCCAACCTTAAGCAGGACCACCAAGGTACCGATAGGCCAAGGAAAACAACCACAAGACATCACGAGAAGCGTCGCAAAACTCCAATGTACCACCGGCATGTCACTGTGGCTTCAGCGCATGGTAATGTCAACCACCAATCTGTAGCACGTGCACAAACTAAAGTCACTAGTCAAAGAAAAATAAAGTACACATGACTGGCCATTTGAGGTGAATTGTACGCTGGTAGGACTTCGACACTGTATCTACAACCCCATGAAGGAAGTAGAGAGGCGAGAGTATGATAATGCCCAACGCATTGGCACATGAGCAGAATAAACGCAGCTGTGCAACATGGCAAATGGCCTCACAGCAAAAGCTTCCCGTGGTCCAGGAGCGCACAGCACATCAAACTAAAAAGCCCATACACCACCCGCCGAGACAGAGAGGGCATGACTATCAGTGCATAGTAGCATACCAGTAGCACTATGGTTCTTTTCATTAAAATCTGCTCCAAGATTCAGCCTTATCCATCTACACCCGTCTCGTAGATTTTTCACCACAATATATTTTGCGTCCTCCTGTAGGCAAACTACTTTGTCCCTGATTATTGGCGGCACTGTTGCACGATCTCAACAAAAATTATTGGGGCCGATGCAACACACTACGAAGTATTCACGCAGCCACATTCCCATGGAATCACTCACAAACACTTCCTCAAAGAACAGATCTTCTAGTGACACAGAACCAGTCCTCAACATAAGATAGAGCTTCATACTGTACCATCGATGCTTCAAAGTATTCATATTCCAACGTAAGCGTACGAGAAAGGTAAGACGGTTGCTAGCGCAACAAATCATTTGCAGAAATCTAAATTCACTCAAGCATAATTGACACAAAGTACCTCTACCACGGTATACGTGGGAGGCATACCATATCTTACCACCCCACAAGCACTCAACCCGGCACCTAGTCACTTACTTATCAGTAATCCAACTTTCTCACCCAATGGACACCACACCACAGAATATGAAGTACTCACAAAGTAAACAGGAAAAAATGTAGAAGGACAATGGCGAAGTAACTTTTCACCTCGCTCCACAGAGTGTCGTATGGCAAACTGCACCGACAGAAGAGAGTGAATACCCTCTATTCCTTCCTAACCCTCTGAATACAATGCTTTCGCAGCGGTGCGATCACCTTTTTTGTGAGTCATCGCGCAACGAAGCAATGTACCCTCAAACCGCTGCCTCCAACTTGGTCTTGTCACAGCATGCCCTTGGAACACAGAACCACAGTATTTGCAAGCCGGTAAACAAAATCTGTTGATAAGGCGTCTGAAAATGTTACATCCTTAACACCTTCCGTCGGCTCATATTACTTTAAAGAGGGTAGAAAAACAACCGGTGCAGTTAAAACCAGTTTATGTACCAACGAGCACCGCAATCCTCCGTCTGTGTGTCAATGTTTGAAATTCAAGACATTGTCGTACAGGTAGCCTGCGTACACCAACATCAGCTATTTCTTACGTACACACTAATACACATTGAATGGGTGCCTGATTCGTGATACGCCCCACTAGTCCCTGCACGCTCAACACCTCTACCACCGAAAGTATAACCACAACGAAGCCCTTTTTTTCTAAAAGTGCTACACAAAGAATATTCGTAAAATAAAATAAGTGTGGGATTTATTGAAATGAGTGGACCCCCTACTGCTTCTTTTTGGGTGCTGGCATTAATGACAGTTCGTCATCCATATGAAGAGCGCCATGTAACTGTTAATCAACCCAAATTAAAATAGTAGTGTCTCTACCTAAGGAAAAATTCATCCTCTCGTCAATGTGTTTTGCCCATATTGGAACCACACTTGTACACATATATATACTATGTCACCACCAGATTATCCAGTGCACGAAAATCCCCGTGGTAGACAATACTATAATTTGCCAGTGATCTCGTGTTATAAATACACCAAGCTTCACTGTATATCGTGCTATGAGCCTTACATAATAAAAGCCAAACTTACTCAACAAGAAAACAAAGCGCCATCCTCCTGTGATGCAGTATACACGTTTCACGGACCGTCACGGATGTCGTACAGTGCCTGTTGAAAATTCAGCTTCAGCAGTAAAGACTGCTGTCTGAAGCAAGTATAGGTTGCATCCAAGATGGCTCATATGCATCGACACATGTCTACCATGATTGATTTCTTCCGTCTCCCTCAAAGTGCACAGCATAAAATATTGTACACAATCCATTTGTTTCCGTAATTTTCCTCGCTAAAATAAATAGAATACAGCAGCAACGACTGTTCAAACTTCATCAACTTATTACTCCAGCGTAAGATAACCATTTTTTTCTACTATTCTTCATTCGTATATGTTTATATGTGTATATGTATAATACCAGTGATAAAATACATTTTATCAACCTCCATTTCTTCTTCTCATCCCAACGGCATCTAGTGTCATTCACCCTTTCTCACGAGTCTAAACAACTAAGTATCAAGACCACAAAAAAAAAATATGTAATTTGTTAGAAAAAGCCGTGTTACCCTTTCTCTATTCCACAAACCATGCAGTCAGATCTACGTTCCTCATTCAGTTGTCTCTGTGGCTACAAAGTATCTCCCACCTTTCCTAAATGACCCAGTTATTCCTACATCTCTCTTTTGATATAAAACAAAACCTGGTATACATAAAGTGCAATAACAGTTTAACGTTTCGATGGGCTGGGTAGTTTATTGATGCTTAACATTACACGGTGCCTCATGTTCAAGAATATAGGTTAGAGCAAAGCGGCACTCCCTGAATTACCATTCGAAGAAATGGTTTCACAAAATAATAACATAGCTGAGACGCATCCACTTACAGCTGATTCTTACATTTCAGCAAGCCAAACAAGGAAACAAACATGAATAAGTCAAGTTGGAGTCGCCCATCCCCTTACTTTTATGCAAAATGTTATAGCCTCTCCACTATCTAAAGTCATACTTTCACTACCAAAAGTTGAAAACATGGCCAAACACCATCTAAACCCCAACAAAGAAAGAGCATAATATTATCACCCAGATCACTATTGACATATATATATAACTTCACATGATCATACGTCTACTTCCACACTCACATAGTCAAAAAAAAAAGGCACAAAAGAGACATTTTTCTACATATAATGCACACGAAGGGAATCACTATCCCTTCAGCGGTGTATCTCTCTTCCACAAAAGGAAATACAAAAAGCTTTGTTGTTACTTAAAAAAAACTATAGGGCATGATTTTTTTTTTTTGTAATACTTTACCCGCTGTGTGACATCGTCATATCAAAATATGAACAATATTGACTACATAAACCAAGGTGACGCCTAACATTCCGTCTACTTCTCCGGCCGATACCTTACCATCCGCCGCCCATGCTTGCTGAGGGTCACCGTCCCGATACGTCATCGCAGCGATTGGCCCTGGTCGTGACCCCCGCGATGTGCCACCTTCACCGTCGCATGTCTCGAGTACGCCACGTTGCAATTTAACCTTCCTGTCTCCGCATAGCCTTCCATTCCTCTTCATGTGTCTGGAACGATCCAAGCTAGCACGCCGTAGCGTTGTGACATGCTCCCCGATGCACCGCCGCAACGCCGTGTGCCCTTACACACCTATCTTGTTTGCGTGTATGGTAGGGACGGTTGACTGCCGTGATTGAAACAGATGATCGCTGGTAGTAGCACTAATCACCCTCACGCGTCTCATCACACCGCTTGTAGGCTACAGGGACGTCTCCAGAACCGCGGTTCGCATGATACCCCTCAGCTTCCCCAGCCCGGTCTAGGACCCCAAATATATCTCTCGCGCTGCCGTCAATGATGTGCGCTCAGTCCCCAACAACGTCCCCATGTAACGCTCCTTTTGATGACTCTGCTGTGGGGCGTGCCCCACTGTGGATTTGATGACCACATGCTGCTCACGCCAGAGCTGATGAGGAAAATTGCGGTACTCACAAGGAATTCATACATCACTCTCACCCTCTCCTCCTCTCTTACATGGAGAAAATACTACGGGGATGACTAACCGTGGCCTCGACGTGAGCCCAGGCTGCACGCCGCCCACACCCAGAGGCCCCACCATTCGGGCCCCTCATCGCAAAGCCATCCCGGACTCCCTCAACGTCCGTAAGTCGCTCTGTCAATCCGAAGAACCAAGGGCCCCGGCATGGCGTGCGGAAGCTGCATCTAGCATCTTTTTCTTTCATCTCTTTCCGCTGCTCCCACAAGCTTTGGAGTAGAACGCGGCTCACATCGCCCAAACCTGGGTCCTAGGTGCCGTAGTCTCACCCATTGCTTCGCCACCTTCCCAGCGTACCTTTCCTCGCCCCTCCTTCACCACATTCATAGTGCTGGGGATCGCCCTGGATACGCAAAATATTTTCCTCTATACTGGTTGGAACGGCTCCAGTAACACTGGGATCCCTGCTTCCATTGTCACGGGTACTGGATGTTTATACGCCGAGATCAATCGGCTCCAACATATTCTTGCTCTTCCTTCAAAGCTGCAAAGGCTTTTCTCGGTCGATTTTATCTTCCACTAGAGCAATATCATCGCCATTTCCTCCGGACACCTCAAGCTCAGTCAGTGCCTGCTGTCTATGGTGGACGCTGTTACACTCAAAGCCTGCGCCAGTTATCTCAGCAGTTCACATTCACGGTACGACCCGGTCAAGTGTTACTTGCCCGATTTCGTCACTAAAACCATTAAGATTCGTTCAAAGAACTTCAATGACAACACCTCAAGTATCTCCTCTTATTGCGAGTACCGCCTTTTTTCCATATTCTCCACCTCAAGCTACCGCACCTTCACAACCTCTACCGGCTTCCACGGTTACCTTGAGTTCCACTCCCCAACCCTTCAGCGGCAGTGTTTTCAAAGTATCGTAAATATCACCGGAAAAAGTCTCATTTAAGACATCGGCATGTCTCATTGACCTCTGTAGCCTCTCTTCACTTGTCTCGTTGGCCGCTTTTCTAGATTTAAGTCAAAGCGGGTTTGTCCAGGAAAACAATGTTCCAAACTATGGAAGCTGCGGTAGTGTGGTTCTGAGCACCAAACACACAAGTAGGCAAGACAACAATGGTCGCCATCGGGGTACACAGCGAGTAGCCTTCTTTTCCGCGACAACTCTTCTACGGTGTGACGGCAGGTGCAGGCATTTTGCTTGCCGTGTGTTGGGTACAACCCCTTAATTCTCCCGGTCTGTTGACTTGCAGAGCCCTTAGCGCTTTGAAAATCTTCTGATTGCATCAGATTTCTTAACTATTATTTATTAGTTTTGGCCACTTGGTGCATATAAGTTATTTACGGGTGACCTATACTGGTTTCGATTTATTTGTGTTAATGGCAAAGACGTCAATACTTATCAAAATAGTTTTGCTCACGTGTCTTGGTGCACTCTTTTTGGATCTGCTACTCTTCTTTTTGTTGTTGTTCAGTGTGCATTTACACTGCACGTGACACACTTGATGCTCCCCTATTCTCTGCACTCCTCAAACCGGCTGGGAACACTGATCGTAACGCCGACACAGTCCTCGCTTCCTTCAGAAAAATTGTAAAACAGACTGCTTGCAATGGGAAGGCATTTTTCCCGTCCTTATGAGAAGCCACTGGCACTGCCAACGACTGTGCAGAGGGGAATGGGACATCCAGTAAATCTGGAGACCGTCCCCTCTTCGTGGCTGAAGTAGGTTTCTCTACCGGAAAGTAAGAAGTGGGGTCGTGGAATCCTTTTAGCTTGAAGAGGTCTGCGAGAGGTCGTGCCAGTGGTTCACTATAGTACACTTGCTCTTCCTTCAGGCATTCCAGACCATGCTTTTGTCGTAGTGGAAACAAAGTCTGGCGCACCAGCAGGTGAGCAGATGACTCCCGACGCATGGCCTTCAGGGTGTTGTGCTTGACTTCCTTCTTTGGCTGCCTGTGCTTTGCTTGAAGATGCATTGTGGTGAGACACTGCTCCCGTTCACACTTCATTGGGCCATGCCAACACTGGAGTGTGTGGTGCATCGTGAGGGTGATCACCACAGACTCATCTTTCATCTTTCTTGTGACATGCGCGCGTGTGCCTCTCAAGCGGGTGCCATTGTGCTTGTATGCGCTACCGCATCTTGCACGAAGTATCTTCCTTTCTCCGCTTCCATGTACCGGCCTATTCTTCGACGTTTCCTCTGCCTCCCTCCATCCACATTCACCTCTGCCTCCTGCACACCCTTCTCGTTTCCGGTTTTTACTCATTTTGCTCTTTTTCTTTGTATGGGAGGTTGGGACAACGGCGTTGGCCACTGCGACCCGCCATTATCTGGATGTTTCTCTTACATGTGACGGACCAACCTTTTGTAGTGATACTCTTTGCCACTTGTGGGGCACTTGTTTCTGCGTGGTTGCTTCAGTTCAGTAGAGTCATCTTGATTCCTATCGGACTGCTGCACGCATTGGTTTCGGACGTACCATGCTATGCTCTTCACATTCTTACACCGTGGGCACTCTATTACTTCCTCATTTTGGTCAACTTCATCCTCACCAGGATCCGCAGCCTCGTTAATGACATTGTCCTCTTCTGGCTGTCTCTCTTATACGGGTGCTTTGCTAGCGTTTGTCCTTTCAGCCTTCCGTACGATGCGTACTTTTTACAACACCAGAGGCGCTTTAACTTCACACTGTCCGTATTTCCCCCTTCCTCCTCTTCTCCGCTCCTTTTAGATGCCGTGTACATGGGGGATGAATTTGGAGAGGTGCGGCTTACTGCTGGAGCAAATGGCCAACAACCACGCTCTGGAAGAGGCGCCACATAAACATGGCAACTGCAGTCCCCGTTATATGCATGGAACGCCTCTTTTCCAACCTTTGTCAGTTTCAACACCGTCTCTCTAGCAATACCGTGCATTTTCATCCAGTAAATCACACCCGCCTGGCAATGCGCGCTCGCCACATTGCACAAAGGGAATATGATGCTGTCACCATGTCGCGCAGCCACCCAAGAGGACTACGAGTGTTCCGGATTCTCCTCCGTTGTGGCCTTCACTGGTTGCACTCTCGATGTTGTCCGTGACTCTATGCCCCACGCAACACCATCTGCATTCCAATTAATCCGCTTTTCGTGTGAGCACACGATGGTGCCACCCAAAATGTTTCGAGATGCCTGTTCCAAACTGCACAAGCAGTGACTCACTCGACCGTCCCAGTTTATTCCTTGGCGCTGGTCCGATGTGGTTAAACACTGCACATTGGTACGTATTTGACATCTGTCCCTCCTCGAAGGCCTTCATTTTCTCTTTCCGGGTCTGCCTTTCAATGCCTGTAACAATGTCTGTAATCCGGGCTGGATATGACTGTGGCTCGGTATTGCCCTCCTCTGTTGCTCTGTTAGCGGCTTCATTTCGCGGGATACCGCAGTGCGAGAGCACGAACTGAAAAAGTAACAACCACCTTCGGCTGTACAAGGCGCAGAATCAGGTTCCATACCTTCCCCAGTAACTCTTCCTTCATAACCACAGGTCCCTTTTCCAGTGCCATTAACATTGACAGCGAACCCGTGAAGGCGACCACTCTCTCATCTTGCGCAACTCGTTCACTTCAATGGTCCGCAACAGCCTTTGTAGCACTGCCTCCACTGCCACGCATTTCTTGATGAAGCTGGAATCCAGGTTTCTACCACCCAGAGTGACCTTCTCACTTTCTTTCCAGTCGGAGGGTACACCAGCGCCTCGGCACCAGATGAAACGTCCAACGCCACTGGTCCATCTTTCCATGCCTGATAGTCATAACCATTGAACTGCTGTACCCTCCTCATGGTATGAACTTTCCTTTCCTCCTTTGGTGTTTCAGCCTTGAGTGCTCCTGGCGCTGTGGTGTTAAAATATACTTCCTTCGCCCATTGCAATACGGTCGCCTCGTGTTGCCTGACGGACACTTCGATTGTGTCGCACGTATGCCTTACTTTCTCCAGTTTGGAATATATGGCATGCTATGGGGGAAACACTTTATCAGAAGCCTCTGCATACTGAGTCTCGCACACCTTCATTCGTCGGTAACACTCAATGACTCTGCTGTATGCTGCTTTGTTTATTCGTTTCAACCGAGCTTTCAGTGGAGCATCTGCACGATTAGCTGCTTGCCCAGTTGATCTCTATCTGACGGCGATACACTAAACCACCACGACGCCATGCCGTAGCATACTTTCGCCTGAAATGCGGTTAGGTGGGGCGCCTGCAACACCTCCTTTCCCAGACCCCATTCTGGGGAGGCGATCGCCCTCAGCTCCATTAGCTGCAATATTAGCCGCTGTTTTTGATTTCACGCACATGTTTGCTCAGTCCCTTGTGGGGCCGCATTTTCAAGGCCAGTAGTTTTCGCGATCGCGTTCATTTACAGCAGTCCCGGCAACTTCCAGCTTCATATTTTTGTCGCGGGATCCAAACAACGTGTACTCCGTCCTCTCCGCTGAGGCCTCCATCAAGTGCTCCTTTGACCAACTGGTGATGCAATCCAGGTCCTTCTCCGTCGCCTCCTGAATCTCCGGCATATCCTGGCGTGTGTGCATATTATCGTGGGATCATCGCCAAAGAAGCCATGCATGAAGCCTGGAATCTCATTAAGGCGTTTACTAGGCGAGTCTACCACTGTAATCAACAGTAGCAGTGGCCCAAGCACAGAGCCTTGAGGGACACCGCACATCATTTCGATGTCTTCAGATTTAATGCTGCTTACTCTTACTTGCGTTGTACGTCCCTGCAAGAACCGCGCTGTTCATGCCACGAGATGCACTTCTACTCCAAATGCCTTTAGTGCCTCGATTACGCACCTATGGTCCACTGAGTTAAACGTTCCTTCATAATCAATGAATACTGCTGTTGCCTTCTCTCCATTTTCCCCTTGCCCCGGACGGCACTACTCACCTGCATTAGCGTATCCAGTGTTGGTCTTGTGGGACTAAAGCCAGATTGTTTGCGGTTTCAATTTGCCTTCAATGCAGTCACGTACTCTATGTGCAACTATTCTTTACATCAACTTACGCAGCGTGCTGGTTAGCGCCACGGGTCTGAAGGAGGCCATGCTGCCTGCAGGCTTGTTGGACTTCAACAGTGACACAAAAACTCCCTGCTTCCACTTCTCCGGAACTTGGCTGCAATTCAGGCTGTAATTGAATAATCGAAGTACGCACTTCTTGTCAATCCCACCCATGTGTTGGAGCTCTTCGGAATGAATTCCGTCATTTCCCCGAGCCGTGCCTCTTGAGAGGTCTCGCAGCGCTGCTTCCAGTTATGCTTCTGTGATTGGCTTAAACGTCCCATGCCTGGTGCTCGGGATTTGCATGTCTGGCGCTTTCGGTGCCTTCGCTGACTGCCCCCTGTACATCTTTCCCAGTGCCAGTGCCTGTGCTGTTGGCATTTTGTTCGTGAGTGACGGTCAACCACCAGCACTGGTGAGGTGAGCGGACGGGGGGCATAAATAGATTTGACAAGATTCCAGTTGATTGGGTCTGTTACTGTCGGCCTTGACACGTTATCCTCCCATCGCCTGATTGCCGTGTCTTCCGGCAGCTTACTTCTCCACCGAATCCGTGCACCTCTCTTCCGCCCATTCCTGAACTGCTGCACCATTACTTCCAGCTTCGTCAGCTCGGGTGTTCAGAAAGGCGGCACCACTCCATTGCCTTTGTGTATCGCCTTTTTCGCCGCTTGCCTAACGCCTTTTTTGACGGCCTCATTAAGCGCATCCACACCTTTCACTGACCTCTTCATTCTTTGGGAGATGAGCTTATCACTGATCAGTTGAAACTCGTCCCATCGCGCTTTGCCCCGCTCGGGTAGTACTCTGACAAATTTTGAAGGCGCAATCACCTCCATGCCAACGCCTACAATTATATCAAATGAGATCTAAAAGTTGTCCCAATCGGGACTCAGCGTGGTGTCCAGCTCGAGGCCTCACAGTCTCTCTACGGCGTGGTATCCGGTGTTGGTAGCAAAGCCGTACATGGCTGCCTGCGGGTGCATTCACCGGTGTTGGCTGTCTTCATATCGTTTTGCGCACATCACTCAACCATGCATTCCCCTTCGGCGTCACGTGGCCGCAGTGGATCCCACAACGGATGATGTGAGTTGACATCTGCTACCACAACCGGAGGCCCGCTTGCAGTCGCCGACTGTCTCAACGATGTGCTGGAAGCACATGCCTTTCCGGGAAGTAAGCTGATGTGATCATTTGATTCACATTGGTTGAGAGCCCCAGTGTCACGGTCGATCTTTCCGGGACTTCTTTTCCCAGTATGTCCACTTCAACCCCTATCCCTTCTCTCACCAAAATCGATACCACACCCCCGTGAGGAGTTTTCGCTTGCCCCACATGTTGGTATCCGCTTATCTTGAGCGCGGTGCGTTCTGCCGACGCTAGGTGTGTGTCCTGCAATAACCAAAATAAAACAATATCCTCATGAAGCTTCCTCTCCGGGGCAACCCGTTTCACTTGAGACAATGCCCCAATGTTCCACTGCACTGTACGTATAATGGGAGCAGGTTACGCTCCACATCCCCGCTGATAAGCAACAAATTTCACTTCACATCTAACAGAGCGTGCACGTGCGGAGGAGCATTCTCACAACGTCTTCCACCCCAGAGTGCTGGTAATGCTGCGCGCTCCTTCCCTGGCAGCCGCAGACCTCTTACCTGCACCAATCCATTCGGACCGGAATAATGCATGCGCTTGCCTTCTTCCAAGATACCGAGCACTCGGTCCGGCACCACGTTGAGGTGGCAGCGCCACCAGGGTTACTCCTCTTTTTTGAAAAAAAATTGTTGCACGAATTTGCTTACTTTTCGGAGCTGACATCACAGATACGCACGTGGTGTCTATCGTCTTACAGCTCTACGGTCCCGCCGTAGTGGATATCTCTTTAAGACCGAGGGTCACCTTTTCCTTGATATTTCCTTTTGGGGAAGGATGATTTGGTTAAACAACCCCGTAATTCATATTTTCAGTCGAGCATCTGGACCGGAGCTTCATGGGAAATACTTCCGGAAATTTTTTTTGTTTCCCGTCTCAGTGGCATAACACCCTGGTGGTCCGGTGGAAGGACGCGTGAGACGTTGATCTGAAGGAACAAAATCTGCTCCCAGTGTAGAAGAAATTTGAACTAATTGGATCAGCTGTTAATGCCTCATTGTGGTACCAGGGTCTGGTATCGTAATAAGGTAACAAACCCTCAGTCGAGAAGCTAATCCACCGCGATCTCTAGGGGAGCCGGCTGTGTGAGAAGCGGCACCGAGCAGCCACCCGCTCCTGACTCGTTTGAACTAAGGGAGTGAAATGGCTCTTTTTTCTTCATTGTGCGGATTAACGACCGAAGTGGTCACCCTATACCAGCGAAGAGGAGGAAATGCATTTACGCACATACACACACCATGCCGCTAAGCGTGGTAGTGCGAGAAACACCCTCTTGGTGAAGATTATTTCCCGACCACCTCGCCAGTGGATGGTGACCACGACTTGCACGTTGGTCTGGAAGGACGGCCTCCATTGCAATCCGCTACCCCTCCATAGCTGCTGTGGCGTTTCACCCTTTGAAGTCGTCACTTACCTTAAGGCTCGCAGCATGTACACGAATTCGGTGGGTTCCCCATACGATCAAGTGTCCTCAACCGCGGAACACAAATTAGCCACGTCTCCGCGGATTGATGTACGCGGCATTCAATTCATTGTTATCAAGATTTCGGGTCACATTCTATCTGCCTCCATATCAATCTTTACATTTGGTCGATGGTAGAGTGCTCCACATACCGTGGTAAATCTCGACCTCCTTTAGAATTCATATCAATTCCTGGGCACTAGACCTTGGCAGTACAATAAGGCGTTTAGTATAGTCAAGGAATGGCTGCTTCTGGACTACATCTACGTGATGTAAGACTCGGGCCCCGCATCACCAGGCGTAGTGTGGGTCAGGGAGACGGCGGTTCCCCCGTATGCTAAAACATTGCGACAGACGCTGTTCAAGGGGAAGCAACTGTACTCGCACTTTCTCCGCACGTCAATAATATGGATCATGCGCAGAAATGAAGAAGTGTCTATAGGACATGAGGGTAAATACCATGGGAAATAGAGGTTTTGGGGACCTGCGAAGGCTAGTGGGGACCATCCCCTCGCCAACCGCATGCAAGTGTTTTTGTCATTCAAAAGCGAAATGTGTTGGTGTCAATGTCCAACCAAGAAGGTTCAGTGGGTTAGCACCTCTTCCACGAAGTTTGGTCTCGTGTAACCTCGGCTGTTGGTGGCCGTGATATGCCTCGATATATTTCTTTCCTTTTGCATATGACGGCGGTCGCGGAGGCCGCGGAGTACACAATGAATAAAACGTATGACAAGGGGAAGTGGGGGTTGCCCCGTCGTACTTTTAAATTTTCTAGTGTGGGTTTTGCTTTCGCTCCCTTTGGTTATTGACTGGAGCAGGTACCGTTCTTGGAAGGACACTGTTCTAAACCCTTATTCTATTCAACTGACGCTTGGTTCGTGTCATGTTAAAGTACTTCATACATTTGGAGCGTGGCACTATTAGCGGTAAGTCAGTCACTGGTACAACTGTGGAGCATCCCCACCCAGGGACGTGCTACCAATCAGTTCAAAACACACTGCAGGGAAAGGACATCGTTTGGCGTACGGTAGTGCGTTTATCAAGTGAACATGTCACTTTTACTCGCCGAAAATAACAGGCGTACTCCCTCTATGAGGGCCTTCGGTTTGGCTTCTCAAGCACGACACACATTAATGGAGAGCGGTACACACGGAAAGTCTTTTCTTCAGAGGAAACTTCTTAACAATCGAAAAAGGTACAGGTAGCTGTTGTTTTTGACGTCTTAGCTGCCTTGCTCATTTGCGACATTCCGAGGTGCGGACCATGGGTAGATGACTGCCCCTGCGTTGAATGTCAAAGTGTGGTTTGGCAGCTTACTGCACTTCTGTTACCTCAGCAGGTCGCTGTCAACATGTCTATGCCTTCACGACTGTCAGGGGCAGTTTTTCCTCAACTGGTAGATTCCAAGCAGGGACCACTGTGACGATAACTCTGTGCACCGTGAGTTGAAAGCACATAGTGGGTCCAGTGGTCACTCTCTTTTGGAGGCTGTCGGGCTATTGGGTCTTTGTGATTAGCTTTGATTGGGGGGAGCTCGAGGCATTACGCAGTGCAAGGCACGACCCGCGAACCACTGGCGGGTTCATACTGAGCCGGGCACCTGCACACAGCCTTTGCTGTGTACTCCTTCCAGCGAGTGGGAGGCGGCCGGACTATGGGCCAGGGCGCTCCGTGCTTGACTCAGCTCTCGCCGTCAGCTTCCGGGGACGTCGCTCATTACCACTGTTGTTCTCTCACACTGGGGGTTCGCCATAAAAGTCAATCCCGCCTTATACGCTGGGGCTGCGCAACGCTGACTGGGGAGTGTGGCGCTCGGTGTCACGACACCGTCGGTCCCCGCTGTCGCCATACACAGGTCAGATTTCCCCGTCTGATGATGTCGCCGGGCTGTTGAACCCATGTTACTTAAGTGTTTTCGATTGTGACTGCAGTGTTGGGGGTGGATGGATAATTTTCTTTTTAGCCTTTCCTCTTTGCGGAAAGGGTGTGCCAGTGGACTTCGATGAGTAGAACTTTGCTTCGAACACTGTTGGTGTGCCAGCTGTATGTAAATGGTTTGAGCCGTGACGTGGAGTGGTGTATAGTGAATTTGTTTTTCCCTTAATTTTACACTGGATTAGATACATTTTTGCCGTGTATGTACATGTATGCGTCATGATCATTCAATAATGATCATGTTTATTCTTTATTTTTAAAGAATTATATATATAACACTGCATTGTTATCGTTCTTGTTTCATCGTGTGCTGTGCTTTATTTCCAAAGGAAAACTGTTCCATTACGCACCTATGCTCAGGTGGCCGCTGTGCCTCAGACGGGCTAAACGACTGCATTAATTGTGGGAAACTCGGAGGAGATGGGGCTTCACAATGCTTTATGCCTTGCGATGTTGTGCATGGAATTTAGTTATTGCGCATAAGCAGCTTGTTTGGTACCTTTGAAGTATATGGTTCCAATGCACGTGGAAAGTAATCCCTCCAGAATACACATTTCCTACACTCTGGGGTTCATGGCCTGATGTTGCCTAATATTTGGTTTCATATCCAGTGTTCGTCATTGCATGGAATGTTAACAACTGGATGTGGCGTTTTTGATGCTTCTGGTACACGCTCATGAACTACTTAACTATCGGAGAGTACTATATATGTTGCACTGTCCGTCAGGGGCACGTGTGGATATTGCAGGCCCTACTGCTGTGAGAATTTTTTTACTGACAATAATTCAACTTTCTCACACGTAATGGTAAGTTATATATTTCATGTTAGTGGTAGCAGCATTCAGCTGCCTTGTTCCTTGTCAAGCGAACGCTTGTGCCTGTGTTTGCTTCAGTGAACATGTTTTTTTCTCTTCCACACATAAATTAAAATGCCTGTGCATATCCTATTTACGTCGCATAGGCATTGTCCGGGAGTTATTTCTCTACCAAACTCTACTCTATTCGGTGTGCCAGGTGTTAATACCAAAAATACAACGGTTTTTCTTTCGGGAGTTTGTGATGGATATGTGAGCTGTGACTCTCTGGACCATAGCACTGTTTTTTTTCTTTTTCCACTCTTTTGCTATTGCAACCCGCGTGCGTAGAATGTGTTCACCTCGTTGCTTATTGCCTGATCGTTGTGTTATTGCCCGTCGTGTACAAGGTGCTGGACGTGAGCCCCGTTGGTTCATTTTTTAAAATTTTTTATTGCTGGATGTGCTTTACTAATATATAAAGAAATGGGTCTAATACTTTTATTCATAATGTTCAATTCAAGCTTTACTGAAACACCTATTATTATTATTATCACCACACACACTCATTTCACGTCGAAGATATTAAGTTAGTATTCAATATTTATTTTCCCTTGACCACGTATTGGTGCTTGTGTGTCTTTGAAAGAGAAGTATATTATGCCTTCAATCTCATCTGACATTCGAGTTGTGTACAATACTGCAAATGTTGACAGATCCATTTACAACGTCGTGCATTGTAGTGACGGCAAATATGCCGAAGTACCGAAGAATCAGATGGATCGATTGAAATTCCTCGAGAAAGTGGATGATGACGCGGACATTGAATTTGAGTACCCAGAAGCAGTTCTCGAGAGTCTTGCCTTGTGGTCACTGAAGTATGGTATGGATGGTGTTGCGACGGGTGGCTCGGTTAGACCGTGCATATATCGAAATGTGCAATACATCCTAAAGGACGAATGGGAAAAGGAGTTTTTCACCTCTCGTTTGGCGAACGATTTGAATGTTATACACTATCTACAAACCATTAATGCGGCTGAAAAATATGGTATGAAAGGGCTTCACGACTTTCTTTGCGTTTGTTTGAGCTGTAAGTTCCGCAGTGAGGAAGATGGGGAGCTGATTCATAAACTAATGGGTCTCTCTGACTTGGTGGAGGTGGGGGATGAAGAACTGGAGGAGGCGACAAAGCGGTATGCATGGCTCAATCAGGCGATTGAACCAGTTGTGAGGAAATAAGGACGGAATACTTAAAAAATAATTTTACGCTTGCCACTAATAAGCTATTCTTATTCCGCTTGAGCAGCGGTAGAGCAGGTTACAGCTGCAGTTGACTTTGAGCTTACGTTTGGTTGAAAAATATATTGAATATTTTTGCGATGTGAAACTGTTTTGCTTTTCCATCCTCTTGGCTGATATAAGGTTAAGGAACTAAAATGGGAAAACCTGGTAAGAAGGCAGGGAAGGGGCTTCTCGCCCCCACGAATGTTAACCGCCGTGCAGACCCTACCAAAACGAACCTGCGGGACCAGCGGACAATTAAGCGGTTGAAAATGTATACTTCTAAAATTGTTCGCGACGAAAAGGGTCATATTATCAAGGGTAGTGTTTTAAAGGCATCTGATCGTGTTGAGCAACAGATGGTGCGCGTCGCGCCAGATAGGCGTTGGTTCGGTAACACGAGGGTCATTGGTCAGGAAGCGCTGCAAAAGTTTAGGACGGAAATGGGATCTAAGTACAGAGATCCCTACAGTGTTGTTATCAAACAATCGAAACTTCCCCTGAGTCTTCTTACGATGAACGAAAAGGAAAGCGGCAGTGTTCGACAGCTAATTGAATGGGAAAAGACTTTTGGTGATAAGTCTAATCGGAAACGGGTTCGTCTTGATTCTGTTGATGTGACTGAATTGGCAAAAAAGGCAGAAGTTAAAAGTATTGAGTACGTGACGCACAAACAGGGAACAGACCGCAATCTTGTCAAAGAGGATGAGAGCGAACGTGTAGACCGCTCCAAGAATCAAGGTCTTTTGAGGAAGGGACAATCAAACCGTATTTGGAATGAACTTTATAAAGTCATTGATAGCGCAGATGTCGTTTTGTACGTTTTGGACGCTCGTGACCCTCCAGGGACCCGAAGCGCCTATCTCGAAGAGTATATGCGAAAGGAAAAGAAGTATAAACACTTCGTTTTTATTCTGAACAAATGTGATCTCATTCCGTTGTGGGCCACTGCCCGCTGGCTCCAGATATTGAGTAAAGACTACCCCACTGTGGCATTCCACGCGAGCATGAATCACCCTTTTGGGAAGGGTAGTGTTATATCACTCCTCCGACAGTTCTCAAAATTGCAAAACGTTACACACCGGGGAAGCAGTCGTACAAAAACCCCGATTTCTGTTGGTGTAATAGGATACCCGAATGTTGGTAAAAGTTCTTTAATCAATACACTACGGCATAAAGCTGTATGTAAGGTTGCACCTGTCCCGGGAGAAACGAAAGTGTGGCAGTATGTTGCACTCACAAGAAATATTTTTTTAATTGATTGTCCGGGGGTAGTGTATGATCGAGAAGCAAACAATGACGTACAGGCGGTTCTCAAGGGCGTGATTCGCGTGGAACGAATGGGTAATGCCGATAAAACAGAAGTTGTAAATACCGTCCTCGAAATAGTGAAACCAAAGGACATCGCTGCTACCTATGGCATTACTGAATGGCGAAACGTGAACGACTTTCTCGAGAGACTCGCAAAGCACCGTGGTAAGCTTCTAAGTGGTGGTGAGGCGGATACGGAGGCTGCATCTCGCATGGTACTGTACGACTGGCAGCGCGGAAAGATTCCATGGTTTAGCGCACCGCCTTTTGACTCAAATAAGCACTATCGCGATACCTTGAAACTTCCGGAAGAAAAACACATGAAATTAATCGATCAGTATTGTTCATTTAATATCGTTGAAGGTCTCATGAATCATGGTGATGGATCAGGGGAAAAAGCGGTTGGCGAGGTTGAAGAAGATCTAGCAGCTACGAATGCACAGGAGATACAACTA
The DNA here is from genome assembly GCA_002287245.1 of Trypanosoma congolense. Taxonomy (NCBI): domain Eukaryota; phylum Euglenozoa; class Kinetoplastea; order Trypanosomatida; family Trypanosomatidae; genus Trypanosoma; species Trypanosoma congolense. The sequence goes on along the minus strand of NHOR01000353.1, from coordinate 221,666 downwards.
GTAAGTAGTGAGAAATCTTATAAGAAACATCCAAACTCATGTGCAACTGTTGCTACTTATACACTTCAGCGAGAAGCTGAAAAACGAAAGGACCAGCGCCAGAAATCTAAAACCCGGGTAGCCAACATTAATGGATCTGCTGACGGTACTAACGACGACGAGCTGTGGACGCGCTTCCTTGCTGCGGCTAAAGAGTGACATGGTAAATTGTTTAAGCACTACGTAACGTTAGTTTTTTGTTTGTAATAATTATAATGCCTGTCACGTATATTTTCGGTTGGTATCAGTTTTACTTGCGCATCAATTTGACAACGCCAATCATTCTGCCATCTTTCGCGTTTTCTCTACCCCCTTTTCCAAAGGCGTAATTGATCCTTGCCCCTAGTGAGCCTTCAGCATGTAGATGGAAACAATTGTATTCTGATATTTTTAGAGCGTCGCTTTTGTATGTACTCAATGTAAAGCGAAAGGCAACACTAGTAGCTTTTAGAGAAAAATAATATGATAATAATGGATCATATTGTCTAGGTTTATTGCTGTTATCCTTTTTTCAAAAAAGAAAAACGCTATTATCGTTTTGTCCGCGGTATTTTGTATCTTTACAAACAGATATGAAGTGTTAACGCTAGGCAGCATTTACATCCATGGATGCAGCGTGCCAGCACGCGCGGAGGTGGGTGGTACTAAAGGGAGCCTACCACTGTACACACCTTTCGACTCACCTTCATCAAGACCGGTATGGGCTTGTGCTGTATCACCATGTGCCGTTGTAAGGCCTTTTATCGGTGCCGAAATGTACCGCAACATCTTGATTGTGATTGCTTGAGGAAAGCCGGGCTTAATAAGGTAAGCAGATCACGTATTTACCGCGTATATGCTACTTTGTACTAATTTTTCTGTACTAAGTTTGCTTCCGTATGATAGACACGTGTGTATCAGTAAAGCGAGACACACACTTGACGTGGGATTAGATGAGTGAGTGCTTCCTCAGCGTGATGGTACCAAAGTTACTATTTCGTCACAAATTCATCACGGTTTACCCGACATCATCCCGTGTCAGTACACTTACGTGTGCGTTTACTTTTTAATTTGTTGATCGTTCTTATATATTCAGTAGTCACTATTTTACCTGTAATACTTGGATGTTTTTTTATATGTGTAACAACACTTTTCTCGTAGTGAGTTTCAATATTTCTGATATTTTTTCTACTGGACCCGGTAAACACCGCTATCAGACAACCTTCTTCCACCCCTAAGGTTGCTGTTAAAGAAACGTGGTTGTCACAATACAGAAACTGGGAAATGTTGCGAAAGGTTATCACAAAACCATTTACTACGGTGGTGCTTTCCATGAGCAGGAAGATTGATCACATGGATGAGCCACTAAAACACCATATTGAAGAACATTATCGTTCGGGAGAAGATCTTTGCGCAAACGTTTGGCAAGAATACTGGTCCTATCAGAGACGCCTCCTTTCTTATCGCTGGAAAAGATTATCTAATGAGATGACCTACATTAGAGAAGGGAATATATCGATTGCTGTCATTGATGTGAAAGGCGCTATTCTCTGTGTTCGTGTTCTAACGAAGTGTTTGTTCCTTTTTCTTATATTCACAATATTAGGAAGACGCTCCGTCTTCCCTACTTTGGATCCGGATTCCCCTTTCGTTGAGGAACTGGAAGCAAACCGGCGAGTAAGCAGTTGATGGGCCCCTTAGTAAACTGCATTTTGTTGGACAATTATGCTAATATTTTTCTGTAGGAGAGCATAATGAGGGCTGCCGATGGGTGCGACTGATTCGACATGGTACAGTTGTACGTACAACTAAAGGATTATAGCAATGCACATGCTGTTCGGCACATACTTATTCTCTCCAGTTATCACACTAGAAGGTACTATATATTATTCTAACTACGTACAAAAACATTAACAGCAAACAAAACGACCCCATTGTCTCCGATACGTTGATATATGCACATCATTTTTCTTTCTTTCCAAGTCTTGCATAGTAATAAAAAGCAACACTTTCGAGAAACATATATGCGCCGTTTCGCCTCTAAGTTCGCTGTGGGATTGTCGCCACGACTTGCGTTGGCCTGCCCCATGCTAGGGGCTGCAACAACAGCCACGGCAGGCGGTGGCGGGGTCAGCAGCTCGGGTGCCGGTCAGAAATCGTTCTTCAAGGCGACTGAGATGATTGGCTATGTGCATTCCATCGACGGTACAATTGCAACGTTAATCCCTGCCCCTGGTAACCCGGGAGTGGCTTACAATACAATCATTCAGATCCAGGTGAGTCCCACGACCTTCGCTGCTGGATTGGTATTTAATCTGGAAAGAGATGGCCGCATTGGCATCATTCTGATGGATAACATCACGGAAGTACAGTCCGGTCAGAAGGTGATGGCGACGGGCCAACTGCTTCATATTCCAGTGGGCTCCGGAGTGTTGGGGAAGGTGGTGAACCCACTCGGGCACGAGGTTCCTGTGGGTCTTTTCACACGGAGCCGCTGCATGTTGGGAGAAACGGTGGGGAAGGTGGACACTGGCGCACCCAACATCGTCTCCCGCTCCCCTGTTAACTACAACCTGCTGACCGGCTTCAAGGCAGTTGACACCATGATCCCAATTGGTCGAGGTCAGCGTGAGCTGATAGTCGGTGACCGCCAAACTGGAAAGACATCCATTGCTGTCTCGACAATCATCAATCAGGTACGCATCAACCAGCAGATTCTGTCGAAAAACGCTGTCATCTCTATTTATGTTTCCATTGGTCAGCGCTGCTCTAACGTTGCGCGTATTCACCGCCTCCTTCAGTCATATGGCGCACTGCGGTACACGACGGTCATGGCTGCCACCGCCGCTGAGCCTGCTGGTCTTCAGTATCTTGCCCCGTACGCCGGTGTGACTATGGGAGAGTACTTCATGAACCGAGGACGCCACTGCCTTTGCGTGTATGACGATCTCTCGAAGCAAGCCGTTGCGTACCGACAAATTTCATTACTCCTCCGGCGCCCTCCTGGGCGTGAAGCATACCCGGGCGATGTCTTCTACCTTCATTCGCGCCTATTGGAGCGCGCGGCCATGCTTTCCCCTGGAAAGGGTGGCGGCTCCGTGACAGCGCTTCCAATTGTGGAAACGCTTTCCAACGATGTGACAGCGTACATCGTGACAAACGTGATCTCCATCACGGACGGTCAAATATACCTTGACACGAAGCTTTTCACTGGTGGCCAGCGCCCCGCCGTGAACATTGGCCTTTCCGTGTCACGTGTTGGATCGTCTGCTCAGAATGTGGCTATGAAAGGTGTTGCGGGCAAGCTAAAAGGAATTCTCGCAGAGTACCGCAAGCTTGCTGCCGACTCTGTAGGCGGGCAACAAGTTCAGACGATACCCATGATCCGTGGTGCTCGTTTTGTGGCGCTTTTCAACCAGAAGCAGCCCTCATACTTCATGAACGCCATCGTGGCCCTGTACGCATGCTTGAACGGGTATCTGGATGATGTGAAGATTCAATACGTGAAGTTCTACGAGTACCTCCTTGTACACAGGGATCTTGGCATCATGTATGGCAGCGCGAAAAATAAGTTTTTCTACATGTACGTGCAAGAGCTGAATTATCTGATCCGTTTCTTCACATTGAATAGCCCCATCTTGCACGGTGAGCTGGAGGAAATGCTGAAGCAGCATACGCATCTGTTCCTGCAGCACTATCAGTCGAAGATGAATGCTGTTAAGAGCGAGAAGGATGTAAAGGCGCTGAAGAACCTGCTCTATTCGTGCAAGCGAGCGGTGTAGTATATGTGACATGGCAATTATTTAGCGGAGTGGAGGTTTACTAGTATTGTTTTCTCTTTTTTCTAAAAAGAAAAAGAAATAGTTAGCAAATATGAACAAGAAACATATCATGTGGTAGTGGTACTTATACGATAAACTGTTTCTATTGTTGTTGTTGGAGTCGTGGCTTGTTTTCGGTGGACGCGGTTTCCCGTATCATTCCTACAAATCCTGATTATATGCACGTGTTTTAACTTTACAATTTCTCTGGGTTAGTGTATAGACACGCATAGTCTGCATTAACGTTACCATTTCACAACGATTATCCCAAGCTCAGTTTCATTCTTTCTTTGAAATTTGGTCAGCAACACTTTCGAGAAACATATATGCGCCGTTTCGCCTCTAAGTTCGCTGTGGGATTGTCGCCACGACTTGCGTTGGCCTGCCCCATGCTAGGGGCTGCAACAACAGCCACGGCAGGCGGTGGCGGGGTCAGCAGCTCGGGTGCCGGTCAGAAATCGTTCTTCAAGGCGACTGAGATGATTGGCTATGTGCATTCCATCGACGGTACAATTGCAACGTTAATCCCTGCCCCTGGTAACCCGGGAGTGGCTTACAATACAATCATTCAGATCCAGGTGAGTCCCACGACCTTCGCTGCTGGATTGGTATTTAATCTGGAAAGAGATGGCCGCATTGGCATCATTCTGATGGATAACATCACGGAAGTACAGTCCGGTCAGAAGGTGATGGCGACGGGCCAACTGCTTCATATTCCAGTGGGCTCCGGAGTGTTGGGGAAGGTGGTGAACCCACTCGGGCACGAGGTTCCTGTGGGTCTTTTCACACGGAGCCGCTGCATGTTGGGAGAAACGGTGGGGAAGGTGGACACTGGCGCACCCAACATCGTCTCCCGCTCCCCTGTTAACTACAACCTGCTGACCGGCTTCAAGGCAGTTGACACCATGATCCCAATTGGTCGAGGTCAGCGTGAGCTGATAGTCGGTGACCGCCAAACTGGAAAGACATCCATTGCTGTCTCGACAATCATCAATCAGGTACGCATCAACCAGCAGATTCTGTCGAAAAACGCTGTCATCTCTATTTATGTTTCCATTGGTCAGCGCTGCTCTAACGTTGCGCGTATTCACCGCCTCCTTCAGTCATATGGCGCACTGCGGTACACGACGGTCATGGCTGCCACCGCCGCTGAGCCTGCTGGTCTTCAGTATCTTGCCCCGTACGCCGGTGTGACTATGGGAGAGTACTTCATGAACCGAGGACGCCACTGCCTTTGCGTGTATGACGATCTCTCGAAGCAAGCCGTTGCGTACCGACAAATTTCATTACTCCTCCGGCGCCCTCCTGGGCGTGAAGCATACCCGGGCGATGTCTTCTACCTTCATTCGCGCCTATTGGAGCGCGCGGCCATGCTTTCCCCTGGAAAGGGTGGCGGCTCCGTGACAGCGCTTCCAATTGTGGAAACGCTTTCCAACGATGTGACAGCGTACATCGTGACAAACGTGATCTCCATCACGGACGGTCAAATATACCTTGACACGAAGCTTTTCACTGGTGGCCAGCGCCCCGCCGTGAACATTGGCCTTTCCGTGTCACGTGTTGGATCGTCTGCTCAGAATGTGGCTATGAAAGGTGTTGCGGGCAAGCTAAAAGGAATTCTCGCAGAGTACCGCAAGCTTGCTGCCGACTCTGTAGGCGGGCAACAAGTTCAGACGATACCCATGATCCGTGGTGCTCGTTTTGTGGCGCTTTTCAACCAGAAGCAGCCCTCATACTTCATGAACGCCATCGTGGCCCTGTACGCATGCTTGAACGGGTATCTGGATGATGTGAAGATTCAATACGTGAAGTTCTACGAGTACCTCCTTGTACACAGGGATCTTGGCATCATGTATGGCAGCGCGAAAAATAAGTTTTTCTACATGTACGTGCAAGAGCTGAATTATCTGATCCGTTTCTTCACATTGAATAGCCCCATCTTGCACGGTGAGCTGGAGGAAATGCTGAAGCAGCATACGCATCTGTTCCTGCAGCACTATCAGTCGAAGATGAATGCTGTTAAGAGCGAGAAGGATGTAAAGGCGCTGAAGAACCTGCTCTATTCGTGCAAGCGAGCGGTGTAGTATATGTGACATGGCAATTGTTTAGCGGAGTGGAGAATCGTGGTTGAATGAGCTAACACATTTATCTTAGTAGTAGCGGAAAGGGCACGTTCCGTGACGTTGTTTAGGGTATTTGGGGAAGTGTCACTTTCCCCCGTATATTCCTTTACAATGAGCAATACGTGCCTTTGAGATAAGGAAACTATATTTACATTGCTCGTGCTTTGAAACTTGCCCCTCGCTTCTTGCTGAGTGGGCTGTTGTAGGTGTAAGCCTGTGCTCTGTTCATGGTGCTTACCCCCGTGGTGAGTTTCCGATGCACTTGCTCTTTTCCATTACCACGATGTGTGTTTGTGTTTCTTATTCACTAAAGCTCTAGCTGTCAATGTCAAGGTTCTCCTCAAGGGCGTGGTCCTACACGCGATGTGGTCCGATATCTCGGGTTCTTAGTTACGAAACAGTTGAGGTCGTAGCCAAGACAGATGAAGTGGTTGTTGAGGTGCTTCAGTCACCGCTCCACCGGGTGGATGCAGCTATTGTAAACGGCAGCGTGCTCGGCCGGCGCCGTCTTCAGCTCCCCGCTTTCCCGAGGGTTGGCGGCTCGGAGGGTGTCGGTGTTGTAGCCGCTGCGAACCCCTCGAGTCCCGTGAAGGAGGGTGATACCGTGTGGGTGGCCCCACTGAATGGCCTATGGGCCACGCGAGTGGCTGTTCCAGCTGTAATGGTCCACAAAATTGACCCAAAGACCGTTTCATTGGCTGTGAACGCGTCGAACTATCTGACAGCTCATCGGCTCATCACCGGGTTCGCCCCTTTGCAGAGGGGACAGACTATTGTGCAGAACGGCGGTAGCAGCGTCACATCGCTAGCCGTGACCGCGCTGGCCAAGCTACTTGGTTTAAGAGTTGTCACTGCCAGCACCCCTGGCGAGCGCTTTGATGCAGCTAAGCAGCGCCATGTGGAATACGGTGGCGAAGTGTTTGAGTACAACGGCAAGGGAGCTCGGGAGATGCGTCAAGTGCTTGACAGCAGTGAAGGTGCAGCGCTGTACCTCAACGCTGTCGGGGGCCGCCACTTCGATACGTTTCTTGGGCTGCTTGGGAGGGATGGACACGCGGTGTCATATGGCGCGCAGGGTGGCGTAGGGCTAATGGTATCCGGCTCCAACTTTATTTTCAACGAGGTTACAATGGAAGGTTTTTTTCTACCCTCGTATCTAGCGTCACTCACATATGAGGAGCGGCAAACACAACTAGAAATGGTTCTCCAGCAACTTTCCTCCATTGGTTTCAAGTACCCGACAACAGTGGCAACGTCTTTAGAGGACATGCCGAAGGCGTGGGATAAGTGTTTTGTTCAGGGCGGAACGAAAGGTGTGGTTGTTGTAAAGAAATGACTACGGTGTTTTTCGCTGTCCCTAGTTCAATGAAAATGACGAGAAAAATATTATATTGCGTGAACTTATTGATGGTTTGATACCAATTTTTCACGGCGAAACTGTAGAAATGGGTGTCCTCTCTGCTCTTGAATTTTTATTCTTCATTGGTGTAAATGACGTCGAACATTTTGTTGTGTCCGTTTTGTTGCAGGCTCCACGCCTAGTGTGGCTGCTAGACGAAGTTTCAGTACCATATCGAGTGCTCCGACCCAGCTATTCTTTTGTTTTCCGTCGCCGCACAGCTAAATGAATATGTATTTGATTGGCGGAGTTGGGGTTTGGCGTGAGGAGGCACCGCACAGCCACTGCCATGTTTTTTTTTTGTTTTTGCTGACGCGTAGATGGAAGGAATGTAGTGATATGAACAGAGGGAAATTAAGGAGGGTACTTACGCGGCATCATGTCATGTGACCGCTGCAGCTGTTCTGAGCGATGTACGAGCGGCGAGGTGAGGTACGTGGCGGTAGGGCATGGCTTTAAGTGTGCGCCCTATTATGTCCCGCTTTCATCTCCTTTTCGATATGTTCTAAAGACGGAAAAGGGAGGCAGAGGGTTACAAGAGGAACAAGAAATGAATAAAAAGGATGCGGTGGATGTTTTGTTCATTTGTTCGCGTGCTGGGAGTAATGGGCACGTGGACCGTTTCTCGGCCGGGGTCCTGCAGGTGTATGGCGTGCGTGCTTATGGGCTAGCGCCCCGGCTCTACCGCAGCTCAGGCCCTCTTATTCCCATTCCTGCACATCAAACGCTAATCCGTCTCCATGTCTCTCCCAAACTATGGCCGTATTGCTCTGCCCTCACCTTTTCCACGCTCATTTTCTCCCCTATTTGATCATTAACATCTTCTTCATGGTTGTTTCCTCCTTTTCGGTGTATATGCATGTATACGTGGATATACTGGTGATTGAACATTATGTCCCGGACCTTCCTTTCGCACTACAGCTACACAACTGTCCTTTCTAATTCCGTACTTTTCTCCACCAAAACGATAGCAGGGGTCGTTCAGGAGGTTGGTTGATGGGAGGTGCATGTCGTCAACTTATCAAGCCAAAGCCACAATGCACGCAAGGGCGTTAGCTGTGCTGGAGGACATACAACGAACGGGGCAGCTCATTGAAGAGTTCCGCCGTCTTAAGAAGAACGGTGGTAGTCGTGCAGAGCTCGAGCGCCTGAGGATGGAAATTCAGCGGCTAAAGAAAGCTCAACAGGTCTTCCTCGGAACTTCAGCTCATAGAAAAGGTGACCACACAGCCACAAGAGGCGATGCCTCTGAAGTGGCATGTACCAACAGCAGAGGAGGAGCAGCTTCGCAAACCCACTCACATGGTGAGTGCAACACAAAGGTGAGTCGCGAACTTTACTCACACAGCTCGCCTACACGTCACAGCGTAAGTGGCAGTGGTGCTGGAAAACTGAATTCTATTGAAAGCAACCACCACTACAGTCGTCAGGTTTCAAAGGAGGAGCCCTTAACAGAGCCGGGACAATCCATGTATCACAACAGCACTGGAGACGTCAGGAGATACACATCAACTGTGCTTGCAATAGTACTAGCAGAGGCGCACACCAGACGCGAGATACTTCACAAATGTGATAAAAAAAGGCTGAAAATTGCAGCAGCTTATAGAGAGGAAAAGGTTTTAATCGCACACTCACACAATAAAACGCACACCACGGGTGGGAATACAACAGAAGCACTACAACAGCTACTACATAACATCCTGGAGCATAACAAGGAGAAATCAACACGGCAAGAAGGAAACATGCAGTACAACAGACACCAACTAGATACTCAGCCAGGTGCGACAATACAAAAAACTGCTGAACCCCTCCCAGATAAGGGGAAGAAAAAAGGGGAAAATGAGAGGATTACAACTGAAAAACACTACGACGACACTAGGAAAAGGGGAAAGAAAGATAACCGAGAAAAGGGGAAAACTGCACGCCAAGAAAAAGCATCACAAACAACTGAAGATATGGTGTACACCACAGATATCACCCACAACATAAAACAGGACAACGCAAAAGCAGTTCAACATCCGGATCATATACGAACAAAAGAGGAGAAAAGAGAATCAGAAGATAGTAATGCAAAAACGAATGAAAAACATAAAAATGAAAACATGACATACAAAGAACAAGAAAGACTCGACGCCGAACACCGAGCACGTCTCAAGGCTGAGGAAGAAGCACGTCTCAAGGCCGAGGAAGAAGCGCGTCTCAAGGCTGAGGCGGAGGCACGTCTCAAGGCCGAGGAAGAAGCGCGTCTCAAGGCCGAGGAGGAGGCACGTCTCAAGGCCGAGGAAGAAGCGCGTCTCAAGGCTGAGGCGGAGGCACGTCTCAAGGCCGAGGAAGAAGCGCGTCTCAAGGCCGAGGAAGAAGCGCGTCTCAAGGCTGAGGCGGAGGCACGTCTCAAGGCCGAGGAAGAAGCGCGTCTCAAGGCCGAGGCGGAGGCACGTCTCAAGGCCGAGGAAGAAGCGCGTCTCAAGGCCGAGGAAGAAGCACGTCTCAAGGCCGAGGAAGAAGCGCGTCTCAAGGCGAGGCGGAGGCACGTCTCAAGGCCGAGGAGAAGCACGTCTCAAGGCCGAGGAAGAAGCACGTCTCAAGGCCGAGGAGGAGGCACGTCTCAAGGCCGAGGAGGAGCACGTCTCAAGGCCGAGGAGGAGGCACGTCTCAAGGCCGAGGAGAGCACGTCTCAAGGCCGAGGAGGAGGCACGTCTCAAGGCCGAGGAAGAAGCACGTCTCAAGGCTGAGGAAGAAGCGCGTCTCAAGGCGAGGAGGCACGTCTCAGCGACCGTCTCAAGGCCGAGGAAGAAGCACGTCTCAAGGCCGAGGAAGAAGCACGTCTCAAGGCGAGGAAGGCCGTCTCAAGGCGAGGGAGGCACGTCTCAAGGCCGAGGAAGAAGCACGTCTCAAGGCCGAGGAAGAAGCACGTCTCAAGGCCGAGGAAGAAGCGCGTCTCAAGGCGAGGAGGCGTCTCAGGCGAGGAGGCACGTCTCAAGGCCGAGGAAGAAGCGCGTCTCAAGGCCGAGGAAGAAGCACGTCTCAAGGCCGAGGAGGAGGCACGTCTCAAGGCCGAGGAAGAAGCGCGTCTCAAGGCCGAGGAAGAAGCACGTCTCAAGGCCGAGGAAGAAGCACGTCTCAAGGCCGAGGAGGAGGCACGTCTCAAGGCCGAGGAAGAAGCGCGTCTCAAGGCCGAGGAAGAAGCACGTCTCAAGGCCGAGGAAGAAGCACGTCTCAAGGCCGAGGAGAGGCACGTCTCAAGGCCGAGGAAGAAGCGCGTCTCAAGGCCGAGGAAGAAGCACGTCTCAAGGCCGAGGAGAGGCACGTCTCAAGGCCGAGGAAGAGCACGTCTCAAGGCCGAGGAGAAGCACGTCTCAAGGCCGAGGAGAAGCACGTCTCAAGGCCGAGGAGGAGGCACGTCTCAAGGCCGAGGAAGAAGCGCGTCTCAAGGCGAGGGGAGGCACGTCTCAAGGCCGAGGAAGAAGCGCGTCTCAAGGCCGAGGAAGAAGCGCGTCTCAAGGCGAGGAGGAGGCACGTCTCAAGGCCGAGGAAGAAGCGCGTCTCAAGGCCGAGGAAGAAGCACGTCTCAAGGCCGAGGAGGAGGCACGTCTCAAGGCCGAGGAAGAAGCGCGTCTCAAGGCCGAGGAGGACACGTCGTAGGCCGAAAGGCGCGTCTCAAGGCGTGGAGGAGGCATTGCTGAAGAGCAAGCACGTCTCAAGGCTGAGGAGGAAGCACGTCTCAAGGCCGAGGAAGAAGCACGTCTCGAGGCCGAGGAGGATTCACTGGTCTCTAGTACGGCTTCCGCTAAAGCTGCTGTGCTAGGGTCAATCAATGCGTTTTGTGATAGCGTAGTGGGCGAGTGTATTGTCCAGGCTGTGAAGTGCATTGCCTCCGAAGAGCAAGCACGTCTCAAGGCCGAGGAGGAGGTACGTCTCAAGGCCGAGGAAGAAGCACGTCTCAAGGCCGAGGAGGAGGCACGTCTCAAGGCCGAGGAAGAAGCACGTCTCGAGGCCGAGGAGGATTCACTGGTCTCTAGTACGACTTCCGCTAAAGCTGCTGTGCTAGGGTCAATCAATGCGTTTTGTGATAGCGTAGTGGGCGAGTGTATTGTCCAGGCTGTGAAGTGCATTGCCTCCGAAGAGCAAGCACGTCTCAGGGCCGAGGAAGAAGCACGTCTCAAGGCCGAGGAGGAGGCACGTCTCAAGGCCGAGGAAGAAGCACGTCTCAAGGCCGAGGAAGAAGCACGTCTCAAGGCCGAGGAGGAGGCACGTCTCAAGGCCGAGGAGGAGGCACGTCTCAAGGCCGAGGAAGAAGCACGTCTCGAGGCCGAGGAGGATTCACTGGTCTCTAGTACGACTTCCGCTAAAGCTGCTGTGCTAGGGTCAATCAATGCGTTTTGTGATAGCGTAGTGGGCGAGTGTATTGTCCAGGCTGTGAAGTGCATTGCCTCCGAAGAGCAAGCACGTCTCAGGGCCGAGGAAGAAGCACGTCTCAAGGCCGAGGAAGAAGCACGTCTCAAGGCCGAGGAAGAAGCACGTCTCAAGGCTGAGGAGGAGGCACGTCTCAAGGCCGAGGAGGAGGCACGTCTCAAGGCTGAGAAAGAAGCACGTCTCAAGGCCGAGGAAGAAGCACGTCTCAAGGCTGAGGAGGAGGCACGTCTCAAGGCCGAGGAGGAGGCACGTCTCAAGGCTGAGAAAGAAGCACGTCTCAAGGCCGAGGAGAAGCACGTCTCGAGGCCGAGGAGGAGGCACGTCTCAAGGCCGAGGAAGAAGCACGTCTCAAGGCCGAGGAAGAAGCACGTCTCGAGGCCGAGGAGGATTCACTGGTCTCTAGTACGGCTTCCGCTAAAGCTGCTGTGCTAGGGTCAATCAATGCGTTTTGTGATAGCGTAGTGGGCGAGTGTATTGTCCAGGCTGTGAAGTGCATTGCCTCCGAAGAGCAAGCACGTCTCAGGGCCGAGGAAGAAGCACGTCTCAAGGCCGAGGAGAAGCACGTCTCAAGGCCGAGGAAGAAGCACGTCTCAAGGCCGAGGAGGAGGCACGTCTCAGGAGGAGGCACGTCTCAGGCCGAGGAGGAGGCACGTCTCAAGGCCGAGGAAGAAGCACGTCTCGAGGCCGAGGAGGATTCACTGGTCTCTAGTACGACTTCCGCTAAAGCTGCTGTGCTAGGGTCAATCAATGCGTTTTGTGATAGCGTAGTGGGCGAGTGTATTGTCCAGGCTGTGAAGTGCATTGCCTCCGAAGAGCAAGCACGTCTCAAGGCCGAGGAGGAAGCACGTCTCAAGGCCGAGGAGGAAGCACGTCTCAAGGCCGAGGAAGAAGCACGTCTCAAGGCCGAGGAGGAGGCACTGATGGAGGATTTGTGTAAGAATGCAGACGGTGCCTCTGAGTTTTCTGTTCTTTTGCCGGTTCTTAACGGATTTAGTGAGGAGGTGATTAATGGATGTTTTTTTGATGCTTTGCACTCTGTGGAAGGGAGAGGGTTGCTGTGTTCTTCGGAGCATTTTGATGTTGAAGAGTTTCCTTCTTGTGCAGTGATGGTGCTACCGAATGATGCTGTTATGAGAAGTATTCTGCCGTTTACCGAGTCGTTTATTAGCGATTGTCTTTCGTCTACTGCTGCTCTGTGTGTGGATCATTTTGCTTCATGTGTTGTTGGTGGATGTGATCATATTTCGATGTTGCTGAGAAAAAACGCTGACGAGGGGAATCTAGTTGGTTCCTGCCTCGAGGTACCACCCGCAGGTACAGTCGTCTCAGGTGGGGTGTCTATTGTGGTTAGGAACGAGAATACATGTGCTGTTGTGGAGCGGGTGACGGATTACGTGATTTCCTGCGCAGGGGCTGCACTGGAAGAATCTTGGAAAGTGGGCACCTTGTCGTATGCAACTGTGGAGGCTACCCTCTCCCGCAAGATTATTGCGGCAGCTGCTGATGCTTTAGAAGGCGCTGAGCTTTCTGTGGAGTGGCGTGCAGGGCTGAATGCGTTAGCGGAGAGGCTTGCATCCGACTACATCACAGCGGCGTCGCGCGAGAAGTTGGAGAGGTTGGACGAATGTGTTTGGTATGAGGATGCTTTTCTGTCTCCTGAGGAGGCGCTCTCACGGTCCTCCAGTGATGTTGGTCCAACGAAGTTCTTTGAGAGGTTGCAACCAAGTGACATCAGTTTTCTTACGCGGCACTACATGGAGTTGGTGAGCAAGGGATCCAACAATCCTGATGACTTTTATTGTGAGGCACGGTTGCGCGAGAATCTCTTCGAGTGGCAGGTGAATTCGGTACATCCAACACCACGTAGCGCAAGAAGGCGCAGCGCGATGTTCGGCATAGACAGTCGCCGTGCAGGGATCACGCAGTTGGTGCTCGGACATGCGCTGGAGAACCTGCTGGAGGAGATGATGGTGGACACTGCCAGGTGGGTGGCGGCGACTACATCGGGGAGGTGCAGCACGTAGAGCCGTGTGAACAAGAAATGAAATGAAACTGCATGGGAAGGGGTCACTACCAACTAGATTTCTCACCGCTTCTCCCGATGGCATGATGTGGCTCATGACTTCCTCTATTTTCCTTGTCTTTGTTCCCCTCGTTTATGTGTTGTTGCTGAAGCGGGCGGAGTTGCCACACGAGTTTCCGTACACAAAACCTATGTATGTATGTGCTACTTTTTCAGTGTGGTTGAGATGTCATAGAATATGAAGGCAAAAAGGGAGTGCGCCATGAGGTCTGCCTTATTCGCTCTTTGGGAAGGAGGGTGACAAATAAGAAAAAGGCTCACCGTGGTGTGTTGAGTACGTGCGTGTGTGGGTGGGGAAGGGAAAATTGCTGTGTGAGTGTAGTATTGGTGGATTATGCCAGCAGTTTGGGAGCAGCCACAGTGATATTTGTTCGCCTACCGGTACACTTACTGGCATCTCCTCGTTTCCTTATATTTCCGCTTGCATACCGTGATCTATTTCTTTCCCTTGGGAGTGCTTGCACCCTCGCATACATGTAGGCATTTTTATTATCATTTTTCTGACAAGTGTCGCGTACGCTTTCTTTATTTTATTATGATGTCTGCTTGTTCTGTTTCTTTCTACCGCTGAACCTTCAACGCCTTCTATCATTCCCTTTGCTTTTGTCTTCCTCTTCTCACAGGCGTACTATAGAAGCTCCTAGCGCTAGGCGGAGCTAATGGACCCATTCGCTTTCCTTTTAGAAAGCATTGACCATACCGTACATGTGCGCACCGTTGGCGATGAAACAATCGTGGGGGTGTTGCTTGCCGTTGACGAGCACTGTAATGTGATGCTCAAGGGCTGGAGCGTGGAGGGAGTCGTGCCGTGGTTAGAAAGGGCACCGGCAGCGCCGCTTCGTTTTATTCGCGGGGAGCAGATAAAAACGATTGCACTCCCAAAGAGCATAACGGTTAAATAACCAATCAAGGAGGGATGCGGTCAACAAGAGACGCTCACATGATGGTCCCAAACTTGCATCCGTGAGTGTGTTCAGCGAGTGGAAGTTTGCCGTTACCCTTCGATAACACCACAGCGCACGTGACGTGGCTTGCTGGATTTTTCTTCTTCTTTTCACATGTGCGCACAAAACGTCCCCCTTGAGGATATTCGGATCGCCTCGGTTCGAGGAACAACGTTTTTCTCGTTGCGGTGTGTGCGGGTGCACCCCTTTTCATGTTCTGCTTCTCGTCAAGGCTCTCGATCCTCAGCTGTGGCCCTGGTCTCGGACCTCGTTGCCCTCTGCCGCTAACAAGTTTGACGCCCTCCCTCTCTCTCTCTGCCCTTATGACGGTCTCTTAGTCTTTATTTCTTCCTTTTGCGTTGCTTGTGCCAATAAGAAGCCAGGAGAGAAGTGGGTAACAGGTACCCGAGTTGTGCTCTTCTTTTTTCTGCTACTTCGTTGAGCATTATCTTGTATTTATCGACGACATCGTTGTTAGTCTCAGGCGCGCAGTTCTGTAGGGCACGGTCTGGGAAAAACAGAAGGCGGGCACGCATTCGTGGGAAAGAGCACAGTCTCACTGGGAAGGCGAGGGACACGTAGGTTTGTGAAGGATCGAGAGAACCACCGATAGAGGGCGCTGGCCGAGTGGGACAAGCAGCTGGAGATAACAGTGCTTGAAAAGTGTGACTCCTAAAACATAAAAGCGAACAATCAGGAGCACATAAGGGACACGTGGCGACAACTCCGAGGGTGTGAACGGTGTTTTGAGCTTTTTTCTGGTGCTTGATTGGTTAGCGAGGGGAGAAGTGATATCGGAAGGGAGTAGCGGTAGACTCACAAAAAAAAAATAACAGAGGGAGAAGGAATATCTAAAGGATTATTGGAGCTGTACCGTTCTTCGTCTTCCTCGGCAATGCAAACGCAAGAGGGACATACAGTTTGTGACGGCCCACCATGTGCATTTCCCTCAGCAGGGGCCGCTGCCTTTGCCCTGCAGCCACCGCGGTCCGCCCCGGTACGTGGCATGGCTGCAGCTGACCGTTACCACCGCATAGAAAAAGTGGGTGAGGGTTCCTATGGTATTGTGTACAAGTGCCACGATTCCGAAACCGGGAGAATCGTCGCCATGAAGAGAATTGCGCTTGCCGTAAGCGATGGCGGGGTTCCTTCGACCGCCGTGCGGGAGGTATCTCTGCTTCGGGAGCTCAGCCACCCGTACGTAGTGCGTCTTCTCGATGTAGCGCTAAGCAACTCCAAGCTGTTGCTCATATTCGAGTACATGGAGCAGGACCTGCAGGGAGTACTTAGACAGCGCAAGACCCCTTTCGTAGGGGAGAAACTTCAACGGATCATGTTTCAGTTGCTGCTTGGCCTGCATGAGTGCCACAGTCGCCGCTTCGTCCATCGTGACATCAAGCCCAGCAACATACTCATCGACCGCAGGGAGTCAGCTGTGAAACTCGCGGACTTTGGTCTTGGTCGGGTCTTTCGTGTGCCACTGCAGACGTATACAACGGAGGTTATGACGCTTTGGTACCGCGCACCGGAGGTGCTACTCGGGGACAAGCGGTATCTCCCCGCTGTGGACATTTGGTCAATGGGCTGCGTCTTCGCCGAGCTCGCGCGGCGCAAGTCACTTTTCGCTGGAGACACGGCTATCAATCAGCTCTTTTCCATTTTTCAACTGCTCGGCACTCCGACGGAGGCGACGTGGCGCGGCGTCACGTCTCTGCCGCACCACAACGTGGATTTCCCGCGGTGGGCTGCCCAGCCGCTAGCAACTGCGGTACCGACACTCGACGATGCCGGCGTGGACCTGCTTGGGAAGATGCTGTGCTACAACCCACGGGAACGCATTACTGCGTTTGAAGCCCTCCACCACACATACTTTGATGAGATCCGCGAGGAGGAAATGGCAAAGTTGATGGGATACGACGGGGTATAAGCGCGCTGCTCCCGCTGCCGACCGATGTAGGGAGGTGACTTGAGGAGAATAATAAAAGATCGAGTTGCTGCTATTGGCCTTGTGGTATGCAGGTCGTGGATGTTCGAAAGAGGGAAGGAGTAAAGGGTGAATTCGGGAGGAAAGGAGTGTCAGTACCGAACAGAGACGGAAAAAAGTCGTGGTGATGCGTTAAGCGGACGGAAGAAGCGAAGGTAATCGCCACAGCATGCGGTGGGCATGCCCGGACTGCTTGAGTAGTTGGTGTGTGGTTGAGAAGTTGTCGAAGATTGTGGTATATGGTTTCGTTTAAAGACAACAATATATGCTGTTGTTTTTTCCGCCTCCCCTTCTTTCCATATTGTTCTTTTTCACCTGATATTTTCATCCTGTTTGGAAAATTATGGGGACTTCTTTTGATTGGCTCTTTTTTTTCATTTCCCCATCGTGCCAGTCGTTCAATCAGTGCATCGGCCAGTCACTTGCCCACGCGACTTGCTGCCCCACTGCACCATTTCGTTCACGTTACTCGCGCCAAACGTTTTTCTGCTCGCAAAAAACAACAACAACAGAAGGGAAGCGATATTTTCCCCCGCAGTAATGTGCATGCGTCAATTCATTTGTATCTGTTTGTTTGTGCCATTTTGCGCGAGTTGCAGCACACACCCATATGGTGCCGCGGACAAGTGTCGCATATGAGCGGTGGTGCAAGGAGTGCGGGACACGTGGTGCTAATCGTGAGGGGGGTTGAAAGGAAGAAACCGTGAAAGGAAATGATAGTTAAGGTGACAAGGGGACGCAGAACACCATTAGTGGCACAGGCCTGTGAAAAGGGGAAGAAATGGTTGGAAATGGCAACATTCAACGGTAGGGGCAGAGGCGGTGGAAGGTGTAGCCCAAAGAAGAAACAAAATTGACCAAGCAAGTCAGCACGCAGGGGGCTTTTTGACTAGTACGCGGGAGACGCGCGGAGCAGGCAATTTGTTTTCCTTTGACTTGGCTGTACATTTCCACGTTCTTCTTTTTTTCCCTTAAAACATATATTTTTTTCATTCCTGTTGCCCTTCTACTCTGATGTGTTTGTTGTGCCACCGCGCACGTGGGTGCGTTTTAAGCCCACCTGTTCTTTTCGTGTTCTTCTGGTGTGATGTGCCATCGTTTCCATCTCGACCTGCTGTTGGAGCGAAGTTGATGGTGAAAGCAGAGGTTGAGGAGAGGCAGAGAGATGAAAGAGGGGGTTGGATGGGTGAAAATTCTGTATGTTCGCAAGCAGCTGATCCGAAAGTGAGCAGAAGAGCAGGGAAGACACACGCATGCATTACTTGAGTGCATTTCAGCGTGTATTTCTGTCATCTGGCACGTGTATGTATATCATTTATCAGCTTCCCCCTTCGCCTTTCATGATTCCCTTCCGTCTTTCATACATTTATCCGGTCGTTCCAGTTGTTGATTTTGCATTTGTGTGGATTTGTTTCAACGATGGTATTTTTTTTCATGGTTTTCTTTCTGCCTCGATTTGCATTCGGTTCTTCGTTTGTTGGCCCTGATCCGTGGGTACATGGAAGCTGTGAGAATTGCCGTCGGCCAGGTGGAAAGTAATTTTTTTTTTAATAAAAAAATATATAAATCTCGAAAGGGAGCGGTTGGGTGAAGGAAATAAAAAGGATGTCAGCCTCCCCCTCTATTTTCTCTTGACTCTCCTCATCCTTCAGTTTGTTGTTGTTGGTGGTGCTTTCTTGATTTTATTTCCCGATAGCGGGCCCCTCCTCGAAACTGCCCTGAGGTACTGCTGTGGGATATTTAGTTCGGTGGAGGTAAACTCATGTGAAAAAAGAAAAGGAAAAAAAACAAGCAAGAGACAAGGTCAGAGGAGAACACGTGAAGAGGCAAAGGAGGCCCGCGCGGAGGGACCCAGTGGAAGTTTGAAGGTGTAGAAACGAAGAGAAAAGACAATGAAATAATGAGGCTGTTCCATAGAGATTACCAGGGTGAAATGCTCGCGTTTATTTCCATATATTCGGTTATTTCTTGCTTCCATGTGCTTTGAAGCATGTCGTGTGTAGTGAGGGTTGCGAAATATGTCTATGTTTCAATGTCATAAACAGACGAAGACTTGGGCGCATGAATGCACAGAAGCGCAAATACACATGTGCGTATGTACGCGCCAATTTGTTTTATTGCTTCATGATGGTGGGTGATTTTGTTTCCAAGAGCGCAAGCCTTCTTTCCTTTGTCTCTTCCTCTCGTTTTCGTCATTTCTTTCACAATGGGGCTGGGCTCTCCGGGTGCGTCGTGTGGCACAAGAGGAAAAGAACAATAGGAATAATAATGACATTAGTGGCTTCCTGCAGCGGGGTGTACTTCCCCGAGGGTGAAACCGTCGATAACATCGTGACCCTGACGTGGCAGCCTCCGGACACGGCCCTCGAGCCGCACAGTGTCGTTCTGCTCAAAGTAAAGTCCTCAGCACCACAGAATTTTTACGTCTTGCCACGGTACGGCGCCATTCTAGCAACTGATAGTTCTGGGAACCCACTGCCGCAGCGCGCCACTGCCTCCATCGCTTTCGGGCTGCGGCCGTCAGAGGGGCCGACGCAGGTGAGCGGTGGTCGGCTTGCCGTTGAGCAGGTTGTTGTGTCGGTTGACGCCGCGACGTATGAAAGCCTTGCCAAGCTTCTTTTACGACCGAAAACACACAACCAAAAAGCTGTTGAGGCGGTGGCTCGTGGCCTGTGGGAGCGGGGCGCCGAGGGCTCGTTGAGGACCACGGCAGGGCCCCCCGTGTACCTGCAGGCCTACGCGGCGGGCGTTGTGCGTCTGCAGAGCCAAACCACTGTCGGGTCCAAAGATGACAGCATAGCTCTGAAGCCCGAGGAGGCACTTGATAGTGGGGCAAATGGTGCCTCCTCAAACGCCACTGCCGTCATCAGCAATGGCGGCGGCACAAGGCCCCTGAGAAGCCGCGATGTGGGCGGCACAGACAGTAGTGAGCACAGCGGTACCTCCAGCGGGAAGCAGGTGGTTGTGCCGCATGATGCTCGACTCGTGCCCTCCATCTTTCAGAAAAGATCAAATCATTGGCTGCGGCGCTCCATTGCTGTTTCAGGTTGCACTGACGTCGGAGCGGCTGGTCACACCGCCACCGTTGGAACTGACGAGCTGCAGGAGCTGAAGACGGGCATCCGGGCACTGCGGTACAACTCACGCACTGAAGGCGCAACGAGGGCCTCGCAGATGGGGTCGGCGGAAATGAGCGTATGCACTGAGGAGCTGGGCGTTAGCGGTGCCCACAGCGTCACAACCACCGCTGCTGCTTCTGTTACCGGCGCCAGTGATAGTGGCGCGTACCGCAGGGTGGCGACGTGTAGCAACCCTGATGTGGATGTTGTTACGCGCATGCCCACTCGCGCCGAAATGGCTGCTTCAATGAGGAGGAAAAAAGGCGTTCCACTGGTTGCTGTTATTATTGCTATGGTTTCAGCCTACGCAACTGCGGTCGTGCTTTCCACGAGGATTAACCTCACTTTGGGCAGCCAACTAGCATCTTTGGTATGGGGAGAGGATCCTTCGACGTGAATGAGAAGGGTACGACTCAAGGGTGAGAAAGGTGGGCGGATCCAAGGTGTGTGTCTGTGTGTACCTGTAAGCATTGGTGAAGCGTATTCTGGCATGGGGTGGCGTACAAGGTGGCCCGCATTTCTTTTGTGTTTTTTTTTCCTTTTCTTAGTCAATTGCCGCCGGTAAACATTACCATCTTCTATAGTTTCTTTCTTTGCTTTTCTGTTTTGAACATCGCCGCATTTAGTACGTTTCGTATCATTATTACAGTAGTCACAAAAGGAAAATGTCTTATCTTTTACTATTAATATATTTCCCATTGTTTTAGACATTTCTCACGTCTTATTAAAACCACATGCGTCTCTTAGTCTCTGTGAGATGCCTGCGGATGAGCAAAATGAACCGCGTACGTTGTCCATAGCTCTCTACATGTGCTCTCTATCTCTCTCCCTCTCTAACCCTATTTGTGCACCACCCCTCGTTGTCCATTTTCATAACTTTCTTTTTTCATACAATGCACCAAATGCGCAGTGTGTGTATGGACACAACCGATGTCAAACTCAAATATGTGTACCAATACATAAGAACTGTTGGCAGAGGCATGAATTATTATTAGATGGGGGGGACATTCAGGTGTGTTACACCTTTTGTGTGATCTCCTGTGCGTGCATGTTGGCATTGTACGCACCTTTGTATGGCGTGTATTCTTTTCTTCGAGGGCGTTGGTGTGTGGGTTACGCTTTTGCCCGCTCACGAATTCACTCGTCTCATACATATTCGTGTGCGCCTGATTACGCATATATTCAAGCACGTGTTATGCGATGCAGCGTCACACGTTTTCCATACCTTTTACTTTTTTTAATATTATCTTTTCTTCTTTTTCTTTTCCGTTGGTTTCACCTCACCGCTGCGGCTCATTTAGCAATCCATATTTCCTCTTTTTTTTCCTTTTGGCCGCTGTGCAGTGCAGGGAATTCAGGACTCGTAGGTTTTTGGTTGCTGTGACACACGTCCCACACTAAATACAACCGGCTCCCTTTTACCTGCTCCGACGCATGACAGTCAGTGGCATGGTGGGCGGCAAGGCGGCGCGCGCTGTCAAGCACAAGGTCAAGTCGAATCTCAACGATGTGCTGTCCTCACGCTTCAATAACGCCATGTGGACGTACCGATTAGGACAACTCACCACAAGCAACGTGCGACGACTGAAGGACACGGGCATTCCATTCGACTTGGGAAGCAGTTCCGACAATAACAACAAGGATGACAGCGGGAAGGATGCGGCATCACCGGTGAAGAGCGATCTGCAGCCACACGCCATACACAAATTTGCTTACGACAGCGACGATAAGTGGTCGCTGCTTATCGCTGTTCCAAAAAACTCGGATCACTTCCGTAACGTTGTCGACTGCCCACGTGGCAGTTTCATGTTCGGCCACACCGACCCACAGCTGTTTCATTGGTTCAAGCAGCTCGGCACGTTACCGCCGCGGGGCATCGTCTCGGGTCCGCTCGAGCTACTTTCCGGTGATCTCCTGAGCGAGGCATGGGAGAAGACATTTGTGCGACACCCCGTCATACACGGCATCGCGCAGGATATGTGGAACCGAAAGGAGAGCAAAACGGAAGAGGAGGTTGTAACAATTGAGCGGCGCGAGCGGGAGGAGGACGAGAAACGCATGCGTCGCATGAGCAGCAGTGACTGGCGGTCAAAATTCCGGGACCGTGAGCGCAACCCAACAGCGGAGGAAGACGAGGAACGGCCGGTATATGTGATCAAATCCGATTCCTTTGCGGTGTTGCGGATGAAGCCCGAAGTACAGATGTGGATGGACTGCACCGCTAAGACACACCGCGTGTGGGAACCGCTCATTGCGGATGCTGACCCGTTGTGCCGGTGCTCGCCACGATTCGTGCGTATGCTAAACCTCGCCCGGCAGAAGTTAGTCCCTTCCCTCAACATGAACTTTTCCCTGAAGTTGACGAATGCGTTTATCTTTGAAATTGACCAGAAGGGACTCTGGGCCATGGGAACCCAGGAGAACCTTGACGTCCCTCCTGGAGATAATGTCAATGGCGGTGGCAGTGTACGAAAGGAAGAGTGGACCGAGTTACGATTGGAGTTCGGCAATGGGCAAGTGATAACCACGGAGCAGGAGATGGAGTGGTGGGTCCGCGGGCTGACAAAGTTGGGCGCTCCGGAGATGTCGCAGTCCAACAGCAGCGTTGAAGACGCTGGCCTGAGCCCTGAAGACTACGACTACCGCCACATTTGAATTTCATTGTGTGTGCGTGCGTATGTGGATTTGGATGACATTAATGAAAGCGGCGGGTCCGCTGTGTTGCCTCGTGGAGCTGTGTGAGTTGCGCGCAAGTGATGACAATTCGCACGACCATTCTTGTGGTTCCGTTGCTACGGTACTGTCGTTGTTGTTTTCGACGGCTTATGGAGGAGGTACCACCTCATAGCTATTAGCGACTCAAAAAGAGCGGGGGAGGAAAAGTTGAATGGGGGTAGAGGGAGGTGTGGCAAGGTTACGCGTGTACCGTAGCCGTGCGGTGTTATCTTTCCACCCCTCTGCATGTTTCTCATGCTTGGGTTCCGTGCCCTCTTCTTTCCTTCCGGGAGTTTTTTTCTTTACCTTTGGTTGCTTATATATTGTTATATTGTTGTTGTAATGAGCTGCATTCTTCCCGATCTCACTTGCCGGCTACCTGTAACGCAGTGGTAACCTCATAACAGTAGGAAGGAAGGAAGGAGTCGTTGTAAGGAGGGTTAAACAAAAAAGGGAGTTGTTCCTTATTTTATAAAACATAAGGAACAAAATTAAAGAGAAAATAGAACAACAACAAAAGAAGAAGAAGCAGAGGGGACACTCGCAAGGCACTGTCAGAGAGTAAACAGTGATTACGATGTACCCGCAACCTCAGATGATGAATCCCCAGGGAAATATGCAGCAGTGGAATGGGGCAAACAACGGATTCAACATGACATACCCACAACCGCGAGGCGCATACACTAACGGAATGCCTCAACAACAGATGTTACAGGAACAACAGATGCAGCAAATGCCACAAGAGCAGGTGCAGCAACACCAACAGATGCAGTATCCTCAGCAGCAACAACAATCGCAGTATCCTCAACAACAACAGCAACAACCGCAGGCGCAACAACATCACCAGATGCAGCGCATTCCTCCCTCGCAGCCACCTATGTGGGGAGGCCCACCGCCGTACTACCACGGGTACGGGAACCAAGGCATGTATGACCCGCGGTATACCGGGCAAGTTATGGGGGGTGAGCTTTATGACTACGACAAGCAGAGGCCGCCTGCTCCCAACAGCGCCGGCTGCCAGTGTTGTGCTCCTCCAACTGAACCACTGGACCCTTACTGCTGTGGCCAGCCCCCAAATCCAGAGGGCCCGCTGAACTGTTTTGGCAGCATTTGCGATCGGACATCTGTGGCTATGATATTCTTTTTCCTACTAAGTGTTTCGGCCTTTATCTCATTAATTGCGATTAGTAAGAGAGACGATTTACTTGCCTCGCTTAACATAACGAATTACACTGACTTGGATGCGAAGTTCAAACCATATATTAAGCCGGTCAAGGCTGGATGTAGGAGCAGTATCTTTTATGATAAAGAGGTTTGTATGAAGGACGGCATCGATATCAACACACTTTTAGTTCAGCTGAGGACGTGGAGTAGGCAGCGAAACACCATGTATTTCTTAGCCATGATATATTCCATTTTTGGAGTGCTGTACGCCTTTTTGGTTGATTTCCACCGGCGGCAGTCCAGACAGAGCAGTGAAGACTGCCAAACCTCCAACATAATGACGCACTCCGGCAGGCCCTCGACGGGTCCCACGGGTGGGAGGGGCTACCAGGAGGGGCACATGAACGACGGACAGCTGTTACCTGCTGGCCCGCGTGGTCAGGCATCAAATGGAGCTGTTCAAGTTTATGGAACACCTTTCTACGAGTTCATGCGAGTTGCGTGGTTCGTTATGGGAGTGGCTGCCATTGCGTGGATGTACACGCTGCTCATGTCGTACTGCAGTTACTCAGCATACTACAGAGCCAGAGCTAAGGGCGAACTGCTCGAGTTCCTGATATCGTATCACATCCGATTCCTCGCCACGGTTACGTGTGTGACAATTTATCTTGCGTGGCCCATCTCAAACATCATTATTGAATTCGCGTTATGGATAGTGTTTTTTATTCCTTGGGTAATATACAGGAGCCTTCGCAAACCCAACATTGGTTACCTGCGGCCGGCTCTTCCTTTGGATGAAATGCCTGGTTGCATCCGACTCGACATGTTCTTTATGGATTTCACAGGCCTGCGACGGCTTGGCTTTTCTGATCCGGCGTGGCGCTTGCTAACTGGGACAAGCCAACCACTGCTTCCTACCTGTGTTGACGAGAGTACGATCGACCGTGATCCGACGATGCCGAGTCTCCAGCAGTTTGGATCTACGTGGAGCCCGAACGGTACTGTAATGTATCCGCAGATGCCCATGAATCAAGGGCAGACACAACCTCACATGATGCAGCTGCCACAACAACAAGGCCCAGGGAACGTGGTGCCGGGCACAGAAATGAGCGAAGGTGACAATGAAGAGGTACAAGACCGCGGACGCCGCCACCGTCGTGACCGCAGCAGACGCAGAGGCGAGCGTAGTGCCCACCGCGGTACAGAGGAGGCAGGGGAGTCGGTGGAGCCGCAAGGAATTAGTCCCACCCGTGCGCGTTCCCAGACACCCGGGGGTGGCGACGAGGACGCCCAGGGAGAGCGACACCGTCGCTCTCGTCGCAGCCGCAGCAGGCGCCACAGTGTGCGAGGGGGTGACTGGGATAATTTAGACGGTACAGGCGGCGAAAGTAGGCACCGGCGACATCGCCGAACTGGGGATGCCGCAAACAGCAGTCGGGGGAACCCAACCCCACAAGAAATTGATAGAATGCTTGACGAACTATAGAGACATAATGCAGAGGGGCTCGCCACAGCGCTGGCGACGACCATCACCGCGTGGAATTGAGGTATACAGCGGTGAACAGAGCAGGGTGTGAAAGGAAGTAACAGGAGATAGCTGGCGGGTGGATGAGGTCAGTGTGCCAGCAGGAATAGAGAGCGGTGAACTCAAATCATGAGCGATGACAACAAGAACAACATCAAAGAGAAACTAAGAGGAAATATTGACTTGAATTGCTCGGAGGCGGGGTGATAGTTTGTGAGACTACTGGCGTATGCAAATCTTTTGTGCCATAATCAAGGGGCGAAAATGCATAAAAGAGAAAAAAAAATAGACGTGAAGGAAGGAAGAAGAGGAGCAATTTAGCAAGATGAAGAAGCGGTTATGCGAAACAAAACAAAAGTGGCTTAGTGTGCTGAGTGACACTTAGCAATTATATATAGAGAGAGTGGGAGGGGAGAGGGACAGTAGAAGGAAGGTATGGACAATGTGCAGAGACACAAAATCAAGAGCATTGACAGTAAAAGTATCATAGAACTTATGTAAGGGGGAATAAACGTGCCTGTTGCATTGCAGGTGAGACAAAAGAAAAAAAAGGTGCGAAGTTGTGTGCGGCGTACTCCCCCTACCAGCTACTGTGGCATGACTTCTCCTATACATTTTGGTACTGTTATCATTATTATTATTATTTCGTCCACTTGTCTAAGGAATTTTTCTTTTCAAACTTCTTTCTTTTTATTTTTGTTATCCACTTTTTCTTCCCTCCACCGCCTCCTTGTTCTTTTTTTTTGCCCACCCATGTGAACGTATTTTAAGCCCTCCTTTCCGTGGACGCGGGTTGGAGCTACTGGTGAGTTTTCCCCTCTTCATTTGCGGGGAACTGGGAAGAGGGGGGGGAAAAGGCGAAATGGAGGGGGAAGAGCCGTACGGCAGTGATTGGGTCCCACGAATCACAGCGAGCGTGCCACCGTCTGTATAGCCCTAAGCGCGAACAGCATCGTGTGGGGCGGGGGGAATGAGGAGGGGTTGAGATGTATTGTGTTGATGCGCAAAGGAATTCGGCACAGGGAGAGAGTTGCGTGCGTGTGTGTTGTGTTCTGTTTCCTCTTGTCGCTTATTTACGTCTTTGGTGTTGATGATGTTCTCCTTCCTTTCTGGCGATGAATTAGGACTTCCCCGGGCTCCTTTAACGGCCCATATGAATACCTCAACAAGCCTTTCAATTTCTTCACCGCCACTCCCTGCTGGTAATATGGCCGTCTGAGGTGCATCGTCCGTGTGCCTTGTGAGGGCCGGAGCGATGCCTCCTCTTCCCTCTTTTTTTTTTTTGCACAGCGTTGCGTGTTATTTATGTGTGCTTGCTGCTATGTGTGTGTATGTGTGTGTGCTTTCCTCCAGTTTGTTTTGGTTCCCCAGCGTCCCGTGCGAGATTTAGTGGTGAGTGGTTGGATTTGGAGAGCAGCACCTCTTGTGTTGGTGCTACTCTGTTTTTTCCATTTTGTCACTCGTGCTTTTTTTGCTTTATTTATTTATTCTTTTTGTTGTTGTTCGTTGTAGGTTGTTTTTTTCTCCTTATTTCCCACCCTTTTCTTTCTTTTCTTTCGCGGCGGGGGTCGAAGAGATATGTGAGTTGAAGGATTAAATGAGCTGCTGGGTGTTGCCCATTAGTGCACCGTGGCTAGTGCGCCCGGGTTATTGAGGTAACATACGGGGGGAGAGAAATAAAGCACACAAATACCGCAACAACCGTAAGGGCCCCATTACCTCGTCCTGTAGTGCATTTGGTATGACGTGATGGTGTTACCCATTGCGTCTTTCCTGCATCTCTGGCTTTGCGTTCAATTCCCTCCTCCAACCCCCCCTTTAGTTTTTTTTCTCTCATTTATTTCCCTTACCAATTGTCTGCTTGATTTTGTTCCCGCGTTTTCCGCTCCTTCTAACCACTCCGTTCTGTACGTAAGTGGAGGAAGAAGAAGAGAGAAAAATCTGCATGCGTGCGGGCTTGTGGCGCTATGTTTGCATTCGTGTGCGCAAAGATTTTCTTTACAATACGTTGTCGTTCTTCCTTCAGCTCCACATCACTACTTTGTTTTAAATCACTCATTGATTTGTGTGTTTCGTGTGGTGCATGGTACTGCTACTGCTAGTAAGTGTGTGATTGTTTTTTTTCTTTTTTTTTACGTGACATTGTCTCTCGGTGACATTTTTCTTTTTTCACCAGGTTTAACTTGCCACCCTTTTCTGATACCTGCGCGTGATTTTCTTAATTTATACGTACAATTATATACATATATGCAGACATGGTGTGTGTTTTGTATGACTGCAGCCCTCTTCATTTGGTGTCATTTAGTCAATTTATTTCCCCTTCAACTTTCCCCCCTTTTCTTATTGTCGCTGCATTTGTTTATGCTCAAACACGATGGGTAGCTCTTTAGGTTTAGCTGCAGGTGGTACAGATATTTTTTTTGTTTTTGTCCCTCTGCGTGTGTGTGTGTTCGGGCATATAGGTGGGCTCGAAAGCAAATATTTACTGTTACAATATAACTTATTGTGCTTCGTTTTATTCAATGAGCAGGTGCAGCACGGCGTCTCTCGCCACATACGATGGCCCAACGGGTGACGTGAATACGGCCTTCACGCATTTGGTGAAGCGGCAACTGCTCAGCGCCCCCCGCACTTCCGTGGTTCGAGCATCTCCCATTTACAGGGCAGTGGTTTGCCACCACTCGCACAACGACGTCGAGGGACCCCGACACGCGGGAAGCGATGCTGCCGCGAAGTCGGATGTGTCAAAACAATTGGAAAAGGGCAAAAAGGTTCCCGCGGCCACTGTAGAAGAGGCGACAACAGCCGCTGTGGCGGTACCAGCCGTTGGTGTCCCAGCTGCCGTTGCTAGGCGTGGTGTGGTGCTGCGGGATCCGCTTCTTTTACGGAAGCTGCGCAAACAACAGTCCGGTACACCTTCATCACCTGGTTGCACCCGCATGGCTGTGTGTAGCAGCGGTCAAGAAACTGACCACAAAGATGCAGGGGACGACGGGCTTGGCCGCGGTGAAGACAGTGTTGGTGTGCACTGGAGCAAGCGGTCACTAAATTTAATGACCGCTGTGGGTTGGGATGTGTTTCGCCATGAGATGGGTATTCGAATTGAAGTTGTGGAGCGCCGCCGGAAAGGCGCACCTGGTCGCGGCGACAACAACTCGTCCGGCCGCGCATTTAGCAGCGATCTACTACGTCCAATACGTTGCTGGGAGGAAGCACGTTTGCCACTGGCGCTTGGCACCGTGGTCGCAAAACGATTCCTTCTCCCCACACCTATACAGTCACAGTGCGTCCCGCTTGCGTTAGCACCAATAGGGAGAAGTGCCGTAGGTGACTCAACGGTAGAGGATGCTGCTCAGCCTGTGGGGAGCGGGCGGATTGACGTGCTCGCTGTGGCTGAAACGGGAAGTGGAAAGACGGCAGCGTATCTCATCCCGCTGCTTGCCACAGTAATATCGCCCCCGGTACCACTAGGGCTACAGCAGGACGACGGGGTAGCGAATGGTGGCACGGGAAGAACTTGCAGGGATGACTGGTTTGTTTCTCAGGGCCCACTCGCCCTGGTGGTGGTACCCACGCGTGAATTGGCTGAACAGGTGACCCGTGAGGCACTAAACTTTGTGCAAGGAATGCCGCAAGGGGAGATGTCAGCGCTGTTGCAAAATGAACGATCCGACCCACATGACTCACATCACAATGCATTAAACACCATACGCGTTGTTAAGATTGTTGGTGGTGAGACGGCTGAAGCGCAATACAATGAGCTAGTTGCTGGGGCTCACGTGGTGATCGGTACCGTGGGACAGTTGGAGGCGCTGTTAACGCAGCGTCTTCTTGCGCTTGGCACCGTGCGAATGGTCGTGATGGATGAAGCAGACCGTATGCTGATTGAACAGCAGCAACAACAGAGTCTCATTGCAGTGCTTGAGCGCTGTCCGCTGCCGAGGCAGACTCTCATGTTTACCGCGACACTCAGCGGAGTGTGCGAAGGAATTGCAAATAAGTACTTTTCGCCTGATGGGTATGTTGTGGTGCGGGTGCCGCACAGCTGTGCAACCATTGCGCAAGTGTTTGAAGTTGTGCCCAGCGACCCGAACATGGCGGCGGCGGAGGGCAGTGGAGAGCAGCACGCCGAAGGGGACCAAAATTCAGCGCCGATGGAAGTGGGGGGCCGCCAAGAACGGCAGCGGCCACACGTCGAAGGGCGGAAGCGGAGTCCTTTGGTTCATCCTGTGAAGTTCGCCCGCCTTGTGAACCATCTATCGTACGCCAGGCCGCCTGTTGTTGTGTTTGCCAATGAGAAGCGCACGTGCGACGCATTGAGCGATGAGCTGCATGCCGAGGCCGCGCGACTCACGGAACTGGCTGACGGTTTCTCACTGGAGGCTCTCGTTGGGGAGGTGCCGAAAGTGCTGCAGGCGTGTAGCGTGAATCAGCGAGGCGTGGGCCGGGTATCATTGCATGTTGATAATCTGCGATCGCTCGCTGTTGTGCACTCGGATCAGTCACAAGCGGAGAGGCGGCGCCTTGTGGATGCCTTTCGCAGCGGAGAGCGGCGAGTGTTGATCACAACGGACTTGTTGGCTCGCGGTTTGGACGTGCCCAATGTCACACTCGTTATAAACTATGACATGCCGCTCGTGATTCAGAGTGGGCCTGGTGGGGGCCCTGGCGAAGGCGAAGAGGGTGCCGTTCAGAAGTACATCCACCGCATCGGTCGCACGGGTCGCGCGGGGGCGGATGGTGTGGCTGTCTCTTTTGTTGCGCTTCCCACAGCGCTGGTGCAGCGAGCTCAGCAACACCTGATGCGCAGCGGGGCGGCAGGTGCAGGTAGCGCCCCCGGAAGGATGTCGCTCGTGGCGGACACATGGTCCTCTGAGAAGTCACGGGCACACAAGCGGGACCGAAGTGAACTGATCGGGTCGGAGGCTGACGCGAGCGCGGGAGAACTTTGTGTGTCACTGCAGGGAAATGGCGTGGGTAATGATGAAGATAATGACATGGCTGATGACGATTATGATGAGCGTGATAGTGACACGAATGATGTTTCACAACGAACGAACCAACGACACTCTGCAGGCAAACGGTGTGTAAACACTGGAAACAATTTTTTCGCACACGATGAGTTGGTACTGCAGCCGCTCTGGGAATTTCTTGTGTCCTGTGCGGAGGCAAACCGCAGTGGGCCTATGAGCGGAGCCGATATCATTTGCCAGCAGCGCTGCCAGCAGGTGCAGGTCCCACCGGTGCTGGCAGCTATCATGCAAGCATACACTCAGCGCTCACCCCACGGCACAATAACAATGTAACCCACAGTTTCTTTCTTATTGCAACGGCAATCAGTACACTGCATAAATTCACGCACGTTGATGAACCCTGCGTCGTCCCCCTAACCTGCCGCCATTTTGTATCACGTTGGTACCCCTTTGCGCTGTGTAACGCTGGTCTGTCGTATTTTCTTCTGTTCGCTTTCACAGGCTCTGCAATCCCTTTCTTTCATTCCGATAGGAACAACGTCCTTTCCTGTGTGCGCACCATATGCTGGAGCCGAGGATGAAGGGTTGAGACGATGTTATCACGTGGCAAATGGAGCAGCGTGCAATCGCCTTTAAGGATTTGTGTGTTGCCTAACACCATTACATGCATTGCTCTTCCTTCAACGGGATGTGTGTGTGTGTTTTGGGGGAAGGGAAGATGGCGGTAAAGGGAGTTCTTTTTGCAGCGGCACGCAATGTTCTGTACACCCACTAGCAATCGTCTTTGCTGTTGTTATTGATAGCTTCTTTGGCTGTAGGTTTGCCCATCGTTTGTTTTTCTATTTGTGCATTCCCCATACTCTTGTCAACACGTGCTCAATATCATTGCAATGCTTCCGTACAACCTAACACGAACATGGAGGGACACGCTTCTTCCTTCCTTCCAGGTGAAGGGTTATATATAACAGACAGAGGAAGCGCATTAGTAGTGACAACTTACTCTTCTTTCAATGGAGCAACAGCAGCAGCTGTGGAATAGCCTCGATGACCGCGTGGAGTTCCTTCTCCGCCGTATAGCCAAACTCGCTGAGCAACGCCACCACATTGAACAGGATATCACGCGAAGTATGACGACCGAGGGTGGTAGCCTCTCAGCCTGCTTTGAGGAACTACGCGCTGCATCGCAGTGCCTGCTCCCGCAGTTTGCCGAACGCGGTGCTGGGCTCGCACGTCACATTGCAGTGAGTGCCGCTCTCGCGGAGTCGAGTTCACGGCGTGTAAAGCAGTTGGACCTTTTGCTTAACCGCGTGCAGGAGGCTCGGCTGGTGGCGGACTCGCTGCGGGAGGTACGGTGGACAGTTATGGCCTTGCAGCCAATGATCGACCGTGACGAGCTGGAAGATGCTGTGCAGTTGATCCGAAAGTACGAGAAGGCGAGTGCAAACCTCGGCGGGCACTCCATGCCCGCTAGTCTGCTTGTGGACGAAAGTGATAGTGAAGAGGAGGTGAAGGAGGCGGAAGTTAGTGTGGGGGTGGAGGTGACGTTACAGGGCGAGAAGCAAAAAGAAATAGAGGAAACACTGAGGCGGGACAGTGACGTTGAGCAGGGGGCAGCGATTGCAGACGGCGTGACACTGCCGCTGTATGACGACGGTAATGGGGTGGTTAGTTCTCTAGTTGGTGCTGCGGGCGACACTGCAGAAGATTCACTCAACCCGAAGTCGGCCATCGCCAATAGTAGCAGAGAGAAAAAAATAATTAAAAAACGCCTCAAGAAAAAAGATATCGTCTGTGGCGCCAGTGACCTTCAAGGTACTGTCAATGGTTCTCCAGGCGATGATGATAGCAGAAGCACTGGTGGAGATGATGGCGACGAAGTGGAGCGTATTATTGCCAATGCTCGGCATGCGGTACGTAACAAACTCATGGCGAAGTTCTACTCAGCGAAGCGCTATAATGACAAACAAACCCTTATGGACACAGCGCACTTGCTAACGCTCCTCGGGTTCGGTTCTGAGAGTTGTGACATGTACTGTACGTGGATGTGTGAACACACTATCGTCGCCCTGAACAAAATGGTTGAGCGTGAGCTGCGCAAGATAGACGACCCCAGCGAGGTGGGCATGAGCCACCTTGCGTTAGTCTCTACCGCGCTGGATCTTGTGGTAGCCACCTTCGAAAGCGAGGAAGAGTTTATTCAAGAAAATTTTGGCGATGCCGGTCTCCTGCAGCTACTAACGGGTCTGCACAGCCGATCCACCAGTCAGTGCGTCCCGGTGCTAAGGGATTTTTTGAAAAAGCGTCAGGAAGTGCTGCAGGTGATTGCACCATCCAGGGGCCATCCCCAATCCCCCCGGAAGGGAGGTAGCGGCAACAGCAACAGCAGCGCGGGAACTAGCGCAGTGCAGCAACAGCAGCTCCCCTCCACGCTGGACCCACGCCGCACAGACCAAATACTTGAAGAGATGGCACACCTGGTGTCCTGCTACCACCTCTACTGGACCTTCGCGCAGTCAAAGCAGCAGGAGTGCGTGCAGCGGCTGCAGGAGAAAGAGGGAGCTGTGCACGAGCCTGCACCTGGAGTAAGCGAGTCAGCAGATTCACTGTGGTCCTCGAGAGATAATCCCCTTATGAACGTGGTACAGGAAATACTGGGTGTGTTCGTTCCCTTGCAGACGCATTACTTTAGTGCAGCCTTTGAGCAAGTGCTGCAGATGCAGTTAAGCGCCCTCAGCACTGGCACAAGCAGTATGGTGGCATCACCTTCGCTGCCCAATACCACCACGACGGGGGCCTTGGGAGGAGGCAGTAACTCAAGGAAGGCAACAGACCAGGCCTCGACCGTCTCCTCTCATAAGGCAGCGACAAGTTTAATAACGGGTTTGACGGCACTGTACAACTCGACTACATCGGGTGGCGGCGCTGGGAGCGGTGGGATCGGTGGTATTATAACGCAAGGTATAACGGGAGCCAGTGGTGGTGTGGCTGTGATCGATGAAGATTTAGGACTCGGTCTCACTGGGGTTCAGCAGCTGCCGCCCATTACACTGCCCGACGATGTCTTCTACTTCCTCCGAGTTTCCCTGCACCGTGCACTGAATACGAAATCCACGCAAATTATTTCGGCGGTTTTCCTCGCCTGCGGGGAACTTGTTCAGTCGCAGCTCTTTCCATGCTTGCAGGGCCACGTTGCACTACCGCCCGTATCACAGCTACAGCAGCTGCACACGCTGCACGAACACTCTCAATACCAGCAGCACACCCGCAACCGACTTTACACGATACCAACCCGTGTCCTGCGGTGGACCGCAGCCGCGCAGTGCACTGTTACTTACACGCAGCGCCTTGCGGACGAATTGTGGCAGCTCTCACGTTCTCACTTTAGCGGCAAGGACATGTTGCGGTTCTCTGAGCAGGCTGAGGATATGACCAGCACTGCCAGCGAGATTTTCAAGGCTGTGCAATCATGGCTCGAAAGCTATGCGGAACGGTGTTACCAGGTGCACCTCGCGCGGTACATGGAACCATTTGCCACCCTTTCCTACGAACTAACGGAGGATGTGTTCTTTCATTATGAACTCAGCGACCCGTGGGTACAACGTTTCGTCACCGCCACGGATGCGGCCCTCAATCACTTTGACGCTTATTTGGACCCGCGTTCCTTTGACCTGTTGCTTGTAGCGCTCGTACGGCGCGTGGTGAATGTCTTATGGTCGCTACTTCTCAAGAAGTCCGTTAGCGCCTACGGTGCACTGCAGGTAGATCGCGAAGTGCGTGCGCTTCGTACTTTTTTCACGTCTCGTGCAAAGGAAGAACAGCTGCGGGAACCTTTTCTGCGGTTGATGGATGCATCGGCACTACTGCTGCTGGATAACCCACGCGAAGCAGAGCAGCAGCACGGGAAACCGGACGGCATATTTCTTTTCAGTAGCGATGGGCTGACAGCGGAAGAAAAGCGGTGCGTTCTACGGTGCCGTGTGGAATTTCGGCGTGAAGAAATTGATCGGCTGCGTTTGTAACAACTCTCTGATTGTGGTGGCAGTTTTTTGCTGTTGGATACTGTTCGACTGTGGAGTTCTGTGGAACGCTTGAGAGAGGAAGAAGGGTAGAGGAGATGGGTTTCCCGTCGGTTGTGCTGTTGGGTACGTGTGACAGATTTATTTGCTCGATGGTGTGCGGACGTGCAGTAACAGTCCTTAACGTTGCGTCGTGCGCTTACCTACGCTCTCACTTATCAGTGATACCGTTATCTTTATTATTTATTATTGTTACTGATACCACTCCTACCGGCACCACCGGTCCTGCGACTGTCGGTGCTACAAACCCCAGGCGAACTTCGCGCGTCTCTCTCACTCCTCCTCCCTGTCTCCTTATGCGTGCACACATACCAACGTATAAACGTGTGAGGACGGGACAGGCGCACACATATACACGGAAGTGGTACGCAGTAATTCTCTATGGAGATGAAGGGCATGCTGCCAGAGTCCGGTAGGTACATGGGCGGGACTTTCTTTTTTCGTTGTTATCTCTGGTCTTCGAGGCTTGTACAGCACCACTGAGGGTTGGACAACTTTGTGGAATAACAACATTTAATTACCACTCCCCACTTTTCATGCTTTTACAACCTTCCTCTTCTCTGCACAACAATGTGCCCGCAAATCGCACGAGGAGTAGCACTGAAGAAGTGCAGTTATTTAGAAGGGAAGAAAGCAAATAGGGATACTCCCTGAGGTACGTATAATAGTAATAGTATAGTTGCATTATTCCTATAATAATAACTATTGTTCTTATTACAAAATTCGTCTGGCGCAGCTGAAAAGAGTACCTCAAGTGCTCATACACACACACATACATATATACATACATACATATATATACTGCCAACGTATGCCCACTAACGATAAAGGGCACGGTTACGGCGGCGGCAGGAGCGGCAGTAGTGGCGGGACCACTCGGAGGCAGCGTTCACCGAGCCCACGGGGCAGCAGTAGCAGATACCACAGCAGCAGCAGTAGCCACCGCGACGCATACGGCCGCTGGAGATCGTCGCCCTCCAGCCGTGGCAATGAGGAAGCGCACTACACAATCCCATCCACGGCCCCGCAGCTGCGCGTGCCATCAGACCTTCCTGTGGACACAACGGCTTTTATTGACCTTGTTGCCTTCTATGTGGTGCAGGGCGGACCAACAGCGGAGGAGGGAATCATGCGGCGCGAGGTAAATAATCCGCACTTTGCGTTTCTCCACAGCACATGGAACGACCCGAAGCAGCTGTACTACCGCTGGCGGCTGTACTCTCTGTTGCAGGGCGACACATTGCTTAAGTGGCGGACAGAGCCATATCAGATTGAGCGTGGGAAGGACGCATATGTGTGGGTGCCGCCACCGCCCATTTTCAGCGGCCCGGAGTGCTTACTGAGCGCCTTTGCAGATGAAGGCCACGTTGAAAAGAAATCACGCAAGGAGGCCTGTGGGAATGCCCATCAAGACGGTGCAGGAGCGCTGCCACGCCCCGTTGGACAGCCACAGCCCTCGGCGCAGTGGCTGTCGCGCATGTGCGTGTCGGAGGGTGCCTTCTTCGTCACTCTTAATGGGACGGATGAGGCGGAGTGGAAGAAGCTGCTCGCAATGGATGACGTCCTTGGTGACATTGTCGGTGCCACGGCGTCCGCTTCATCCTCCTCCGTATGCAACGGGCAAACGCTGGAGTCCCGAGTGAGCGCCATGTCAGCATCTCTGTTGGATGCCGAGCGTATTGCACGGCGCATGGTGTTTGCAGTTGAGCACCAGCAGGCTGCTCTCCACGTGATGAGTCTTTTACTGGATGAGGTGGTGCGATTAGCGTGTGCGGCAGTTGCTGCCCAACGGGTGAGAGACGACGGGTTTGGTGGCAGTGACGGAGGCGGCAGGTGCGCAGGTAGTCGTGAGAAAGAGGACACCGCCCTGCTTGCAGCGGCACGCTGTTGTATGTGTCTGTCGTACCTCTTCACGCTAAACGATATCGGAAAGAACAGTGCTGCCTCAGTGCTTTCGGATGAGGAGGTGGCGAGCGCTGCCGCTGCTTCGCTGGTGCCTGGTCATACTGCGAGCCCGACAAACGGTTTAGCAGGCATCGGTGGCGCTGGGAAGGTAGCGTCAACAGGTGGCATTGACACATCATTCGCCGCGGTGGGCCCTGCATCCACGCATCACTCCCCGTCACCCCTTATGTCACTGCCGCTTGTTCCACCCTCCAACGGACCCATCGTGACGCCAACAGCGGCCCTGCCGACTATGCGCGTGCTTAACCGAGCGGTAGAAAAAATCATGCCGACAGTGATCGAGGCAACGCTTCTTATCGCGCTTAGCACTATCCACCAGTACGGGTCCCTACAGGCGGACAAGGCAGTTGAGACGGGTGGTATTGGAGCAAAGCCGCCAGGGGCGGAGGAACTCGAGGGTATTTTGCCGATGGGTGCTGACCACGCCGCCTATGTCCACGTGCAGGCGCGACTTTCTGCCACCAACGGAACGATTCCGGAGGGGCTGGGTCTCAAGCGTGAGGACCGTGATGCAGTGTGCATGATTGGCCTCCTTCTGCTGTCGTGGTTGAAGCAGCTGTGCTCTGGGTGGTCAGAGGGCGAGGTAATTGGCAGCCGCTGCTGGAGCACGCTGGTGTCGAAGTACGCCTTCCTCCTTTCTCAGTCGATAGAAACAACCTGAGGAGGTTCATCGACACATGAGCCTCCAAGGAGAGCAGTTAAAGTTGCGTAGAGAAGGTGGTGATGTTGGTACCCCACAGTGTGTATCATTTTCTCTTGCCTCTCCTCACGCACGCCGAAGGGAATTTGCGTTGCTGCTTCCTGCTATTTTCTCTTACCCGACTCGTGTTTCCCTTAACTAGTTTCTTTCTCTCGCGGTCCTTTTCCTCAGGACCCCGATCCCTAATTCGAGGCAAGCGCCGTTAGAATGGGATCTTCCTGAGGGATCTGCGGACGAGAAAGTGGTTATCATAAGTTACTGATCACGATATTACTGCTTTCTTTCCCCCTCATGGAGGACGCGCCTGCTTGTGCAAATTGCACCTCTTCTTATCTCACTTCTTTTCATCTTATGAAACCTTTAAAAATATGATGTTTACCAAGGTAAGGAAGCGACAAGTCATCAAGGGAGGGAGGGCGAAGTCCGTTAACTTTTTTTGCTTGCTTCAGTGTGCACGGAACTGCGAAGCCGCCGAAGTGCGGGCACGGTTCTGTTACTCCACACTTTATTATTATTATTATTATTATTATTATTACTATTACTATTATTATTATTATTACTATTACTATTATCCCCAGCACGTCATCGTACATACAAGTGCACGCGTGCATACGGTTGTACCCTCTTGTATACGGAAATCATACACATAAACACAACAAAGCACTTAGATAATAGATCCGTCGCTGTTCTTCCTGCATGGCTACTGAACAGAATCTGGAGTCTGTGACTTCGCGGTCGCACGCTTCGACGACGATAACACCACTGGACACCGGCGCTCCGGTAGCCGGAAATGATGAAACCGACATAGAGAGGCACTCATCCGCTGGGCAGCAGTCAATGAGCTCCCGCATGTTGGCGGTTCTTAGCGCAGGTCGACCACCATGGCGCTGCTCCCTAGGCTCTACATCGTGCCCACCAAACCCGAGACAGCCGCCGCCGGCACGCCCGCCATCGTCCGCTCGCCGGGAGGTGCGACGCCGCAGCAATTCCTTTTGTAGCAATAAAAACACTCTCGCTAGCAGCGGGGCCGACGATGACCGCGTCATTTGCGGCACAGTACTTGACCTCGAGAACCCTGTGGAAAAATGCCAGGACGTAGTTGGGAATGGCCTCGTGGCGGCGGACGGCGGCACCTGGGAGGACAAAGGTGGTAACTGTGCCGTGGCCTCAAGTAGCCACGGTGAGATAATTGCACGGAGGTTCAGTGCGCGCAAAATACTGGCACCGCTAACGCTCTGCTCCTCTTCCACAGCAGATGAGGAATGCGGGTATTACGACAGCCATCGTCACCAGCGGGAGCGAGAGCAAAGCAAAAAGCAAAGTCAGCGTCATCGGTGCAGTCAAAAGGAGCAGGAGCATCTATGGCAGCATCAACAGCGCGTTGAGAAACGCCAGCGGCTCAGGGAGAAAAAGAAACGAGAGGAGGAGTATTCACAGAAATACAAGGAGTATGGCGAACGGGAGCGGCGAACGAGAGGACGACAAATGTTAGAGGACCTGCTAGGCGCTTTCTGTCATGCCATAACACGAAGGCTAATCGACGTGCCTGCCCCTCACAGATACGTGACCACACCGCACTACCGCAATGAAAATATCTCTTCAAAATTGTACTCTGCTGTACCGTACAGCGATGAGCGGGCGGCGTGTGCCAGTCCATATGAGACACGCAGGCGCGATGATACATCCCAGCAGCCGAAGCGGTTTAGGACTTGTCCGACCCGTAAGATTGTTGACGCCACGCGTCGGAGGGGAGAACTCACCCAAGAGGTATTGGACCGCATGAAGGTGGATAGTGAAGGGGTTTGTGAACTCGTTAGAAAAAGTAGGAAGCCCATTCCCGCACCTCCGATTACGTGGGCTGCGGTGGAGGCCCCACCGATAGAATTGAGTGGCGAGTGCAAGTCATCGTCATTCCCAGGGATGCTGTCTCTCTCGAGTGAGCTCTTGGAGGAAGGCGTGGATTGTGTCACAAACTTTGTGGTTGTCACGAAGAAGGTGGGGCTAGCAGCACACGGGAATGACACCACAAACATCGCTGAGAGAGGCGTAGACACAAAAAACGTAGGAAACGGCCCCCCAGAGCCATGCAATGGCTGCAGTACGCCACTTACCGTGCAGGTAGCTGTGCCCAATACGCATCTTAATAGCCTCACAGTTCGTCACATCAAGCAAGAGGTGGAAAAACAGTTGGGTGTGAATGCTGCGCAGCAGCTGTTGTTCGTGAACGATGTGGTGCTACGGGACGACGTTCCACTCTCGTTTCTGCATCCCTCGATGGTGATTCAGATGGAAAACTCCGCGTGGAAGTCACAAGAAGCATTAACGACAGAAAAGGAAGCAAGCAAACCAGACGGTGACGGTAGTGAGCAAAAAGTGGAGGCCCTGTTAGTGAAGGAAGTGCGAGATAAGAAGGAACAGGAGGGGGAGCCATTGCAAACCCCTAATAATGAACCGCAGCCGCCACCCCATCAACAGCAGCAGGAGTTGCAATCGCAGCCGCCACAGGAGCAATCAACGAAAACACAGCAACAGCAGCATGTGAAGACACCATCGCACGAACAACACATACAGCAACAGCTGCAGCAGCTACAAGAGTTGCAGTCTCAGTCAGAAACCTCCCACAGGATGCAACAGCAGTCAATGACGAAAGAAAAAGCGGCGAGTGACACGCCGCTAAGCACATTGCAGCGGTCACCAGCCAGGCCCAGTCGGCCTGCACCTTCACCAGCCGTTAAAACATTAACGCCGACGCAGTGGCCCCAAGCGGCGCGGGGTGCGAGCGGCTCCTCCGCAGCTACGGCAACGCCTGCAGTTGCGGCCACAATTTCCGCCAAGACGGCGGTTGCACCGACAGTGCCTCCGCGAGCAGTAACCACAACCCACAGTCCTGGCAGTGGTGTGCACATATCAGCGGCGGAAAGGGACCCAGTCGCCGTGGGGAGCATTAACCGACCCAATAGCGCAGAGCTGCTCGATCTGCCTGACGATGTATGTGATGGCGGGGAGATGCTAGAGGATATCATATCTAGCACTATTGAGCAAATGAAAATGCTCGATTCCCTGCAGCGTAAAGTCCTGCGGGCGTGATTACATCTTTATACCTTCTTGCTTGCTTGTTGATGCTACCAAATGTTTTTTTATTTATTCATTTGTGTGGGGAGGGTTAGGGAGATTTTCGGCAGGGGTCAGAAGTACGCGTGCTGCGCCCTGTGGTTTTGCCTCACTGCAATCGCATATGCAGTTCGTTCTGGTGGTTGGATATTTGTAAAGAATTGTTTTCGGTATGTCATACGTAATTCAACCCTGGTGGGTGGGCGAATGACCACTGCGAGCTGCAAACGGTCTTTACTATTCCTTTATGTGGCAAGATAGGTGTACAGGTAAGCCTTTCCTTTTGGATGCTGATGGATTGTGTAATGATTTTCCTGCAGCGGCGCAGAGGTAAGTATGAGGCCCCCGTGTGCTATTTTTTGCTTCCTCCTGGCCACTTCCCCATCTCGCACTGGCATGCTAGCACACAAATGCGAATGTACAATCACATGTGAAACGTATGAACTCTTCCTAGTCGGCTGCCAGTAGTGAGGAAATTGTTAGGGTTAGTGATGATGGTAGTGTCATTATGAATGCATCTATTGAAGCTGGTGTGTACGTTTGCTTTGCTTCTCCCTACTATACCTATTTTTCCTCCTCTCTCTCTTTTTTTATTTTGAAAAAAAAATCCGCTTAATCTCGTTTTTTTCTTACGTTGCTTTCCCTCTCATTGGAAGTTGCCTTCGCTTCGACTATCGCGTTTCCCGTATCTTTCTTTACTTTTTGTCGGTTCTTCTTACTTTTTCATCTTTTAAATTCCTTTTCTTCCCTCGTGATTGTTTTTGATTTATTATTATTGTTATTATTATTTTAAAGTACACACCTTGTGGAAAAGGGATCTCGTACCAAATAGCGTAACCATTGCAGTGGACTACGCTCCACTGCTGCTTTTTCGCGGTGGGTGAGAACGGCGCCGGTGGGCGAGTGCTCACAGAAGTACCATCGGGCAAATTTTGGGGGCCGTCAACCAGGCAATCAAGCGAAGGGGGCAAACCAAAGGTCCACAGGGGGAGACGTGTATTTTGTGTAAGTTCCTGAAAGCAGGGCTGGGGCGTGACGGCTGGAGCCCCACACGCCAAGGGGGTGCAGAATAAACAACAAAGAAAAACACGCTGACGTCTACAGGGAGAGTAGCCTTGTACACTCCCAGCGCGTTCTCGCACGCGCAAAACATCGGCCACACCGGCTGGTGTTATTTTCTCTGGGCCCTGTTCGCTTTCTTATCGAGCAGGTGGGACACATTGCAGGGCCGAAGTAGTATTAAGGAAGGTAGAGAGATCGGTTGGTGTACAAATATACGGGACGCCGCTTCTTTCCTCTGATCTTCTAGGAGGAGACTGTGCACGCATTGGCTTGCAAAGGGCGTGTTACCACCGATCATTTTAAAGCTTTAACGTGGTAAGGCGAAGGTGTTCGGTATTTAAAGGCAACAGCGACAAAGACGTGTTGACGCACCCTTTTTGCACCTACATATAATGGGAAAGTCCGAGGGTATCCGCGTGTTCCTTCGCGTTCGGCCACCCGCCAAAGGCCTCCCAAAGCCGTTAAACAGCGTTGGCTCTTGCCGCGACGATAGCGATGTGCAGACATTTTCCATCGAACACACGTTTGAAAACTCAATTGTTCGTCTACACGTGGACCGACGGGCCGATATGGATGTTGTGAATAACAGCAAGGAGGATTTCACCTTCACCTTTCGTCGTGCTTTTGAACCGAGTGCTACGCAGGCGGATGTGTTCAACACCGTAGCGAAGGATTGCGTGCTAGCGGCGCTCGATGGGTACAACAGTACCGTCTTTGCCTATGGCCAGACGGGCAGTGGTAAGACGCACAGCATTACTGGCGGCGCGGAGAGTTACGAGGACCGCGGTATCATCCCCCGTGCGTTGGCACTGCTGTACGATGAGGTTGCGCGGCGGCAGCAGCAGGAAGGGACGTACAGCGTGTCCATATCATATCTGCAAATTTATAACGACAAGGGTCAGGACCTGCTCAACCGCGGGCGGGATGCTCGGAAGTTGGAAGAGCTCCCTGTAGTCACAATTCACGATGGTGGGAGCGACAGCGATGAGGTGACACTTCGTGGTCTCGCGCAACACTCAGCCGCTACACCAAAGGACGCGTTGAACCTTCTCTTCCTTGGTGATACAAACCGGCTCTACTGCGAGACGCCCATGAATAAGACATCCTCACGCTCGCACTGTGTTTTTACGATTTACCTGGAGGCTCGCCCACATGGCACCCCGGTAGTTCGTCGCTCCAAGCTGCATTTTGTGGATTTGGCTGGCAGTGAGCGCGTAGCAAAGACGGGTGTCAGCGGCACAGTGCTCACAGAGGCAAAGCACATCAACCTCTCCCTCCATTACCTGGAGCAGGTTATTATGGCTCTCAGCGAACAGGCCAGCGGACGCCGCGAGCACATTCCCTTTCGTAACTCCTTCATGACAATGGTGCTGCGGGATTCGTTGGGACCAAACTGCCGGACGAGCATGTTGGCCACTGCCCATCCTGCCGTTGATCAACTCCCCGAAACCATTAGCACTTGCCGCTTCGCCCAGCGTGTGGCGCTCATTAGCAGGACGCACGCATCAATGAAGAAGTGGACCCGCACATCCTGGTCGCAAGCTCAAGGCTGAGCTTCAGCAGGTGCGTGATCAGCTGGCCTTCTATACAAAAGACGGTGCGAGCGCTCCAGACCGCGACTTGAGTGACGATGAGAAGCTTCGGTGTGAGGAAATGGTGAAGCGCTTTGTGGATAATGCAGATAGCAACGGTCGCATAGAGGGGTTTGACGGGGACTTGGCTCGTATTTATTACTGCTTTGATGTGCTGAAATGTATGATGCTGGGCCGTGGTGGTGGCGGCAGTAGTGAAAAGGGTGCATTAGGGTCTGAAGCGCAGCAACAGCTGGAGGTGTATCGCTCTCGTGTAGATGCCCTCGAACTTAGTCTCAAGCAGAAGGAAAACGAAATGAACATGCTCTTCGACGCCTTGCAAAAAGTGCACCGCCCTAGGTATAATGCCGAGACTCAGACGCGGGCATGTGATGCTCTGGGTGACGGTCTGGTGGACGGTGCCGGTGCGCCTGCGAGTGCCGCTGGAGGACATTTGGTATTGAAGCAGCCGCTGCCAACGGGCCGCCTATCCGATGGAGTTCATTTACAGGGTGGTGTTGGCAGTGTCAATAGTAGCGGTAGCAGCGTGCTCATGTTGGCTCCCGCGCTCCGCCGTGCGGCCTGTGAGCGCCTTGATCCT
This sequence comes from Trypanosoma congolense, assembly GCA_002287245.1. Taxonomy (NCBI): domain Eukaryota; phylum Euglenozoa; class Kinetoplastea; order Trypanosomatida; family Trypanosomatidae; genus Trypanosoma; species Trypanosoma congolense. Next base: position 178,299 of record NHOR01000353.1, on the reverse strand, counting down.
GCAGAGGCCACCGCTGTGGACGAATTCTTTGAAAGGCAGCAGCAACTCAACGAGGCGTATGATCTCTCTTCTCTCACAGATGCGGAGCTTCTGCAAGACAGGGCGGCTGCCTTCGAGGCGTTCAAGCGCTCGTACCGCCAATGTGCGCAGATCGAAGCCAATAAGCAGGAGCTGAAGGGTCAATACGAGGCATGCAAGGTAACGGCAAAGCAGTTGAATGATGTTGTGGACCAGATACGTAAGCTTAAGGGGTGTGTTCAGCAGTTGAGGGCGGAGCGTGTTCTGCAAGGTGTGGAGGAGGTCGATGTAGAGGAACGCAGCGCTCTGGAAGAGTTAGCTACGAAGAAAACGCAGTACAACGAACTGGCTGCGTCTCTCAAAACGCAGAAGGAATCCATAGATACCATGCACCTGTTCATGAAGCGGGCACAGGAGCAGCTGACTAAGGACTTTGAGGATTGGCTACAGATCAGACAGAAGCAGCTTCTCATGGCAGTGAAAGGCAGCGTCAGTAGTAGTAGTGGTAGTGGTGGCGTTAGCAAAAGTTTCAGCACAGTTGATAGTGGCAATAACATTTCCATCAACAATAACATTACAAGCACTGCGATACTAACAGGCAATACTAACGCCACACCGTTGCTGGCGAAGCCGTTGGGTCCAGTAACGCCCATATCGTCGGAGGTATCCCCAACGCCTATTAAGCCCCGCATAACTCTATTGCAGCAACAACAGCAGCAGCTGCACGCAGGTGAGCAGAGGCACATATCAACATCTATGCCAGACCTGCCGCCGCTACGCAAGGAACTGTCTTCAAGGCGCATGTGGGATTCGGAGGGTGCGTTAACTACGCGGAGTAATGGTCTCCACAGCGCGCCACCCGATGCCCAGAGGGCTGCGGCCGTGTCGCCCTTGGTGCGGGCAAGCAGTTTGCAGGCACAACCAAACACGCACGGATCCACCAGGACTGGGACCCTTTACAACGGTTGGACCGGCGGTAATGGTGACGTTAGTGCTGGTGGCAGTGTGACAACGGAAGTTAATGCGCCGAATCCGTACGCGCCAGGGTACCGTTCCACTGGTGATCCTGCAGCGGACAAGCAGCTGGCAGAGCTTTACAAGGCGCGCGATGCCCTTCGGCAGCAGTTTGAGTCGTGACATACATTTCAAGCTTATTCCTTGTTTAATGCATTTCTGTGTTTTTCAGCTTTCTCCTCGGACTTTTCGAATGTGCCTTCACCAAGAGATGGGCATACGCACATATTTTGTACCCGCCTTACCTGCCCGGTGTCGGTGCTTCTCTCGTTGCTGGTGTCAAAACAACATCTTTTTGTTTGCCTTTGTTTATTCTTTACTTAGATTGAAGGAGAAAGTTGTGTGGGAAAGGGAAAAGTTCAATGCAGGAGTAGGTGTTACGACCCTAGTTTGCACAGTGGGAGAAGGGTATCTTCCCACGTCCATCCCTGCTGCCTTATTTCCAAACACGGCTGAATAGGAGTGTCGTGTTTCGGAGTCCTTTTACTTCAGCCATCCCCTTTCAATTTTTTCCATATTTGTCTGTGATTGCTACTATTTTTCTTCCCATTATTAGGCGCTTATAATTACTGCTTTTTTTTTCTACTCCTCTCTCGCACTCCCTTTGCCTTCCTTCCGTGGGCCTTCCGTTTTGATGGCAGTGTGCCCCGCAGCAGGAGAGGATGGAACAAAAAAAAGAGGGAGTCGAGTCCGGAGGCGGGGAAGGTCAGTGTTCTCACACGCGTTTTGTCTGCACGTGTGTGTGGTTTAGTGTATTACGTGAGTAAAGGACAACATTTTGGCGGCTTGGGAAAATATTCTCTCCTGCACTTGCACAGTGGAGTAAAATACTTCAACTCCAGTAAAACCTTCCGTGACGCATCTTTTTCTCTTTTTAATTGTTCTTTCCGTTTTCTGGCCATGCTGGCGCTTCCTTGAACTGGGCTGAATGCTCATTCAACAGAAGGATCGGTGAGAAAGCGGGCCTACTTACTCTTGCCAGGCGCTGGGCAAATAGATTAGAAAGGAAAAGGTGCTACCACTAAGCACGTAGAGGATAAGAAGAGACGGAAGGAAGGGAAGAAGCACCGTGAGAGCCGGGTATCGTGCGAGTCGCTTCCTTTTGACACCTACGGAGCTGCAGTGATAGTCGGGAACGCAATGCCACCCAGGATCAGGCCGCGTGCTATAGAGGACCCGAACAACACATGGAACAGTCAGCTGATGCGCGCGTGTCTTCAAAATGATATCTCAGAGGCCGACAAAGTCGTTTGCAACGGCGCTGACCCATCAGCTCCCGAGCCTGTGTCGTTCTACCACGACCCACTGCCGCCGCTTCTGGCGCTGCTGCTACGAGGCTCGTACACCGAAGAGTGCGTTGCGACCATGCGGTGGCTCGTGGAACGCGGCGCAAGCGTGTCGCAGGTTGTGCCAATACGCGACAAGGACGATGCTCTGACGCCAGTGGAGCAGGGAACAATATTGCACCTTGTTGTGCAAATGGGGCAGGCACCGCTGCTGCTCGGGGTGCTAGCGCTTGTTGGGCACCCACGACCCCTTCCGGTTTCCTTCATGAGGCGCATCCAGCGCCTGGATCTGGGAGCGTAGGGATAAGCACCCCCACTGGAACCTGCAAAACGGTTTCACCCCCTAGTAGTAGTCACAACCAATCTAATCAGCACAAAAAACACTCCATTGCAGTACAAAACAAGCGACTGGGACGTAGAGGCTCGCGAGTGGGTATACATGAGCAGCCGTACACGCAGCATATGAACTTGCTCAATGACATAAACCCGCACCTCGATGGTGTGCTGATTGACTTCGGTGTGCGCTCCTCGGTGAATGGGTGGACGGCTATGGACCTTGCATTGCAGCGTAAGGACGCAACAGCTGTAGAATTGTTGCTGTACTATGGTGCACCGTGCACGTTTCAGCGTCTTGTGAATGCCAGTCAGACAGCTCTGGCGCGGGCCTGTTCGCAGGGTGACAAGGAACTCGTGGAAGCTCTGCTGGACGCCGGTGATGACTTGTGGCACGTTTCCATGGACGGCCGCTACACTCTTATACACTACGCAGTGGCGCACCCGCCAGTGCTTGACACTCTCCTGGCGCGTGGACTCGCCATCGATGCGGAAAATGCACTGGGTGAGACAGCGCTCATTTCGTTGATCTGTTACGGGCAAGGTTGCAACAGTGAGTCTGCCATTCGTGATGCGATGCGGCCGCTCGATGCGACGCGTCTCAGCACTATGCCGCTCCCAGCGCTCAAGAATTACATTTTGACACCGCAGGCCCAGGGCCCCGCAACCACTTCAGGAAAGCACACGAAGGCGAACAACGTACCAGCGGGCGCAGACGTAGACTATCCAGCCATCTCACGAGATGCCGATGCGTGGTGGTACTTCCTCCCTAGCAATGCTACCACGTGGGAGCTGATACAAACACTGTGTGAACGTGGTGCCGATGTGCACGGCACGCCGCCCGCGTCAAATGTGGATAAGTTGGTAGAACGCGCAAAGGAGAACAAACAAATAGCAATGAGCACACAGCATAACGAAGACTGCAGTGGTACTGTGTCATCATGGATCTTGCCTGACTTTACGAGAGGCACGACTGCCCCCAGCTTTCCGACCTCACCAGCCACCTCAAGGGATGATGGGGAAGCGTCCATGTCACCACTTTTGGGAATGCATGTAAGCTCTGATGCGTTATCTAAGCAGCAGTTGGAAACTCAGTGCAGCAACCTGCGCCCAACAATCCAGCAGGTGGTGCGGCTGACGCCGCTCATGCACGCCATTGTGGCGTATCACCCGGACTTGATCCGGCGGTTTATAATGGAATACAAAGTCGATCCTATGGTGCAAGATCCCCAGGGGGCATGTGCTCTACACTACGCCGCGACAGCTCTCCACCCCAGCGTAATGGAATTACTCCTTTCGCATGCCGGCGTTAACACGGACAGAAAGTGCGATATTAACATCCAGGACTGTTGTGGGCGAACACCGCTCCACCACGCTGCTATGCATGGTAATGCCTCCGTGGTGCGAGCGCTCCTTAACTGCACGGCCAGTAACAGCAACAATAATAGTACGCTCAGTGGGATTATTATACAGCCCTCGAAGACGGACTATGCGGGTCGCACAGCGCTGCATCTCGCCGTGCTATTCCGCCAGTTGGCTATTGTTGAAATACTGTTGCGCCACACGGAAAGTGCCGCCGCTACATCGAACGGGGAAAGCACGATATTAATGCAGTGCACCACATCATCGGTTGGCAAACGACGAAATAACCGCACAGGATCTGGTGTACGGCGCAAGTGGCGGCAACCGGCATATAATGAGCCGAGTTTATGCGACCCGCTGACGCAGCCTATTGACGTCGATGCAAAAGACACCGCCACAGGCTTCACGGCACTCGAAATGGCTGTGCACGAGACCCGCGACGTGGAGGCTGCGCGGCTGTTGCTAAGCGTTGGTGTTGCCTCCGTACGACACCCAAGTGGCCTCCCCAGCGGAGGCACGCTGCTGCATCGCACGGTAGTGGAAGGAATGTTGCCCATGATGAGATTGCTGCTAGAGTACTACGCGGAGCCTAACGATGTGGATAACCTGGAACAAACTCCATTACACCTCGCCACACGGTCCAAACTCCCCAACGCCGTTGACATGGTGCGGGAGCTGCTCAACTGCATGGCGACTGTGGAAGTCCAAAGCGGTTATACGCTGGAGACGCCTTTGATCGTTGCGGCTAGACGCGGCGATGCCGATATGGTGGACTTGCTGTTACATCACCGCTGCGATAACTTGAGCGGCAGACGTCCGGGCCAGGCAGGTGCACGGCGTCACCGTTTACGGTCAGCTGCCTGCTGCACTAGCAACAACACAACATTGAGCTCCAGCACACCACCGAACACTGTTGGTCGCGCAGGTGCGCTCGGTGCCTCCCTCCAGTCTCGGTCGCGTCAAAGTGTCTTGCCTCTTGGTAAACTGGGAGAACGATTAAAGAAAAGCGCCGCCTCGCAGCAGGTGTCGCGCCGCTCTGGTCGACCGCAGCAGCAGGGTGCCAAAGGACAAAATAGTGCGCGATTAGGGCAGCAAAAGCAGCAGAAAATGATAAACCGTGATACCAGCAGCAGCTCCGTCTCGGATGAGGACTGTGGTCTGTGGGGTAATACGCATGGCACCCGAGTAGATGTGGGAGAGATTAACATTGCAGCTGTAATGAGGGGCGGTGACCCCGCCCTCGAGATCAGTGGTAGCTCCCTTGAGAGTGACGGAATTTCTGTGCAACACGGCCTGACAATAAATATTCACCACCTACTGAGCGCAGATGGTCACGTTCGCACAGCCCTCCATCATCTTTGTAGTCACTCCGATCCGGACCTGCAGCGAAAGCTACTTCCCCACATCTGTGACATCCTTCACTGCCAGCTCGCTCAGACGCTCGTCCTTCAAGTGGACGGAACAGGCCGACTGCCACTGCACGATGCCTGTGCCGCCGGTTTCACCGGGGCCGTTAAGGAGTTGCTAGCGTGTGACACGGGTAATACCGCATTCTTCGTTGACATGCGCGGTTGTTTGCCGATGCACTACGCAGTGGTGGCAGACAGTGTGGGATGTCTTAGTGAGCTGTTGACGGCCGTAGAGGCCAGTCTGCCCTGCCAGCTCTGCGGTACGTCAGCTGAAGTAGAGGATCCTCGCATGATTCCCATCGTACAGCGCATCATAAGCTCTCAGAGGGACATGAGGCAGTGCAAGGCAGAGAGTAAAATAGAAAGAATAAAGAGCCGTAGTCTCTTCATCGATACAGTTCGAGAGTACCTGAATGTATTTGACGGCATGGGCCGTACGCCACTGCTTCTTGCCGCGGAACTGGGCCGGTGCCAGGTGTCCCAATATCTAGTCAATGTACTGGTGCATGAAGCTTCCCGCACGAGGAAGGATGCCGCCCGGACTCCCATTTTGCATGGGACGCACACGATGCAGTCAAGCTTATCTTCACACGCCTGTAACTCTATGGCGACGGCGTGCATGCAAACCGGGGAATACACGGCAGCACGGGAGGAGTGCGCTGCCGACACTAAAGTCGTAGGTTAAGACGTACGGCCAGGGTGGTACGCAATAGATAAGATAACGGAAGAAAGATGGAAGTTTGTGTGTTGTTGTTTTGCACATGCTTATTTTTGTATTCCTCTTTCCCTTATCACCTGGGGGGGTGAAATGTATAGTGGAGAGCTCAGCACCTGTACTCGGCGTATTCATTTATGCCCTCTACCAACAAAATCTGTTCGGGTTTTATTCCTCTCTCACATATGAGCATGGTACCCCTTCAGCAACTGCATTTAAATCAGCTTAGCTTCTCTCAACAACTTCACTGTTGCCGTTGTGGTGCAGGGTCTCACACGGTTGCGAGTGCCGCAATCCTGCAGTGAAACGGGGGCATACACGCGCACACAACCAAAGTGAAAGGGAAAATTAGGACAATTAGTGTTAGATTAATTTTTGAATAGGGAAAATTAGCTTATTTCCGTAGGTGTTCTACAAGGAAAACAAAAAAAAAAATCACTTGTCGCTCAATTTGTCAGGCCGACGTAGCTGTAAGGAAGGAAAAAGAGGAAAGTTGAAGGGTTATCTACCCCCTCCCCTGCTCAGTTCTTTCACCACAACCACAGTTGCGCGGAGATGGGCGTTGGGCAAAGTCATGAGCTTTTGGGGAAAGTCCCAATGATCGCGTGTTTGTTTGTACAAATCAAGATGAACTCTTTTCCACCCTGAAAGGGCTGCAGGCGGTACTTCAAATAAAGCCGCCAAGCCCACTAAGTCCGGAGGGAAGCGCCTTAGTGCAACATCCCGTGTCTGGTGGCTTCTCACCCGACAGGGAGGTATCCGACACGCTTCCTAGCACGAGCGCCAACACGATAGAAGCGGCTGCATCGGAGGAAAATGTAAAGCCTCATGGCTCGACAACCACCGATAAGGGTGTGACAATGGAGCCTATTGAAGAAGTGCATATAGCGAATCATTATATGGGTGATGAGGGATTTATTTCTGGACACCAAGAGGTCCTGCAGACGCTTGCTTCTAGTTCTGCGCTGCGGCTTCTCGACATTGGGTACAACGCACTGACATCAGCTTCTCTTGACGCGCTTTTCGGTTACAATTCAGATGGCTCAGCGAGCGAAGGGAGCATTTCCCCGAGCGGCTTCCTCCCACCGAACCTTCATTCACTGAACTTCGCCGGAAATCGTGCTGGACGCGCCGGATGCGAACGACTTGCGAAATTCCTCTCAACAGACCCACCGCTCCGGGTGTTGTCATTGTACAACAACGACCTCTACGACGAGGATGTGGAACCGCTACTCTACAGCCTTCGCATGAACACAAACCTGCGGCAACTCAATCTGGACTTCAACAATCTAACCGGCGGGTTTCTGCGTCAACTGCTGGAGCTTCTAGGAATGAATAGAGACCTCTCGGTGGTGTTGTATGACGGACCATATGACATGGGCACCTTTGAGCGGCTAAGGGAGCTGAGACCGGTGGAGGCAATTCCAAACAAGGATGAGGCAAAAGCCGCCCATGCCCGCGCCGTACTGCGTTGTAAATTACTGCACTGTGATCTCGCGGGTCGCCCGCCATTCCCAGTTGATCTCGTGAGGGAAGTAGACGCCATCATGGAGCCGCGGCGAAAGCTTTATTTAGAGGAACTTAAGGCTGAGCGGCTGGCGCTTCAGCAGGAAGAGATGGCCATGAAGGAGGAGCTGGAACGTGCGCAGAGGTGCTGCGACGTGGGATGCGAGGCGCCGTCAGATGAGGAAGATGAAGAGCAGGATGGCACGGGGTTGGACGGTGCAGCTGAGGAACAACAAAGCAACACAGAGGGATCTGAGGACAACGATGCAAAAAGCAACATTACCGGCACCAGTGGTGTGATGGGGGGGATAAAGAACAGCGGCCTAGCGAGCATTGGGCGCCGCTCGCCAACCAGCGGAAGCTTTCCGCAGTCTGGCTCCATCCCCATCATGGCTAACACCAGAAGCCGCTTAATGACCGACGCGGATACCTCATTTAATAGAGGGACTAGCGCCTCGCTCTTCACAGAGCTTGCCCCGCTAACTTTAACCACGAGCACGGTCATTAAAAAGAAAGATCCTAATGCTTCAGCAGCGCTTATGAAAAGGTCATCGGCCTTCTTCGCGGCGACGAGGCTGACCAGGGAATCTATACGCTCTGCAGCGAAAACCAAAGGTAGTGTGTCGACGGGCAAGGAGTTGAGAAACGGTTTCGACCGCCTCATCCTCGCACCGGTTAGCGAGTCAGGTAAGTCGCGAACAGTTTGGAAGGGCGTTGCGGGGCGCCCTTGCCGTCTTCGTGCGTGTTGGTGCGATGCCCGAGTGGATATTGTTCCATACGCTAATGTGTTGCACTATCACTGCAAATACGAGCAACTTACAAATGACATGGGTTATGAAATGGAACCGTCATGCAAGTTCATAACAAGAGGTAGTCGCCCCTCTGGCCGCCACGACTCCAGGGTCTCAGTGAAGTCATCTGACAGGAGGAAAGCAGCGACACCGTGGCAAGGCAGCTCCAACACGGGTTACCCGGGGAATCGTACGACCTATCAGGGCTGCAAGGGGACAAACCACCAGTGCGAGTCAATTGGATTCTACGGGAAGCCGAGGCCGGACAAGAGGTCCGTTGTATTCTTCTCCGACCAGCACCCCATGCTGGCGCGAGGGTTACGGGAATGATGAAAATGAAGGTGCCGATTTTAGTTTGCAAGTGATGGGGTGTCGGTCGCATGGGAAATTCGTAAAGTTTCATGTTTTGCGGTTTCATTGCCACCACCGCTACCACTCGTTCATGTGTTTACCCTTTAGATGTCCTTCGGCGCATACGTATGTGCATTTGTGTGTGTAGTGGGACGCAGGAAGACACAGTTGCGTTTCTTTTTTTACACGCTACGCGGCTACATCAGCGCTCTATTAGTGACGCTGTTTGCGCAATGTTTTCCTCTTTATTCAATTATTGGTATCCATACTTCTCACAGTGCCACTTGTTGCACTCCCTGTTCTCCTTTTTTTTTTCTTAAATCACTCGCCCCCCTCCAGTTGTACAAATGAATCTGTGTTATTTGTGTATACTCTTGTGTCGTTGTCGTTTTGTCGGGGTGTGTTTCTTTGCTGCTATATTTTCATTAGAAAGTCTGTAATCTTATGTATATTTCTTTTGTGTTTGTGTGGGAGAGGGAGAGAGGGAATGACGGTAGACGGCCGATGTGTGGTACTTGCCCTCCTGAGATGATGTGGTGGGTTGTGAATAGTAAAAGTACTGGTGGAAAGTTGAAGAGGGATCAGACGTGCACGTGTGTTTGTTTGTTGTTTTTGTCCGGTTCCTGCCCCGCTCGCGTGGCTGCGCCGCCATTAGTTGATGTTTGTCACCATCGAAAACCACTGCCGCTTTTATCGCACGTAGCAAAAGAGGCCTTTTTACATTAAACGAGTCTCCCCGCTCGTGGCGTGTGCTGAGCCGAGTCAAATGGGTAAAGGAGGAAAAAGAAAAAAAAATGTGGAAGCGAAGCGAGGCGCGGGGTGTTGAAGCCTCCACCCCCGCCGGTGGTATCAGCACCCGATCCCCACGTCAAGCGACTCGTAAAAGGTGCGAGTAAGGCTGGGGCTGGGTGCATTGCATGGATCTGAATCCGTTAACTGATCAGAGGGGGGTCTCTCTTTCCCCCGCGACCTTTTTTTTCTTCACATTCCGTGCATATTTGCCCTAACGCAACAGCGCATCACATGGTCCGTGAAATGTGTTACTTTATCGCTGTGGCATATGTGTGCCATGGTTGCCTGTGCGAGCCCTGTCCTTTTTCAATTATTGGTGTAGTAATATTGGTCTGATGTTCCTACTTCTAGTCAGAGGGTAAAATGCACTCAACGTGGACTGATCTTTCCGCTTGCTTTTCCTACTTGCTGTGTTCACCCCTGTCATTTTCATGCATATTTTATTTACCAGTCGTACACACACGCCCATTTACGCGTTTCTCTTGAATATGTGTCGTGTTGCACGGTGCGGCGTGGAAGCTGAGGGAAGCCTGCGAAGGCGTTGGGCGTGGACCGAACAAAAGGGAAATCGTTTTGGGTGAGAAGGAAAATGTAGTCAAAAACAGTGAGAAAATAAGGGGAGTGAAATGAATGGATGAAAGCGATCGTGTTGTTGGTCTTGTGGTCTGAACGAAATGGGACGGGTTTGGGAAAGGGAAAGATTGACAGCAAAGGTTGGAAGGAAAAAGGGACAATGAGATGTGGCTCTGTTGTCATCGTCATGCAACGAACTTCAACCCACTCTTTCCCCATCCTCTTTCATAACTCTTTTTCTCTCATCACGTTATCATTCATTTGCCGTTAAGCCACGAGGAAGGAGGGGCTCCACACTTCAATGAAAGCGAGTGGACGCCGGCACGGCGTCATGGCGTCACTCCGTTCGTACTGGAATTGGAAAGCATCGAACATTGCGTCGGCTACGGCCCCGCAAAGGGTTGTCGCACCTCCCCGTGCGGCACCGACATCATCGCAATCGCTGGACGTGTTTCTCCATACGGTGAACGAGCGCCGCTCCACCAAACGCTTCGATACCTCACGCCCCGTTGATCTTGCATTAGTTGCCCGCCTTCTGGAGACATCCACACGCGCACCCACCGCCTTCAACCTGCAGCCTTGGGTCGCTGTTGCCGTACATGAGGAATCACAACGCGCCGCCCTGTCGCATGCGGCGCTAAGTCAACCGCAGCCGCGCGACGCACCCGTTAGTGTTGTGTTTGCTGGTGATATGGAGCCGGAGCGGCGGGCCCCCGCCGCGCTCGAGTTGGGGCTGAACACAGGCTACTATGGCAGCCGTTACGGGGCGACGTACCTGCGGCTCGTGTATTATCATCTGCACACGGGACCGTTTGGGGCGCTGGCTCAAGCGAAGTCATGCATTTCCTCCTGGTACAGCAGCAGTACCGGAACACCGCTGCTCACAGTGCCGACGACCATGAAAGGTTACGCGTGGAAGCAGGCGATGATCCCGGCTACGACTTTTTTATATGCGGCTGCAGCTGCGGGACTGGATACAGCAATTATTGAAGGCTTTGACGAAGAAAAGGTGCGTGGAGTGGTAGGACTGCCTGAGAACTATACTGTGCCTGTTATCATTAGTGTTGGCTACGCAAAAGTCGACAAGTCAACGAAGACTGCAGTGCGAAGTCCTCGGTTTAGTACGAACACTCTTATCCGCTGGAACAAGTTTTGAATAGGGTTGTTGACGAGTTCGGATCGAACCCTTATGTGACGCACTGAGAGTGGCAAAATGATAATTAAAAAAATAACAAAATAAGTAAACAACCAAAGAAATCGGAGGTGTGGTGTTGCACGTAGAATTTGTCGTCATGCGCTGCTGCTGACACTCTGCTTCCCACACACACCACCCTTTCTCCCGAATTGCCACTGGCTTCCACGTGTTAATAAAAGGGCACGAGGCGCAAGGAATGACGAAATGCCATTGACGCCTGATGGATGACTTGAAGGGCGAGTTGTCAAACATCAAACATATCACCGTCCTTGAAGTGGGTGTGAGTGATGTGCGGTATCGGCTTACGTGTTTGCAAGGAAGCACACTGCGACAAAGTGTCCGGTACTGGAAGAAACTAGCGCCTTTTTTTTGTGTCTGTGTGAGGAGTAAAGACGAGCAATTTCTATTTCCTGTCATTGCTGTTCCATCTGCCCCATTCATTCCTCAAACATCACCTAAGTCACTTATCGCAATACTGCGGCTACTCTCATTTGAGCACTTTTGTATCAGCGACATCACTGTCGCGTTGTCGTCTGCTTTCTTTCGTTCTCCTTTCCGTTCCTTTTACTCAAGCGGTGTGGCTCGGTTCCTGGAGAATAAGCAGGAACACGAAGGGAACAAATAGGAAAATAAGTGTCTCAACTGGAGAGAGGAATATCGGTTGGAAATATCCAACGCGTCATATCGCCCATATAGGAACCTAAAAAACAGTGGCGGTGAGGCGAAAACGAGGGCAACAAAAACGTGGTTTTGTTCAGGCTTTGTTAGGTTCGGGGAAGGCATACATTTATACAAACATTTTGGGCGGCTGGAGAAGGGGAATACGCGAGACTGTGCGGCACAGGAGGGTGGGACGCAGGCATACAATTACGCATACAGGCACATTTAGATATAGATATATATATAGAGAGAGAGAGAGAACATAGAGAGGGAGAGGAACTGTAGCGTGAAGAGCATTTGAGGAGGTTCTGAAAGGAGTAATCCATAAACCAACCGAAAGTGAATAATAAGAAAAAAAAAGCTTTAGTTCAAAAAGAATCGTGGTGCCCTACACGTCTCGAAGTGCGTTGAAATTCTTTTTTTTTTAACACGTTCATGAGCTCTAGCTCGTCACTGGTACAGTTTGAAGTGAGCAGTACGGCCACTAGTGACACGTCCAGAGATGATGTTGAGCAAGCGACAGCCGCTCAGCACACCCTGGTTCAGAATAATGCCCTCAGCACGCAGAGCAGTAGCGAAAAAGTGGTCGGGAATGACGGTGTGGTGTTTAAAATGTGCGTCTCCGCGTCATCGGGTCGACTCTTCAGCGGGTTAGAAACCACCAGTACAACCGAAGAGGCCGACCAAAGTGCACATGTGACCTTGCAGCGGGCGGTCCCTGCAGTGGCGAGTGTGGTGGAGGAACTGTTTAGTTTCAGCAGCGACGAGTCCGTTGAGGACGATGTCGAGGATGTCTTGGGAACAGAAGCGAAGGAAGAGATGAAAGCAAGTAAGGATGAGAGCTCTAATGGCAGCAGTGACAATGATGTCAAGGAAGTAGGGGCGGAGGAGCCGAAAAACGTAGCCCTTACGACGGTTAAGAAGGAAGATGATAGGTTCTCTAGCGAAAAGTCAGTTGAAAGCATCCACTGCGAACAGCCCCCTACTGACTGTAGTGCCGCTGATGATGCGGGGCTCTTGCAGACCTCTAGTTGTCTCACTGAACCACCTCAGCGGGACGGGGATGTGGGTGTGGGGGAGAAGGGGAGTATCGGTGATGAAAGCAGTGAGAGCAGTGTTGAAAGGGAGGACGCGGAGGGCACCAAAGACAAGGGTGATGGAGAAGGCAACGACTATAGTGATGAAAGCGATGAATTTGACAATAAGGGGAAGGTGGAGACAGGAACGGTGGTGTGGTCCCGCCACATGCACTTCCTCAGGAATCGATCATGCGGGAAGAGTCGCCTCCGGAGGTTGAGCAAAGGGCCGCGACCGACAAAAGTCCACAGTCCACATGCGCAACGACCCTGCAGGCGGAGTCGTCGCCCTCCCGTGGCTCCTATACAGCACCGATGCATCCCTCAGTCGCCCACAAACCAGAGGCGCCGAAGCAGAAAAAGAAGAAGGGAGGTTTCTTCAGGCGTCTGGGGGGCTTCTTTTCGTGCTGCAGGGCCAGCGGAGTAGCGGATGGCAAAGGGGGTTGTAGGCAAGGCGACCCGCCAGCCGATGGGATCCAGGCAGCCACTGTGGGTTCACCCGAGCCAGAAACCAATACGAGAGGAGTAGGGGTGGGAGCAGCGGGGCACAGAAATGATAGAGAAAAGACCGGTATGATGGGCTCTGGGGTCGTTGTGAAGGTGTTTGAGGACTCGCCGAATAGGATGGCTGATGGGGACACCACACCCAGATCTTGGGAAGTTAGAGCAAACAGAGCTGAACGGGAGAGGGATGAAGGGACAATGGTGGCACACTCTGAGGAAGATGAAGAGACTTCAAGGGTCCCCACATCGATTAGGGAGCCCAAATCGGAGAGTCCCGCGTCACGGAAAGGTTCAGCTTATAACGCATCTCCCAGCCATTCGAGAGATGACTTCTCAGATGAAGGATCTGACGCTGTTGCGGAAGGCGGTGATGAGGTATTAGCAGATGTCACTGCAACAATGCCTGGAGGTTCAACACATGGCACACCGTGTGAAAACAAGGAGTTATCTGGTAGTAGCAGTGTGATGTGCAGGGAGTCGACCCAAGTCGGGCCCGCGAGCAGTACAGCGCATGTCACGACCGTTACAAATCGGTCACTTGATGTGGCTACTAATGAATCCGTGCCGCTGCATCTGCGGCGCGCGTGCACCAGTAACGAGCAAGATATTTCTACAAGTACCGTGCAGACTCGGGACATCAGAAACGACAATGCAGGTGATCGGCCGGCGGAACGGGGCCTCAAGCGCCCACCACAGGCGTCGAAGTGGGGTAACGCAGGACAAAGCTCCATAGCATCATCACGTGCCAGTGTGGCCGACAGCAGCCGCAGTGTTGCGAAGTTAGGCGGTGGTTCGTACGTTCTGCTGGCAAAGAGGCGACAGGAATATCTCAAAAAAGTCAACAGTGCCCGGAATGCGAAGGAAGTACGCAAACCGAAGCAGTCTGGTGTTAGTAAAGGTGGTGCCGGTGGTGGTACGTCGCAGCTCATTGAGCAGCAGGAGGAGGAAGCTGCTTCTGAAGGGCATCAGTCGACAGAGACGAAGACAACTGAAATGGGAATGGAAACCACTGAGACCCAACAGAGCACGAGACACAGGCAAATGGAACCCTGCACCAAGTCCAATCGCAGTCCCCGCTCAGGCCCAACGCTCTCCCTGCCCTTATGGAATCTCTTCGACCTCTCGACAGCGTCGTTGCTTACCTGGCGAAGGGGCCCAGTTGCCGTGTAACTCGAGGAAAAACTTTTCGTGGAAGGAGTTCAAGAGGAACTTCTACTTTCCTGAGGACACATTACCTGCTGGCGTGATGAATGACAATGAGCTGAGGAATATCCTCCAAGAACTGTCGACAAGAACGCGACCTTCCTGTTGTGCCTGCCGCCCGCATGCCTCCGAGTTGCAGCTGGTGGAGCTGCTCACCGGCGTGAAGAGTGAGCAATCACTTACGCGGACGGTGCGGGAGCATCTGTATGAGGAACCACGCGGAGGGACAGTCTACCACATATATAAAAAGTAAAAGAACCCATTGAGGCTACGTACGTGGCGCTGCGTTCGCTTCCTCCTGTGCTGCCCAGCACTGTGTCAAGTTAATTATTTCTTGGCTACTTGTTTCGCCATTTGATGTGGCCTTCGTACGAAGTTATCGACTCCCTCATCGTCAAATCATTGCGTCATTTAGAATGATTTGGTGCGGTTCGCTGCACTTGAATGTGGCACCGCTTTGTCTACAACTTCCCCTACTCTGCTGCAACAAGGACTTTCTTACATGTGTATCGTATCTTCCAGTGGATTTCGTTAGTTGCATTTGAGCCACCCCCCGCAGCACCCAATGCTTACGCACTTCCGCTCACATGAATCATTCTCAAGAACACGTGATCCCTCGCTTGTCCACATTATTACTATTATTATTATTATTCCTTTTTTATAGCGGCCCAAGGCGTGCTTTATGAAGGGCTATGGTTTTTCTTTTGACTCAGCGAGGGAACGGCGTGGTAATGAGGATGTCTCTAAAAATATGGTCAAAGTTTTGAGTCTCAACTCGCCATTGACGGCGATCTTCCGAGGAAAGTGGCACATATCTGATCTCATAATAAGATACATTTGCCATTTTTTTCTTCTTTGTATTCCCTTTCAGTATGCTTACCAATTTCTGTTGTCGGTGGTGCTGCATGTGTTTTTGTCTTGACCGTATTGTGTGTTTTTCATTTTCTTTACTACATCTCTGTGAACCTTAGTTGTACATGTGTTTGCGTGCGTGTGCGTGGAGGGTGAAATGATGCCCCGTCATGCAGCTGTGCAAGTTGCTGAAGGTCAACTCGCCAATATTTACACTTTTTTGTGCACCTTCCCCCTAACCCTCTTCTTTACATGTCATCAATCTCGCCAGAAAAGAAAGTACACAAAAAAAATAAGGGAAACAAAACCCGTTACAGCGTCTGGAAGGAAAAAAAAATAATCTCTGCAAAGTACTTAAAGAGTATTATTGCATTCTTCTCTTTGAATCATTGAAATTCCACACACACGCACATACAGAGGTGATGTCAGCAGAGTTCGGGGATGTGAATGAGCGTGACGTAGAAATCATCCGAACAGACTCCAAAGTAGACTCTGTTACGATATACAAAGGGCGGGCACAAGTGCAGCGGAGCGCGCAGGTCAAGTTACCGCCACTCAACAACTCACAAAGTACGCCAGGCACACCGGCCAACACGCCTGCCACCTCCATGGATGCGGTGGATCAACTTGGTGGGACGAATACGGTGGAGGCAAGCGGCCACGTCAGGGGTGGGGACTGCGAAGGAAGAAGGACTGAAGGTGGAGCAAGTCACGAATGACGTCCCTTATTGAGGGAAAATACGACGATGAGCGGGAAGTGCATATTTATTTTGCCATGCCAGCGTCCTTTGACAGGGACTCTGTGCAGGTGGGATTTGACGAGCTCACCGCCGATCGCGTGGTTCTTCGTAGGGTGTTCTTTGAAACAGTTGAGGGGCTCCAGGCGGATGGGAGTGGGGCGGCTGAGGAGGAACGCTGTCGCCAGAGGCTTGAAGAAGACCTCAGCGCACTGCAAAGGCGCTCGCAGGAGTTGGCTGAGCAGCGTGAGTTGAACAGACTCCAACAGGAACAACTCGATGATGAAACGAGGCTGGCGATGCACTTGTTTAACTGTGCTTGTAATCCGGTCGCGGATGGCCTAGGGGAGGCCATGACCTTAGACTTTTGGAAAGCGCAGATTAACGGTGTGGAGGAACGTACGCAACACCAGACCACAGAGCTTCGGCGATTGCAAAAGAAATACGCCCTTCTGGAGAAAGAGGAGTGTGATGTTGACCGCCAGATTGAGTTAATGAAGCGTCGGCGGTATAAGGGACCTGAAGTAAGTGCACGTAATAAGGAACAGCCGGTACCCACAGTAGCGGGGACTACAAGCACGCCATCCATGCCGCCGTCGTACTATTCACTGCTCGGAAGCAAACATTATTTTTGCTGCATTGTGTTGAAGGTGCGGTGTGATGTACCGCAGTCAACCGTGTATGTCACGTACGCCACCTATGAAGCATCGTGGCGGTGCCAGTACGAGATCGACTTGGATAGTCAGAAGAGCGCAATAACGCTCCACTGTAATGCCGTCGTTAAGGGAGGTGTGGAGAACTTTGAAGATGTGGCCCTTACTCTCTCCTCTGCGGTGCCGCGGGAGAACAACGAGAAGATGACCAAGCTGAAGCCGTGGAGGCTGAAGATTGCTGGATCGGAGGCGGCGTGCAGCACAGCCAGCGACGGTGGAAGGGGGCCCAGGCCATCAGAACCCGTTGGAAGTTGCAGAAGCAGAAGCAGCAGCAGTAGTAGCAGCAGCAGCGGTGAAGAAGGAGTGGATCTGCCTGACAAGCCGTGGAATGTTCATGGCTATGCTGAGGGCATAGGCCCTGTCGTCAATTTTCCCTGCCGGGCCGCTACACACTCCGGGCAATTACACACTCTGCTACAGACACCAGCACAGATTTGCGTGTTCCCATACCACGCGCCGCTGGAAGGCAAAAGTGTCGTATATCGTTGTTCCCAGTCTTTCTGAAGTGGCGTACGCATTAGCAACGTGTACAAATAAGACCCCAGACGATGACTTACGCGGCGCGCTGCCGATCCTCCCAGGATGGGCAACGGTGATGCTGGACGGGAATTTTGTCACAAATACTTCGCTACAACGTACGGCACCGGGTGAAACGTTGCAGTTCTGTTTTGGTGTTGACCCTAGCATTGAAGTTAAGCGGCAGTTTCTCTGGGAAAAGTGCAAAGGGGCCAGGGGATTTTCCGGACTCGTTGGCTGCGGCTCGAACGCAAAGAGTCGGACGGTTTACTCATACATCACAACACTCGTGAACAACAAGCCCGGCGAAGCGGTGTTAGTAACGCTGCGGGAACGCATACCCAAGTCAAACAGTACGGACCTCGTTGTGGAGCTCATTGAGCCTGCCGACTACGCCGCGGGTGACATCGAGAAGAGGCGAAACTTGGAAACTGATGGGCGAGTTGAAATTCAGGTGGCGCTAAATCCAGGCGAGTCGCATGCAGTGCACTTCTCGTTCGCAGTTGTGGCCCCTCATAAGGCCAAAATTCATGGACTGTGACAAAAAAACGATTGCATGCGAGCCCTCACAAGGCCGTGCTTCTGTATTTAGAAGGGTGTCCACATATGTCAATGTATCATAATGGATCTCATTGGTTTTTCCGCCCCGCACTCACTCTCAGCGGCGTCTCGCTTTTCGTTAGGGTACGCAACGGGCCGACTTCAACCGCTGAAGGACGTGGACATCGATGGGGCAGATAGTTGTTATGCCAATTATGATCTGGTGCACAGTGATGGCGACGCGCCATGCTCATTTATTTTTTTATCTTATTTTTTCGTGGGTGTGTCATGGAAACTTTATTACAGTAGTGAACAGTACAAGGAAATATTTGGTTACTGATCCTGTTATTATTATTATATTATTATTATCGATTTAGTCACTTTATTTATTTTGCTCTCACTCGCTGTAAGTGGCGTCTGGGAGCATATGAACGGTTACTTTTATTTCGTTATTTTTATTGTCACCTCTGCGTTACGTTGTTATTTCTTTTTTACTTCATTTCACCATTGCGGTGAAGGGCGGTCATCTGGGTGGTGGTGGTGGTGTGTGTGGGAGACACCATGTGCTGAGCAGCAGCACATATCTTCCACAACACACCGTGACTCCGGATTTCTGGGAAAGGAACAGTGCCTACTCAACCCACTGCCCTGGGCGGTACCTTCTTCCCACATAATATCAAAAGTACAATCGTTTATTACCATCAGAATTATTGATTATGTCTTTTGTTACTTCAACTATTCACTTTTCCTCGCCAGCGTGAGGCGCATATCGTCATTTGGCACGATCACTTCTCCATTGCTTTTTCTTTTTTTCAATACACACAAAAACAGGAAAAGCGTACGGACCGCCCAAAGGTACAATTGAATTGGCTTAGTTAGCTGCGCTTGGCTGAAGGCGGAGGAAGGACGCTTCGAGACCGTTGGCGGTCCTGCAGGAATTCTGTAGCTCATAGGTAGTTTTGCTTAATGGACATAAGTTGCAGGGCATCACCCGCGGATGATGGCGGCATTAATGAAAGCAGCATTCAATCGCAGGTGGAGTTTATGTACGCGAGCATTTTGGCCTCTGTTGAGATGGCAATGGATAGAGAAGCAGCAGAAGCGGAAAAGACAAAGAAATGTCCAGCAAAAACTGGTCGATCGCGCGATGGCGCTGCAGCAAGCAGAACCAACGTCACGGAAGACAATCATGCAGTTCGGAGTGTTGGGGCGGCGCCTCACGACGATGTTTCCATAAAACCGCAGGATTACAACAAGAAAAGTAATAGTAAGTCAAGACTGGCTGCACCAAGGCTCCGGTGCGGCGACACGGGCGCGGAACCCTCCGAAGTGGTGGCTGTAGCTGGGAGCCCTTCCGTGCGCCGGGCGGAAACAGCCACCACAAACAATTCGCAGCGTCGCCTACCGCCTTCAACATTTGGCACCGGTCGTAAGGAGATATCGGAACCGGTACGGAAAACAGCATCGCCTGGACCAGGCTCATATTTCAGCACAGACAACAATAGCAGTGGCAACGGGGGAGTGGTTCGAGCACGGGGCGGGGATGACAACAAATCCCGCCAACGCCAAGATGGGGAGGAGGCTCCGCGTTTGTGTGGTAGCACAACGAAACAAAAGGCAGATAAGGACGAATTGCGCAGGCGGCAAATGAAGATATTGTGTCAATGCTACTGGAAGGAAATGGATGACATCGAGGCGCCGGAGAACCCTGCGGCCCATGCGGCTGACTGCCCATGCCAGACCACACGTGCTCCATGCGATGGGTGGGATGACCGCTCTGCACATGACGTCAGCGATGACGAGAACAACCTTGCATACCGCCGAAGTGGCAGCAGAGTGAAAACGCGCGGTCGACAACAGGCCTCTATATCAGTTGTCTCACCACGGCTTGTAGGGCGGCTCTCTAGCCGAGGAGCCATCTTCGGTACCTCGCCGAGGCGCACAATATTCGATGGTAAAGAATCAGATACCGGAAGGGGTTTGAGGAGCCGATCAGCGCATCAACGGCGTGGCCGGAGCGAAGGCGAACCGATGTGCAATGTAATGCCGGAGTGGGAAGCGGAGTTTGTGGGTAACGATGAAATGTCGTTTCGCGAGCGGTTAGCAAGGCGGGGTGCGGCCCCCTCCACCGGTGTAGAAACATCACCGGGTCCGGGAACATACGACGTATCGGGCGGGTTCGGTGGTTACACCCCTTCCACCATGAAGGCCGTAGGTGCCGCGTTTATTGGCCGGGCTGAGCGCAAGTTGCACACTACCAATAACGTACCAGGACCTGGCGCATACAATCCCGGAGACAACGGTGTATCGGATTCTACCAAACAAGGGCAAAAATCCGGTTGCACTCTGCCGGCTAGTCAGCGACACCTGTCCATCCTCCCCACAAAGGAAATGATGCACAGCCCAGGGCCTGGAGAATACTACGTGCCGAGCGGTGCCCATGTAGACGCACGGAATAGGAGCCCACCAGCATTTTCATTCAGTCGCGCCAAACTGTCTCGGTGCGGGAACTTGCTATTGACGAAAAACGTGTCCCCTGAGTCTGCGGATGGGCCTGGACCAGGAACATATGACATATCAGCATCTTCGGGTGATGGCCGTGCGACATTCAATAGACGCAGCGCCATTATCACAGCGGCAAAACGTGGTAATTCCACCTGGGTTGGAGAACGCGCTTCCCCGCCGGACGGACCTGGGCCCGGTACTTATGATCCTGCTAAGGTGGAGGGCGGCCCAGCGTACCTTATCGGGCATCGGCCAACGGAACACGTTGAGGAAACACCTGGACCAGGTCAGTATGAACTTCCACAGATGTCTAGTGGGCCGCAGTGGCTGCTGTCAGAACGGCACTCTCCACGCCAGGAGTACGAGCCAACTCCTGGTCCTGGTGAGTACAGTTTTCCCCACTACGACTTGAAGTGTATACACTCTTCAGCGCCACTGTTTCCAACAGCGCCACGCGTGCTGCACGAGCAGGTAAAAGGGGCTGAGTCACTTCCGGGCCCAGGAACTTACAATACCGATAAATTAGAAGGGACCACGCGCTCAGCAGTCATGGGCACGGCACGGCGATCACCGGTGTTTGGGCACGAGTTGCACGAAGAAGTGCCGGGACCGGGTGCTTACACGGTAGAGTACACGGCCCGGGAGCCACGCGTTGCATCACCCCTACTAGGCACAACGGCATCGCGATTTTCAGAGGGTGCTGGTGTTGTGAATAATGCAGAAACGCCCGGACCGGGTGCCTACGAAGTGGCCTATGCTGAAAATCGACTGAAGGGATATGGTGCAGTCATTGGCAGCGCCCCACGGGAGATGTTGCGTGGTTACGGAGACACGGTAGACGAACCAGGGCCTGGTGCTTATGACACAACTATTCCGAAGGATGGCCCATCCTTCTCAATGGGACAGAAATACGAACGTCGCACGGAGCCTGAAGACTCAACCCCAGGGCCAGGCAAATACGATCCGCGGGATTCTGCTCTAAAAGCTCCATGCGCAGTGATCGGCGATGCTCCGCGGTTCCATCTCGGTGGCGAGGAAAAAAAACGCCTTGAAACTCCAGGACCAGGTGCCTACATGCCAGAGTTTCCTTCATCGCCTCCTGGTGCGGTTGTATTTGGTGCGGGGCCGCGTTTTGTAGGTGGTGACACTGTTCTGGGGAATGGCTGCAGCAGTGGGCCCGGGCCAGGTTCATACCACCCGCAGGTGCCAGAGAAGGGAATCCCTGGGGCGGCATGGAGCACTGAACCGAGATTTGTGAGCGAAGGGGTTAGTGAGGTACCAGGACCTGGTGCATATGAGGTTCAACCATGTTCCCCTCACAACAACGCCGTGAATTTTGCATTCTCATGCGGAAAATCCTCTGAATGGGCGGAGAGCAAAGAGTCGGGACTAACACCCGGGCCTGGGGCTTATGCTCCAAGAGATATGCAGGACCGTACGGCACCCAGCGCGGTATTTGGTTCATCGCCGCAGCGCGTGCCTTCATTGGCAGAGAGAGAAGCACTGATGCGAACTGGAGTCGGTCCAGGTTCCTACGAAGTCATTACACCTTCCCCACATTCCTTCCACGTGACATTTGGTAGCTCGGCGAACGAACGAGTGCCGGAGGATCAGCGAGACGAGCACACGATCGGACCGGGGCACTACAATCCTCATGATGTTGCAACCTTCTGTTCGCGTTCTGCCCACATCGGTTCGGCACCACGCTTGCAATCGCATAAAGACAGTCATGATGCCCCGGGGCCTGGCACGTACTCTCCAGGAACATATGCGCCGGAGGACTGCTAGTCGGTCCTGTCTCTTTTTCGACAGCCTCACGTTTCGATGATGGCACCGGAGTTGGGATTAATGGCGTTGACGGTGCCACGCCGGGGCCCGGATACTACTCGGTGGAGACGGAGGGAACACTGGCGGCAGCTGGTAGGGCCCCTGTGTTTGGAAAAGGGCCCCGAGTTCTTGACCTTAAAGAACGGGAGCATTCGCTGTTTCCAGGCCCGAGCCAGTACCAAGCAGAGGGCACAAGTACGAAGGCTGGGGGTCCAGCATACTCGTTTGGGGCAGGACCGCGCATGCTAACAAATGACATTGCCAGCAACAGTGGCTTAACACCTGGCCCGGGAGCTTATGACGTTAATGCACCCATCTTCACACAACCGTGTCCTCGATTTGGCGTCGAGGCCCGCAACCTTGGTTCCCCAACTTGTGAAGAGGGACCAGGACCAGGAACGTACAACACGGAGGCAGCAGTCGCAGCAATATCACCAACAGGACCTGTTCATCGGTTTCCCACCGCGGCACGAGAGGTACACGACGCTGCAACACGTGATGTGCCTGGGCCCGGACAGTATGGCGACTGGGAAGTGGACAATTTCGCTTATCGTCGTCCCGCCGCCCCTTCATTCCCAATCGGCCCACGCTTTGTAGCGCAAGGAGATGCACGGGAATCTCCAGGACCAGGTCAATATACTCCATACAATCCGCAGTGGGATGCTTTACCGGCGCACTCCTTTCTAATGGGGGCGAGAGCCACTTCCGTAGGTAACGAAATGGATATACCCGGCCCAGGAAGGTACGACCCGCGGCTACCGGCTTCAGTGCCGCACGTGGCACCGTTCGGCACTGCCCCGCGTCCTGCAGGAGGTGTGGAGACGGACGTAATAAAATATCATTATCCCGGACCTGGGCACTATAACCCTGTCCTGCCGGTGGACTCCCCAGTGATACGCTTTACCACCGCGCAGAGGAACACGGCGACAGCCAGCATCAATGCAGAGTCACCTGGACCAGGTGCCTACGACGTGAAGGTGACGGGTTGCGAGGAACGTGGCTTTCACTTTATGCGTGCCGCGGCGCAAGGCCCATCAATGGTGGACATGGAGCGCGCACGACTTCCAGGTCCGGGCGCCTACTCAGTGCCACCCGCGTTTCCGGTCACCGGCGGGCCGGGTGCAGCTGCGTCATTCGACAGAGCACCACGTTTCCCACACTCTGGTGAAGCGCAGACTGAGGGCCCGGGTCCCGGGGCATACGATGTTGAACAGACACGCCTAGCATCTGGGCCTTTCATCGGGAAAGCACCGCGATTCACAGCGGAGTCAGTCGCTGACAACAAAAATGATGATGTTCTTCCGGGGCCTGGCTACTACGAAATCAACCGAGGAAATTGGTGGAGTGGAGTGGACGGTGGTGTGACAATGCGTTTCACGAGCAAACGCTTTCCTGAAGGCTATGACGGTGCAGCGGGCGATGTGCCCGGGCCGGCATCATACAGTCCGGTGGACACCAAAGGCATAAAGGGCGGCTATTCCTTTCCGCAGGCCCCACGCTGTACAGCAAGTGATATGAATAATACCGTGTCACCACCTGGTCCCGGAGAATATGATATTCCCTCAACGTTTTGCGCTGCTGGAGGGGGGTCCTACTCCTTTGGTGTTGACGCACGCATGAAGGACCGCGGAGTAACAGAACACGCCCCAGGACCCGGAAGCTATGACGCCGCTCGCTTCATGGAACAGTACCAAGTGGGACCAGCGTTCAGCCTAAAGGGAAAGCCACTGGATCGCCTTGCGACGGACGATGTCCCAGGACCCGGCAGCTATAACGCAAGTCGTTTCATGGAGCAATATTGCTCAGGACCAGCGTTCAGTCTGAAGGGAAAGCCAACGTGCATCGAAAATGCCGAGGAGGTTCCTGGGCCCGGAGTTACGATGCCGCTCGGTACATCGAGCAGCACTGCACAGGCCCGGCCTTCACGCTGAGGGGAAGCCACGCAAAGGGGGGGGGAGGACCAGGGAGCTATGACGCTGCCGCCATGGACAGTACAAGTGGACCAGCGTTCAGCTAAGGGAAAGCACGGATCGCCTGCGACGGACGATGTCCAGGACCCGGCAGCTATAACGCAAGTCGTTTCATGGAGCAATATTGCTCAGGACCAGCGTTCAGTCTGAAGGGAAAGCCAACGTGCATCGAAAATGCCGAGGAGGTTCCTGGGCCCGGGAGTTACGATGCCGCTCGGTACATCGAGCAGCACTGCACAGGCCCGGCCTTCACGCTGAGGGGAAAGCCTACGCAAAGGGAAGGGGAAAATGATAACGAGGTACCAGGACCAGGGATGTATTCCCTGCATCCGGTATCTACGCGCGCTGCATCGTTTGGTGTGACGCCAACCATTGACAAGGAAGCCGTATTTGAGGCCCATGTAAACGAGTCACCCGGGCCTGCCGCGTACAGCATTCCCTCCACTCTGGACCAGAAGGCTGCCGCATTTGGTGTGGCGGAGCGCAGTAGGGAAGGCAAAGAGGAAAACGCGCCCGGACCGGGGGCATACTTAACGGGTGGCCCAGTTGTTGTGATGGGCGGACCAGCGTTCCAATTCGGCAAGCAACCGCGCTTCACTGAAGTGACCCCCGCTGCGTCAAATGCCCCAGGTCCGGGTGCGTACCACCACCCAATTGAAATAAAGTCCTCTGCACCCACATTCGCCTTTACTGGTGCTGACCGGTTCGTCGCGCCTGAGCCGTCTAGCGGTGGTGGGCCTGGTGTGTATTACCACCCCTACCCACGTGACGGGGTGTGCAACGGGCCATCGCTAAGCTTCCCTAAATCGGTAATCACAGCAGCAGGACGTTAGTGGGGATAACGTCGTGTGCACGTGCAATCGGTGCTTTTGTCGCTGCAATGGAATAAAGCAATGCCGATGGGTATACGGATGTGCTGTTGTAGTGCGGTGTTCTCAGTGGGACGCTGGTTTTTGAATAAACAACTGGCCTTTGAATGAGGTACTAGGCGGGTGAGACAGGGAAACAAACGAGTGTAAAAAAAGACCGTGAACCAATAGCAGGAGTAGCAGCTGACGTGGTGTTTACTGCAGCGGTGAACCGTCACACGATGATGATATTGTGATCTCCTCTATCTTTCCACCGTTACGACCATAGAAATTTTCATAAAGAATGTGATATATATATTGCCTCATGCGAAAAGGCCATAGAAACGATGTACGGAAAGTGTTTTTCTTGTACTTTATCATTGTTATTATTATTCTCCACGTTTCTCGGCATTTTATGCTATCGTGTGTGTCTAACATGAGCAGTAGGAAGAAGGAAGTGATTGCAACTTCCCTGCAGTGTTCGTAGCGGCGGCTGGTGTCACACCGGTGTCGCATGCTTGGGGTCTGCCTTCTCTACTGCTACCTACAGGTTTCTTGCTTATTTTCTTTCTGTGTTTCTACCCTCCTTGTTTTTTTTTTGTATTAGGCATCGCCACATTTGTCCTCCCTCTCCGCCTTCTGCCCCTGATCGCAAATATAAATTGCAAAAGTAATAACATATAAAAATTAATATATATTCTTTTGTCACTTGCATTTGGATCACAATTTTTGTCATTGTACCTGCTTTACTGCCGTTTACAAGATTAGTGAGTTTTTTTGTTGTTGTTCCCTTTTCCCTTCGTTTGCGTTGCACGCCTTACAGTAGTCGGAAAGACCCAAACAGTCCAGGGGGGGCTGATCAGTGGGAAGGAGCAACGAGGAAACGAGGACACGTCGAAAAAAGTTGTAGATAAAACAGTGACGTATATATTGGCGCACACAGATAGAATAGCACGAGGAATAAACAAGTAAGCAAAAGGCCACGAGAAGGGAAGAAGAGGAGAGGAGAGGGGGGTGAAAATAAAAAGACGAGAAATAGAGGAGGATACGGTAGAAACCGAGCGACTGAAGAAATTAATAGATTCCAGACCAGGTCTTCGAGGCACTAAGACGTGTGACGAGCTTAACGGGAGCGCATTCTGCAGAGTGGAGTCTTTTTGTTCCACTTTCAAGGGAGCACCTGCACGAGGGAAAAGGAGTGGAAACCTTTGTGGGAGTAGCCCTACGCACTTGGGGACAACAGAACTTTGCTCCACAACTCCAATATTGCCATGTTGCAGGAGCAGAGGTACGATGTACGATCCGAGAGGCAACAACAACTGCTGCGACAGCAATTTCGCCATGGACAAATGAACCAATATCCACCGTGGGAAGGTCGCCGTAATCCGTGGCCACAGCCCCAGCAGACACCGGCGGGCAGTGGGTTCTTGCAAGTGGATCAATTGGGTCGCAATGACGCGGTCCTCCCGGCTACAATTCTCGCGCTGGGAACTTGCGGTTTGCTCCGACGCAGGGCAGCCTGCAGCAGGTCGTTGGGACCCGAAACCCGAGTACTTCCTTCGTCCTTGGCAACAACGAGTCCATGGCAGAGCCGCGGCGCAACACGCCGCGAGGGGTTATGGCAGAGGATGGGAGCTCGGAAGAGAAGGGCTTAGAGAGTACCCAGACGGATTCGAGCAGCCGCAGGAAAGGTTCCAAAGGGATGTGGGGCTCGATGAAAAAGTTTCTCGGTATTTTCAAGCCCAAGGGAAGCACAAAGACCAGCGAGACGTCGTTGTTGATAGACGATGCGAATAGTAAGACTGACGAGAAGAAACCAGGAGGCAGCGAAACAGCAACACCGGAAGGAAAAATGAGCCTCATGGAGCGAGCCGAGTTATTAGCTAGTAGGGGAGCTGAGCAGTACGGAAAAAAGGAAGTCATTGACAGTAGATCACAACGTAAAGAGCAGCTGGAACGGGAGTGCCACTCCCGTTCGCTGAGTAACATTCAGTTGACGTCGTCAATGCAGGATAGGGGTGTAATTGGCGAGCGGCAGCCCTCCCTAGTCCGAAACCAGTTCCTTGACCGCCAACCCCCGATGAAGTCGTATGCTCACTCGCGCAATGGATATGAGAGGTCAGAGATGCCTGAAGCGCCAGTGAGTCACACATTGTCTGCGCGAAGTGGGAAGTTGGGCACTAATGAGCGTGACATTGTACCAGGCCCCGGCAACAGGAACGAGCGAGGAAGGCAGGTATCGGAGAGGCCGAGTGCGATACGTAAAAGTGTTAAGTACATCTCGTCTTCGGACTCAGACTCAGACTCTGGCTCTACCCATGCTTCAAACAGCGCCAAGACGGGTAAAAAACTGAATACCAGCACACCGCAAAAGGAAACGTTTAATAGCGAAGTGCCAGTGCTGAGTTCCAGTAAAAAGAAGGAAAATCCGCAAGAAGTGCCCGGGCCCCTACCTCCCCAACAGAACTCTAGCGTTCTCTCTGCGACAAAAAGTGATGTCAGCAAGGAAGGTGCTACAAAGCCAGTTCTCCCTCATACAAACAATGGGGCTTCGTCCCTTGCTAGCTCTTTGGTGACGAAAACGGCCCAAGCGAAAGACGTGACACAAGCTACAACGATCTTACAGCCCGCAGCAGGGGTTCCACCGGAGCAAACGCCATCGTTCAAAAGTAGTGGAAACGAAGTGAAACTGCCAGCAGCGGCCATTGCCGAAATGACATCGGTTAAGAAGCCACCAGGGAAGGAAAATACCACACCGACAGCGGTGCTCGTGGCCCCGCCCACCGTAACAGTCCCAAAACCTGTTGAAACCGTGGTACCTCCAAAAAAGGAGCTCACTATGGCCAGTGTAACAAAGAAGACGGACGGGAATCCCCCAGTACCCCCGCAGGAAGAAACCCAGAAGAAGAAATCCTTGGTAGTCGAAAAGATTTCGGGGACGGACCGTAAAAGGGACAGCGAAGGCAAGGACGTGCAGGGAGGTGGGCAAACATCGATAGAAGTGGCCACGGCGCCGCCTCCCACTAATAGTACTCGCAGTGCAGGTAGTGAGGACAAAGACCGGGGCGGTACAACCACGAATAAAGAACGGAATTCGCCTCGGATGCGGAGGCACTCGTCGTCTGAAGGCACCAGGAAGCGCTCCACGGTCACCAACCGGAAGCGGAGATCACAAGGCGCATCCGCGGACGACAAGTCTGACAGCGGAGGCGATAGTTCCACACACTCTCCAAGTGACAAGGGGGATGATAGCGAAGGGTCGGGAAGCAATGTGCGGAAAAGGTACAAAAGCCGCTCACGCCGACGAACAGGAAGCAAAAGCAGACGTGGTCGTCGTGAGCCGGAAGGTAGCAAAGACAGAAGCAGCAGCTTGCACAGTTTATCGGCGTTTCCGGATTCTATCTTCCGCTCAACTGACGTTTACAAGCTGTATTTCATGCTCAAGAAAGAGGAAGAGGAGTGTGCGCGTTCGCGAAGGCTAAGTCGTCAGAGATGTGTAGAGACACCTGTCAGACGCAGCAGGTGGAGTGAATACCACGGCGAGTGCCGAATAAAGATGCCGATAGTGGGTCCCCGGGGCGGTGCTACGGGAACCACGTCGATCAGCGTCCTTAGCGCAAACTCGTAGGGTTCGTTGGCTCCTTATGACGGTCTCGGTAGCTGTGGCCGCCCAATGAGCAGCAGAGCCGCCAGCAGGAGGTCACATCGTGGTTGAATAATGTGTCGCCGTTGCGATACATGCCCTCGACTTGTTGTTCACACTTCCCGGGGCAATCAAACTGTTGTTGTTGCTCGCATCATGCGAGTTACGCTGAGTTACCACGTGGTAGAGCCCAATCCCATAGTGCAACACCCCCGCCGTATAGGGATAATGAACAAAGGCGGGTGCAGCTGGAGGAAGCGGTGGGCAATTCATATGGCGAGCCCGGTAGCAAGTGGCGTAGCGGTAGTGGCAAAGAGGGCTTATTTACATCCACTAGGGTGCACGCTGTCGCTAAGGAAAGCAATCCCGACCTAAGTATCTCCTTCCGGTCTGGAAAACAAAAAAGTTATTCCCCAGTGTCTAGATGCGGTAAAAAAAGCACCGACACGCCACTTAACGGTACGTCTCAACGTTGTACAACTCCCGCGCGGGGGTTAAGTGCACGTAACCGCGTCGCCGATATCGACGTCCTCCGATTCCTGAAGCGCTGTTACAGCGATGGTAGGTCCCTCAGCGGCAAGCGTGGTAACGGCATCAAGCGGCGGAGCATTTCCCGTCCGAACTCGGCAGCTGGGCTAGACGTGACTCAGTCGGAATCCAAGGCAGGCACGTTTCTTTCGGGTTCCAGTGGCACGCCTACCCCCGCCAAGGGCATGCACAAAGATTTGGGGCAGCAAGCGGGAGCCTCACCCAAAGCAAAGGCCTTAGCCGTGGGCTCAACAACACCAACGCGATCCCGCTCGAGTAGCGATAATGTCTATAAAGGGTTATCACTGCCTCCGGAGGCTGATGCAACGAACGGCACCACATGTTGGCCGTGTGACAGCACGCGCCGCACGAAGGATGTAACAATGGATCTGTTGAATGAGCTTGGTTACAATGCCTCGGGAAGCCCAACGTGGCAGCCCACTGGGAGAGTCAGTGTGGGCCGGCAAGAAGGAAAAGTCTCACCGATCCTGCGGCGGCGGACCATTCGCCGCATGGGGACGGAGAGCACGGTTGTGGACGGCAGTGACGCTGAGGCACCGAGATCGGTGGTGGTTGTGGAAGAGCTGAAGGTAGACGACAGGGGTAAGCCGTATGTCCTCGTCCGCGAGGTGCCACACGGTGCCAAGGCAGTGAAGGCGCAACGCTCTCTTGTTGACCGCCTGTCGAAGCCGAAGTCAGTTAATGTGGGGTGATGGGAGATGAAGAACTTGGATGTGGGTAAGTGGTGCTGGCTGGGTGTGGAGAAAAGAAAAGAAAAAAGATCGTATGACGCAGCTGCGTCCGTCACATTTGTTTGGGTGCCCACTGTCACATATATATAATATACGAGCATTATTATTTATGTCGGCACGGGGGAAAAAAAACATACCTCAAATTTAATATGGTCTTCTTGTCGCACTGTAATCGTGTTTTATTTCACTTTAGCTTATGCTCAATGTGGCACTCTAACATATCATGTTCCTTCCTTTATTAATTATATCTTTTCACCATTCCACTGGAACAAATACATGTACAAATATATAAATATATATTTTACAGGAACCGTTCTTCACCTCTTAACCATCCATCTTGCCTTTTACGTTTTGGGTGGTGTTTTGCTTAGATAATTTTGCTAGGTCGTGTGCATTTGCGACTGTATGACAAAGTGAATCATGCGGAATGGTGTGTGCAACGCGAGGTTGCCACAGTTCCTTTCTTTTCTCTCTCTTTCTCTTTTGTTTCATAAAAAAACGTTTTGATCCAAAAACAGTATTTTGTTTTGTTTTCTCTTCATACGCCATTAGCTTAGATATTGTTTGTTTGACGTTCCTGTACAATTCCCATCAATTTGCTCACGTGGCATTTTCATGTAACTTTTATATTTGACATTGGAACTGTCATTTTGAGTCATCAAGAGCAGTCAATGTGGGCGTACGCTTCACAACGCATTACGTCTTTTTTTTTTCTTCCGTTGTTTTCTCTTTGTACACATGGCACGCTCCCATACATATGCATTGATCCGTCGTATCCTTCACATGTGTCGGCACAGCACGGCGCATTTCCATTTCCACGTCATCTTCGGACCGTGTCAGGAAAAATAAGTAGAGAGACCGTGTGCCTGAAACTAGAAATACAAATCAATGTTCGAGAAGGAGAAAGAAAGAAAAAAAGAAAAAGCGAAGCATCAACAGGCAAGTAGGGGAAGTAAAAAAGCGACAATTAAGGTGAGGCAATCTCGACGGAACCAGACAGTGGTGAGACAACGTGAGAGCTGGGAAGAAGGCCAAAAGGAACAGTCGGAAAAGAAAATGTGTGACCGCAGAAATCAAACACCGTGACGCACTAACAAAGAATGTTTTAAAAACTTAAAAGAAAAAAAGGCATGTTGAAGAGAAATATAGCACGAAACTCCTGCGCTCATGCGCGTGCAGCTACCGCGCACGCAGGGATACACAAATCCAGCACTGTATAACACCACCACCGAGAGATGCGCAAGCATAATAAAAGTATATAAAACACAATACGGCATTGTGCTACCCGTGCATTTTTATCTTGAACCTTTCTCCCTTTCCCCACAAAATTTATCACATAAACAAACTTGATAACCACCACCGTACGATATCAGGCACAGGAAAGAGCGTTTGATGGGGCAAATCAAGGAAGCCCGGCGTAATGCTGCACGCCGCCTTGGCACTTCATCCCTTTCTCTCCTTACCTCCTCATGCTCCGAATGTGTAGGCATCCACCCAGCCCTCAACTGTTACCTCTTACACCGTGTGGTGGCTATCATTAGTTGTGTGTGTCATTCTGTACGTATATTTTCATCATTCCATTCTCCCTTCCAATGTCCCTGACACTGTGCACGTCTCTCGCTGTCTAGTGGCGCTGCAAAAGAAAGAAGCCTCAAATAATGAGGAGGAGCGAAGGGACCAAAGTGGCGCGGCGTCTCGGCAAATCGTCCGGCAAGAAAGCCGCCGCCAAGAAGGAAGACGTCTGTAGCGACATCAAGAAACTGGAGGAACAAAAGAAAGAGTTGATTCAGACTGTGATTAGGCTACGGAATGATTTGGACATGGCAAGGCAGCAGCAGAGTCCGAAGTGGAAGGCAGTTATTCGTTCTTGTCCCAGCGAGCACGTCACACTTATCGAGCCCGTGCACACGCTCATGATCGATGACAAGGACTTCGACCCGTCCACCAAGCTCACCCTCAAGTGTCCGGTGCAGGAGCTGCGAGCGCGGCACTACGCGGGGTACCTGGACATTGGAAAGCTTGTCGACCGGAAGCTGTCCCTGCTGGAGCTCGGGAGAGGCTGTGTGGCGAACAAATCGCTCATCAGCCGGCTGTCGTCCCTCGAGACGCTCATTTTGGACGGTACGAACGCGTGTGGCGGGTGGTTGGACGGAGTGGCCAGCGCTGACGGCCTGCGGGAGGTTGTCCTGAAAAATATGCCCACGCTCAGGTACGCCCCCTTCCTGCAGAATATGCGGTGTCTGGATAGCCTGACCATCCACAACTGCAGCGAGCTGTTAACCATCGGCGACAAACCGTTCTGGCCACAGCTCACACGACTCGACATCATGAACACGTCCTTGCTATTGGATAGCCTCATCCAGCGACTTGAGCAGTGCACATGCCTCACAGTGCTTCGGCTCCACGGCTGCTTGTCCGTGGGCTGTAGGGCCCTCGTGAGCGGGTGCACGCTGTTGAGAGAGCTGTGCCTCGATGGTGTGCGTGGCAGTCCTCTCTTTGTGCAAGGGGCCGAGCTACCTTTCCTGCGAGTGGTGCAGCTGCGGAACAGCGGCGTGACCGACGAGGACGTGAAGGTCCTGTCAACGTTCCAGTCGCTGGAGGAAGTTGACCTCTCGGGCTGCTCCCACATAACCGACGTAAGCCCACTGACTCACCTCGTTGCGCTGAGGACGCTCATCCTCAATCGGTGCACAGGCGCCAGAGTGGTAGGCCCCACAGTGGCCACGCCGATGCTGGAGAAGCTGCTGCTTCATGGCACTGATGTGCGTGACAAGTGCGTGTTGGAGCTCTGCACAGGACCCATCGCCGAGCTCGACTTGCGACACTGCCGGCCTCTTAGCGAGGACACCATCCGGGCCCTCCTCGCCTTGCCCTCACTGAGAGCGCTGTACGTGAACGACCTTCCCGATGCAACCCTCCAGGACGGCACGAAGCTGGAGGCTCTTGGGTTGTGCAGCCGCGCAATCTCCGGTGCAGTGATGGGTGCCATCTTCCACGGATGCACCGCCCTCACGCGCCTCGACCTCAGGCAACGTGCGGGCACCGCCGACCTATCGGGACTGACGGCGCTCGGGAATCTCACGGCGCTGTGTCTCTGTGGTCCCAAGCATGTGGTGGGTATTAACTCAATCGTGAAGCTTCAGCATCTGGCGGAGCTCACCCTGGAGGGCCACTTTGTGGATAACAACGTTGCAATAACCATTGCTGGCTGCAAAGCGCTGCGCTCACTGAAGTTGGCCAACGCGGCGACCCTCGGGTACATGGGCCCCTTCCTCGGGATGGATCTGCTTAGGGAGCTGTGTTTCACTGACTGTGGCCCGATGGTGGTGGACGTCCCCCACCGCAAGACGGGGGAGGACATGGACATCAGCCTCCGCGCAACCCCTCTGTCCAGGGAAAACATGAAGAAAGTCGCGCGAATGAAATTTGTCCGCCACCTCCACCTGGAGCGGTGCGGTAAGGTGCATTTGAGCGACATTAAAGTAGCGACCTGCACTGTTGTGGAGTGCGAGAGACTGGTCGGAACGCCTGAAAAGGTACCAATGAACGTACAAGTGGTACGCACGCCTCTCATTAAGTCGGACGATTGATAGTGGGGGCTCAACCGGCCCAGAGAAGCTGAAATGGAAGGGGTTTCATGCGCAGTCACCGCCTCCTGCTGAGTCCCGTGAAGCACGAACAATACTGAGCAAAGGGCCGGAAACATCGTGATGGTTGTGTTTATTTCTTTTCCTTCATTTTAGTTCTCCATTGTTACCCACCATTTAATCCATCTCTCCCCCCCATCTAGTTTCATTCATTTACCGATACACCGCCACCTATCGTCCCAACACCATGTGGGCAGTGCCGGGCGTCGGCGATGGGCGGCGGGAACACAACAGGGCAACGGCTGTGTTGCGCTGCTTCCCCACCCCGCCCCCGCGCCGCTATTTCTTCTCCTGCTACACCTGCTTATCGTGTTGAGCGCCAGGTGTTGCAGAGGGGTGTCTTTTCTTTGAACTCCGCGTATTTGCTGTTGCAGTTGAGGTGTGATGGCCTCGTTTTAGCCGTCAGACACTGCAACAGTAATAAAGCAGATGTTACCCCCATGGATGCTTGCCTTCTTGAGTCACAGTGTCACCCGTTTACTGTTAGTTCTTTATGTCCCTTCTCTTTTCCCCATGGTTTTCTTCTTTTGGCATTCTTTCCATGACAACGGCTTTGTGTGTGTGTTTGGATTTCTTTTAGTTAACTGTATGGTTTGTGGTGAAGCGCACGGAAATAAAGGAGGAAGCTTGTTCACGTTGATTTTTTTTCCTTCCGTGGTGGCATCGAATAGCAATAAAAACTGATCTGCGTATAATTGAAATCCGCTAGCTGTAGCAGTTTGTGCGGAAGGGCTACGTGAGAGGTGGTGCTGACGGGGGAAGGAAGAGAGGCGCACCGCTTTGTTTTAGGAGTAAGTACCGCTAAAGTTAAAACCAACTGGATTAGGGGACAAACTAAAGAATAAGGAAGGTTACATTAGTGAAGGAAGCGAGGAGAGGCTGCCGATACACTGAAGGAAAGCTTTAAAGTTTTCCTGCTGCCTACTGGTGTAAGTTCGAGAAAAGGAAAGGTAGCCACGGACAACACGAAGATAAGCGAGGAAAACAGGAACCGAGAGGAAGAAAGGCGACTGCAGCAGTTCGTCAGTCAGTCCTTTCCTTAATTGACCGCGTGGCTTTTCTTTCTTTCATTTCAGCTTCTTACGGCGGTGACGGTGGACGATAACAGCAACAGCAAGAATTGTAGCAATAGTAAGTGTGTCTCTTTCATAGTCTCACACAGCGGAACCACGCAGGAAACGGGTATCATTTGTGGGTTTCTTCCCTGTTAGGCAGGTAAGGGAGGAAAAAGGAAGAAGGGTATTTCCCCCTCTTTCAAATAGGAGAAAGGGCTGAAAAGGTAAAAAAAATATATCTCAAATACATATACGTGCGCTCGACTACACTAGCGGATGACATCCAACGAGACCTGCTATGTCGTTACTACCGAGGAAACAAGAACATTCGACCGAGGCGTAGTAAGTGCCGTGGCGATTAGCACTGGCTGCAGTGTAGGTAGTAGTTGTGGTGGTAGTAGCAATGCTGCCGCGGTGAGCTCGCATGTTTCCTTCCTTCCCACGAAGGTTGGTGGGGTTTATGCCGCGTCCCACACCGTGTGGGCTGCGGTGGCACAGGAAGATGGACCGGCAGTGCTTGATGAAATGGCGGGTGGGATGGGGACCAGCGACGGCGGCAATGACTCTGACGTCAGTAATTCACATGGCACCGACCCAATGAAAAGAAGGCGAATGAAAAAGGGAACAAGAGGAAGCCTGCACAGCAACGGGGTGGAATTCTCCGATAGTCGTAGTTGCTTTGTTGCTGTTGCCAATCGTGAGGACAATAAATGTAGAAATGCTGGGTGTGGAGTGCACGACGTGGAGGGGCGCCCGTCCACTAGCAATGAGAATGGACGCCAATACTTCGAGGGCGGCGCGGAGGATAAAGAAGAAGTGGGTGTGCAGTGGGTTTATGAGTGCAGTGCCAGTGAAAAACGTTCTTGTAATGTGGCGGCGGAAGATGTAGTGTCCGGCGAAATATGTAACATAACACCTCATCATAGCAGCAGCGGTGGTGACGGCGATTGCGAGGCTAACAGTGCAAAGTGCAGTGGCGACAATGCGTGTCGTGAAACACTTGAGTCGGCGCCACGGCTCTCCGTTTTGCCGAAACATATTGACGTGGAGGCGGCCAGCCAAGGCATTGTCCTCTTTCTAGAGAATTTGTGCAACGAAAACGTTGAAGAGCCCCTACTCACATCGGATTTTCATTCCCATCGTATTCCAAGCATGTCTATAGCCAACTACGTTCTGCGTATCCAGAAGAATGGTGTCTTCAGCGGGGAAACGCTTACCGTGAGCCTCATTTTGCTCCTTAAGTACTCCTTCGCTACGAGCCACCCTGTTACGTACTACAACGTACATCGTCTGATGATCACCAGTGCAATGCTTAGCGCAAAGCTGCGTGACGATGAGTTTTTTAGCAACGAGTATTACAGCCGTGTTGGAGGTATTTCAGTTAAGGAAATGAACAAGCTGGAACTGGGTTTCTGCACGGTGCTCCAGTGGGATATTTGGGTTGAGGAACACGAATACGAGTCGCTGAGCGGCCTCATGCGGCAGCTCATGGAGGACAAGGCGGCCGCTTCCACGGACAACAACGCAGAAGTGACGGAGGAGCTCGGAGCTCGCTACTGGAAGGAGTACTTCCGCCCGTGGAAAGTAAACTTTGATAAGAACCTCATGCGGCGGTACGAAAGACTACGCACTGATACGGAAATATTCTATGCCGAGGCGCTCAATCAACAGCAGCCATGGAGGAATCAACGGCTCTGCGGGAGCGGTGGCTACTGCTACACCGACTTTGGCATCACTGTAGTACCGAGCAGGTGTAGTGGTCAGCCGTACCACGTGGTCAATCAGCGGTCATCAACCATGGCGGCGGGACAGACGGATGTGAACGATAATCCAATCAAAACGTGCGACCAGCAACAGTTTGGCATAGCGAACCGCAATAGTGGAGACCATGGTGTTTCCCTCAGCAACACTGTAGTGCGCAGCAAGCCCTACATGGCGTCGCCCGCAGTCGCCACAGGCGGTTGCGGCCAAAAGGTTACAGTCATTGAAGGCGATCTTATTAGCGGCCAAAGGCGCACAGGCTCCAACAGGCGTTGGTACGTAGATGCATCGGCGGAAGTGCAATACCGTTCCACGGCTGAGGGCGATAGCAATATTATTTGGAAGACAGGTAACAGCGATACCCGCATCGGTGTGTCAGTGACGACAATTACTACCACCAGGCACGATGACGGTAGCACTGCTCATGGAGGCACGGTTATCACCACTAGTACCGACTACGAAACCGCAACCCACAACAATCCGCACAAGTGGATATCCCACACGGTGCAGAGCAAGGCACAGCATGCCGGGGCTACTGGGGGAGCGGAGAAAAAACAGCAGCCAGCATGGGAATTTGCCCGAAATAGGAACGGCGGGGGCGCTGGAAGCAAGCGGCGCAAGCCGGACCACTACAGGGACTATCGCTGAATCACCGCAGCAGCGGCCAAAGCAAGGGGTGAAACGTGGGATATTGCTATTTTTTTGTTTGTTTTGTCTTGTTTTTTTCCTTAATTTATTTTCGTTGAAGTGTATTGACAGGTGGAAACTATATATTTATATATATTGGGAGAGGGTGAGGCCGATGGGGAAGGTAGCTTGGAATTAATTTTTTTTCTTTAGTCGAGGTCAAGTTAAATGAACGGGAAGGGGAATGGAAAGAGTGAAGACGGCGGCAGTGGAACAGCGCACGAGAGCAGCGACCATCACTTCTAATAAACCACACATACATCCATTTCTATACATGTCTATAGAGAAATGCATGCAGCAAACAGCCTTTTTAAACATACGTCTACATATATGCATGTGTATGTATTCGACATCGGAAATGTAACCATGAGAAAAGCTGCGCTGTTAGCAAAGTGGGGGAGGGGATATGACTTGTTGTAGCATGGAGCAGCTCTCTGATTGGGAAGTCGGCGAGTGAGCTGAATTGACGGATTGAGTGGCCGGTGCCGGGGAGGAAGCTTCCCCACTGGGTGTGTGTGTGCGGTGGGGGGGCGGGGGTTAGCACTATTTAACTCCGTCACTCAGCGCTATCAATATCGCAGGGCAAAGCAGCAGTGAGGTGGTGAGAGAGTGCTGTTACTCGTGGTTTTCTGTCACCACCAGGGTTTGGTCGTGACGCCGCTGTGCTCAAACTATTCGGCCCCGCGTTTCTCGCCTTTATTGTCGCTATGGGTGCTGCACCCATGGTTGTGTATGAACTCTTGTTGATGTTGTTGTTTCTTTTATTTTTCGTGCATGTGTTTCATTTCTTTCATACATTCTTTAATTTTTTTTCTTCTCTTTTCTTTTCCCCTAACATCTTATCGGTGCGGGTCTGATGGGCACATCTTCAAACGAACGTATTTCCCATTTTACTCGCGGGGAGCGGCCCACGTGTCGCGACACTTCTTCCTCGCGTAACCACACTCACTTAACCACCATTTACGCCATCATTCCGTGGAGATCAGCAAGGTGTAATTGAAGCTCGGAGGTTGGGGTTGTCGATGCCCTTTATGATCAACGTTGCTTGTGAACACTCTTTTTATATATGAATATATTTTTATTTACTTTTTGGATTTCTTTTTTCTTTCGTACCGCCCTGTTTGTTTGTTTGTTTCATGTTTTTGTGCTGCCTTCTCTTTTCATTCCCTCTCCTTCTCACTCCCCCCTCCACGTGTTGATTTCGCTCCAGTTCTATCATCCGTTGGTATCCGTTCCTTTTTTTTTAAGAAAAAAGGAAAAGAAAAAACAGTTTCTTTTTCGCAACCACTTTTCTCTCTTTTTGTTATTATTATTTTTATTGTTGTTGTTCCCCCTTCCCTTTTTACGTCACACAGGTGTGTGTTCTGTGTGTGGGTCGCCCCAGTCCCTTGTTTTAAGTATGTAATCCTTCTGTCTCGCTGTTTGTTTGTTTGTTTTTGTTCCAAAGACGCACGTGCTGCTTTCCTTTTAAGATGATAAGAAAGAAAGAAAGAAAAAGGAAAAAAAGAAGCAATTAATAATAATTTGAATGCAGGTGTTGGAGAGGAAAGGGGAAGAAACTAAAAGATTCAAAAAGAAAAAAAATGAAAGAAGAAAAAAAACAAGAAGAAAGGAAAGCAAATAAAAGATGTTAATCCTCGGGACAGTAATAATCATAACATCCGTAAGGAAAAATAAGGAGAATAAAATAAGTGTAATAAAGAGGAGGGATGTGCGTCTCTGCTGAAAGAAAAATGGACGCAGTCAGCGCATATGGAACGGAGGGTCATGTCGAGATGCGATGGGCCGTAATGAAACGAGTAAACAAAATGTGTTGTTAGGTGCAGTGAAAACAATAAATGTAACGTTCGATTAAATGAGCTCTTCAGTTTTATTCTTGAGAAGAAGGGGGCAAAAAAAAATCAAATGGACGAGTGAAATGAGGAAAAGGCTTGTCTTTAGAGATAAAACAAAAAAAAGCAAACAGCAAAAAAGGTGAATGTACTTTATCTTTCTTGGCTCATCTTTTTGTTTTTTTTTTTCGTCCACCACATTGCAGTATTTCCCGCCGCGTCACTATGTTTTTTTTTTTTGGACAAGTTTCTTACGTGGTGGAATCACGAGGCTCACTGCGCTCGATTTAGCCTCTTCCGCGGAGTGAAAGCGATTCGTTCCTTTGAAAGTTTACCATATTTCACCCCTCTCCCCTTCAAATAATAATGATAATAGTAACAAAAAAAAATCAATTTCGTCTTTCTTTCATTGCCCCACACACACACACCGCCACCTAATTTGCTTTCATTTTTCTTTCCTTCAGCACCGGTGTGCCTCATAAATATCGAATCCGTCACTGTTCCTTCACTCGCTTTAAATGTATTTCCCCGCCTTTTCTTTCTTTCCTTCCTTCTTTCTCTCTCTTTTTTTTTTGCATCTCCCCTCCCCCTTCAACCAGTTATTGATCGTTTTGCTCAATGCCTTGCTGTTGTTGTTGTCGGTCTGACCTGTAGCAGGTGTGAAATTCAAGCAAACATCTGCACATACCTGCGCGTGTGTGTGTAACACACGAAGCTTGTTCGCTTATGCATTACATGTAAATGCTTCCCTGTGTGTCTGAGGTGAAGCAAGGAAATATTTATTTATTTACTTATTTAAAAGTAAAGGACAGCTATTTGAGGAGGCAGGGAGGGGGAGCCAGAAAGCAAGAAAAAAAATATACTTCGTCAAAGAGGAACGTGCTCACGACGCGAGTTGTTTTAAATAAGTAAGTAAATAAATAAACGGTTTTAATCGCCATATTATTGTTATTGTTAGGAAGGCAGAGTAGATGTGTTGTGGTCTAACATGCGGAGCAAGTGTGGAATTAACTCCCCCTGCTCGTCATTCATTTACCTTCTTCTTTTTCACATTTCTCTACTTCCCGTGCTTTCTTTTTCCCTTTGGGGCTAACCTTCCCTGTGGTACCCAGCAGTGTCTGCCGTGCCACATTTCCCCTTAACTAACAGCACCTTTTAGCGGGTGTGCACTCGAGGTTCAGAGGGTTGGAGCTCCCCCTACGCTGCCGGCGCCGTGAGTTGGTTTTGCCTCATTGCTCCACACTGGGGGAGGCGAAGGCGGGAGGGCACTGAAGGGGACGACGGCGCAAACTCGTTGATCGGAGTGGGTTTAGACAAAGCCAAAGGTGGACAACGGGGGAACAAAAAACAAAAGCACGTAGTCAAGAAAGGGGAATATATATATCTATATATACTCCTATAATACAAATTGGTTCGTTTTTTGCAGGTACTGTAGAAAAATCAAAAAGAAAAGGTATGGAGGCCACGGATAAAATTGGTGAAAGTCCAATGCGCAAAGCACCTGACACGGTTTCACTCGATGGCAAAGGCCTTAGGACCACCGCAAGGGCAGCTCACAGTAGAAAGTGCATATCGCACATCGAACACGTCGCGGCGAAAGAAATGATAAAGTCGAACAAGATGATATCGAAGGTCTCGTCTTCGCACTCGCAGGCGGTAGTGACACGAAGGCGTGTCAGAGCTGCACTGCATCCGGGATGTTACAATGGCAATAGTAGTACCAATGATGGTAACATCCCCAGCACCGCACGTGATGAGGTGCCGCATGCGTGTGATGGCTTTTTCTACGAGTGTGCTGAGAAGGCAACGACGACAAACATGGAAGGACAGCTGGCCGTGCCGCATCGAGAAGTATCCCCAATAAGCAGCGGTGATCACCACACTCTAGTGGCTGCTGGCCGCACCTGCAACGCACCTGATGCTGCAAATATACCAGCGGAAATCGCTGCAGGTGTGACAGACGAAAAATCAGATAGGTACATGAAATACATCGAGACTCATGAGGGGCGAATTGATCATTCCTTGAAGCTTTCGCCAGGTCCACCGTTGCTCTCATGTTGCAATCTAGCAAGTAGTTGTGCCGTGAGCTTAGCAGAGAAAAGCATTTCTTGCACATGTCACGGCGATGAAACAGGCGGCTGCCCCAATCAAATAGCAGGGCCTACTATGAGCAATAGCAGCGACATAGTCGCAACTGGAGACGTCATAGGGGGCCGTTCTGTGCAGTGTATCGGTGGAGAAAAAATGGTGCCGCGCATCGTACGGGAGTTTGAAGGTGACGGTGCGAACCATCTTTGTGGCTTTCACGATAGTGGCACATGTCGCGGTGCGAACGACAAGGCTTTGGGTGGGAAGAAAGCCGAGCAACCTAACAACTCGCGGGAAGTAAGTGTCGTGCGATCCCTTTGCACCTCACCGGTGTGTCTGAAGGTGGAGCCTAACTACAACGAGTGCAACCACCAACACCGTCACGACTCCTACCAAGGCAGCACGTATGCGCATAGCGTGGTAATGGGACACAGCCGCTGTGCCTCCGGAAGTGCCAGCCAGCTCAGCACAGAACAAGCGGACGAGTGTTCGGGGTGTAACGTAGAGATGGGGGCCCGAGGCCGCATGCGGTGGGCACGGCAGTGCCTAAACCCCATCCAGAATAATACCCTGTGCATCTTACTGCCGCAGTCGCCATCGTTCTCCCCATTGAATGCTGGTTCACCAGACTTTATGACCCACAGCAAGACTAGCACCAGCAGCGACCTGCATAGCTATTCGATTTTGAGCTCTGTCTCGTGCAGGCTCGACCTTAGAAAACATTCCCCAATAGCCCCCGCAAGCCCCCCGGTCCTGGACAACAGAAAAAATGCACAGGACCGCGGTGGAGGCTGTCGTGGCGAGGAGATGGAAAAGAAGCAGTCACCGTCGCTGGGTTGTTGGGCGTGGGGGAGCGATGAGAGTGGTAAAAAGACGCACTGCAGAAATCGCCATCCCCGGCAGCGACGCAGTAGCGGTGACAAAACGAAGTACTCACTACTGTCCATCGCAAAGCCCGGCGCTGTTCCAAACTTCAAGGCCGTGGAAGTTCTCCCAGGACTCTTTCTTGGGTCTTATGCAGACTCGATGCAGCCTAGTGAACTTGCTCAGCGCAACATCTTCCTCGTGTTGAATGTCGCAGCGGAGTGCCCAGTGACGCCTGAGATGCAGAACAATCCATATAAGGTCCGCTACCTTCATGTCCCCATGCACGACCACAGTGACGAAGATATCATGCGCCACTTTGTGCCCCTTTCACAGTTGATCCACACACAGCTGCATCGTCGCCAGTGCGCGATGGCCAAAGTTCGGGATGAACCAGTGCCATCTCCAGAATCCACTACGTTCGCGGGGCAGGGCGGTAGCCCTTCTTTTGCCATAGGCGATGCAGCAGCGAAATCAGAGCAAAGGCCTGACAGCAGCAACTTGTGTGCGGACGAAAGTCATTTCAATAACACTAGTGGCAACGGTGTTGCCCCCGATCGCTGTGAGCCGTACACCGAAGGCAGCGTACTCGTCCACTGCCGGAAAGGTGTCAGTCGTAGCGCAGCTATTGTGCTTTCTTATCTTATGATCTACGGGGACGAACTTCACCCCAATGCTTGCTGGGATGACACCAATGATGCTGCGGGAGTGTTGAGGCGTCCTTTAGCCCGCAACAAGGTTTTATCTCCCTCGTCCCTCAGTTTACCCGACTCTCCAACACAACAGAGCATCACATCGCCGTCGTCACCCATACACGAACTCATCAAGCAAATGCGGCTCGACAATGGCACGCAAGACTCGCCGGGAGTGGCGATGGCAGCGGCAGCTTCGTGCGATACGGTAAAGGTTCCCGTTGCTAGTACTGTCGACTGCTGGTGCAACACCGCACCGAGGGAGGGCAGCGGTGGGGCCCCGTGTGGGTGCTGCTGCTGCGTGGCTCGTCGTAATCTCAGCCAGTCCTCGTCGAACGCAGTCGCTGACGGGTCCTCACGCGTTGTGCGGAGCTACCGCTGGGCGTATGACCTGCTGAAATGGTATAAGAGGGATATCAACCCGAACATTGGCTTTGTTGTGGCACTGCAGGCCCTCGGCGGTGAGGCAGGATCGCCCTAGCGAGTGAGAAATTGGTGGAGCTCATTGATGCCATAGCAGAGCGATGGGAAAGTTTGGGCCAATAGCACTTGGGGCTTTGAAGCGTGAGGAATAGAGAAGCCAGCAAGTGGGTAGATATGTAAAAAAGAAAAAGAAAAAAACGCAGGTTTTCATAGAGGAAAGTGAAAATTATGTCTTGGTAGCATGTGGAAAGAATTCACTGATGCGTATGAGATTCTTCTCCACCTTTTTTTTTTTCGTTCATGACGTCACCACGTATTTTCCTCCGGAAGAGGCACAGTTTGATAACTTCGGACTCATACCTCTGCCGTTGCATTGTAAGATTAGACTCTCTGCCTTGGCTCCACATTTTTGTCGCTGTTGTTCACTTCTCGGTGGTTTTTTCTTTCTTTTTCCTACCTCTGACCCCCGTGTCGTTCTGGAATTAACCGTGTGCGCGAAGGGAATGGCGTACCAACACGCTCACCCACAGACACACAACCGCCACTGCCACCCTCCACCACAATTTTTTGCTCCACAATGTGTGTATTCTCTTGTCGTGATTTTTGTTGTTGTTGTTTTCTCTCCTGAATGTGCGGTAATCGTTACAGATGGTGTTTTGTTTGCTGTTCCTGCTAATGTCAGTTTTTCTTTCTTTCTAATAAAACTCCAGGGCAAGTACATGAATGTCCCTCCCTCTCCTCCTTTGTGTGTTTCTTTTCGTTGTTTTTTTTCTGTTTTGTTTTGTTTTCCTCTATGTTCCCTCCTCACCGGAAGCTTTACAAATCAGTTTGGTGTTTAACATCTGTGCACCTACTCACTTTTTCTTTTTTTATCTGGAAATTGTGCAGTCGCGAGTCTGACGTTGTAATACGGGTTTCACTTCGTCCTAATATGTCGTCTTCCGCAACAGTTGCGTGTGCATACCTGTGCGTTACCAGGCCCCATTTACTTTGCTTCTATGACTGTGTTTGTTGGTTTGCTTCGCTGAAGGTTCAGTAACAGCAGCAGCAGCTTTTGCTGTTGCTGCTGTTACTACCCAGGTGCATTGGTCGAATGTCACTCTCATGCATCGTAGGGGCTCTGCGAACTGACGGAAGCGATGGATGCTGAAAGAAGTGGTAAAGTATTATTACTACTATTACTACAAGAAAAAAAAAGAAGAAGAGGGAGGAGAAAAAAAAATAGCAAAGGGACTTGTAAGCAACCGGATCGAATTGGGTACACGGAGGGGCAGGCTGAAGGCCGATGAATTTTTTCACTTCCACAATTTTATTCATCCACCTCTTTCCACTTTTTTCTTCCTTTTCTTTTTCAATCTCACGCCTTCGCCTCGCACGATGGTGACTTTGATGTCAAATATAAAGATAGGAGGGAGAGGTGCGTCACAAGAGGGGTTTTGTCGTCTTTTGTTTCTGT
This sequence comes from Trypanosoma congolense, assembly GCA_002287245.1. Taxonomy (NCBI): domain Eukaryota; phylum Euglenozoa; class Kinetoplastea; order Trypanosomatida; family Trypanosomatidae; genus Trypanosoma; species Trypanosoma congolense. The sequence continues at coordinate 133,575 of NHOR01000353.1, read as the reverse complement.
TTAAATAATAATAATAAATGAGGGGCCAGAGGGAAGCCTTAAATGTAGAAGTGCGCTGGCTGCAACGTGTCTAACAGTCTGGCCTCCTCGCTGTGCTGTGGATGCGGATTCCATCTCAATCTGACTCCCTCCCTCTCTCTCTCTTAATGCAAACATTCACTCACTATGTGCCTTTTTTCTCTGTGTTTTAATTCCGTTGGGTTACGTTTCAGTCTTTGCTGCTGCATAGACAGCTGTGTTCTTTTCTTCCTTAACAGCTCATACGCTCTTTGTGTGCTTATACTCACTCCCCCCTCCCCCCCCAAAAAAAAAAAAAAAAACACGTCGGGCTGCGCTTGTTTCAGGGATTTCACTTTGGTTGTGCGTGTGTTTTATTGCTCTGTTTTGTTTTCATAATATTTTACCTTTGGAGTGTTCACGAGTGGCTGAAAGAAAGTGTACATACGTATCTATACATATCTATACATATATATATATTTATATATTATATATTTATATACTTATTTATGTGAATATTTTGCCTTGGGGTGGGCGGCATGGAAGGAGGCAATCGAAAGGGAAATAAAGCAGTGCGAGGTCGCGGTGCTGCACGGGGACGGCACGATGGGGGATATAACTGCCGCATTGTTTTGTACCCGTGAAGAGTTTTGAGTGGCTTCAACTCATCGCTCGGCCCACGCCAAATATGTGCGGTTGCACGTATTTTCCTCATACCCTTCTGATCAAACGGTTGCCTTATTGTTCGTATTACTGCACTAATTTTCCCCCTATTTTTGACGCCTTTACTCCTCTTTGTTCTTTTTTTTTTCATTTGTTTAGTCGCGCTTTTTGTTGTGGAGAGAGATGGGTAGAGTGCCGCCCGTAAATAATAATAATATTTATACGTGCGTGTCTGTGATGTCATGCTGTTATGTCTGATAAGTATGGCTGCAGTTTGAGCTATTCTTAAAAAAGGGGGAAAAAATCTTGTTCACTTTCATCTATTTATCAACCACACACAAACACACACACACCTTCTCACTTTACTCTCGTGCACTAACTGATGGTTAGTTGTGGCAATACCCGCAGTTCCATTACATACCAACGCAAACTCACACGGTCAAAGGCACGTACACGTACGTTTAGTTCAGAAAGGAGGCACGCGGCGATGGAAACATTGGCGGAGGAGCACATTCAGCCGCCAGGTACCCAGCACGGCTGCCATGGCTGCGAAGGTCCAGAGGAAACTGTGAAGGCGTTGGAGGGGTCGCTGCCGTGTAGCGCGCAACGGGAAACAGAGGCCAAGCTAACCGCTGTCCTCGCCATTGTTGCTGCCGATGCCGCCACACGTTTCTGTGCTGATATGCGGCTGTTGTGGATCAAATACTTTGACCACCTCCAGCACGAGGCGCGGGGGATGTTGCAGCAGGTTCATGAAAAGTTTTCAATTTTTGAATGCAGCCCTGGCGAGGGAACACTAGCGGATTTTCTCGTAACGTTTCAGACGACTTGCAAAGGCCTTGAAGGGCTACTCGGAATGAGGGACGCGGAGAAGGCAAAAGGAAACAGTGAAAGCAATGAGAACAATGATAGCGGGGCGGCAGTGGTGATGGACATGGTGCTCTCCTGCCACCCGGAACGCCACTCGAAAAGGAGCTGCATTTGGTAGAGCACCTGTCGCTGTGTATCGCAGAGGCCACAACGCCAGTGCTGGCGTTGTCACTCAGTGGGGCGGAAGCATGTGAGGATAAGGGCCGAGTGAAATCGGCTGCCACACAGACATGCCCCATAGCGGCGGATGCTTCGACCACTACACGTATGCACGCGACCAGCTTCAATGAACCACATTCTGGCGTAGTTGTAGACATCGAAATGGTGTCAGGTGATGATAATGATAGTAATGGATGTAGCGATGGTTCATTTGATAATAGTCACCGTAAAGCCGCACCACATTTGTTTCACATGTACCAAGGCAACCGAGACTGCGTGAAGCAGACGCATGACGGGAATAACGGCACACGCGCCAGGAGTGTAACATTTGCCAAAGCTGACGTGCATAAACGCGCCCGATACACGCCTTCCCCCCGTGCCCGTGGCTCACCCGAGAGAAAGAGAGTGGTTGGCGCACACACCCCGCATCCGCGCTCCACAAGCAATCGCGCAGACCGGCGAAACCCCACATTGGGCAGTCGCACGCACGATGACTACGGGGGTGCCGCCAGTGGCGTTTGCGAGATTGAGGAAAAGACACAACAACCCCCGGTGTTCTCCGATGACAACAGCAGTGACATTGACCTAAACGACGGCGTCCTGGCTATTCCGGTGTGGAAGGCCGGTCATACGCAGTTGTCGGGCCTCATGGACGAGTTGCAGGAGCGTGACGTTATGGCTGACGAAACGACTGAGCCGCACCACCGCCTGAAACTGCTACGGAAGCAGGAAGAATTGCTCCTGCGGAGATTTTCTGCCGACAGCGAACGATTCTGGCGGCGTGAAGATGGCGGTGAGGCGAGGCGCTATGCGTTACAGAAGCGACTTGCACGGCTGCGGAGTGCTATCCTTCGGGCCGAGCGGGAGACCCAGCAGTTAGAGCGCATCGAAATGGAAAGGGAAATGATACACCGCAGGCGGGTTGAAAGGGAGCGGCGGCTTATGTTGCATCGACAGGTAAAATAAAGGCTTAAAGCTTCACGTTGTATTCACGCGACATTGCATGAGGTGAACGCTGAGTACCTTGCCAGCGAAGATAACATAGACATACGCCCCATTATAGATGAAAGGAAGAAAGAAAAAGAGCACGTTACGTATAGATAGAGCACAAAAAAAAACTAGGTGTGCGTGGATGTTCCCATCGCGCCCGTGAGCAGGCCCTTAGATACGCACTTTTCATAGACGTTTTGGTTCCTTCCTCCTCATTTTTTTTTTTTCTTCTTCTGGCCGATTCGTTATACCACTAGATTCCCTTTGGCTACTTCATCCTTTTTTTTCTGTTTTTAGACTTTTATTTTGTTTACATCGTTGACGGTGGTACGATGGCTGTTGTTTTTATTCAAGTGGCCGTCACGATCATCGTGTGGTGCAATACCCGTTAGTATTGTCCCTGCGGTTGTCGCCCCGTCCCTTAAACGGGAAATGACTTGAACGATGCCAAAAGCGGAGGGTAACTCACCAACGCGACAACATGTGACAAACATGGCCTGCAAGTACTCACCCGTTGTCCCCCTGTTTCTTTCTTCTTTCTTTATGCTGATTTTTCAGTGTTCGGCACATGTCTTTGGCTGATGAAGTTCCCGCGGAGTGGGCCGCGGCGATTCGCCCGTTTCTACAGCGCGCAGACGAGTTTCAGCCACGGGTCCCTGCAGTCGCGTATTTCCTCCGCACCCACGCTGCGTTCCTCGCCATGAAGCTGCGCCGCAAGGACAGCTGTGGAACGGAGTTTGTTATGAAGCTCCTCAATGCGCTGGAGTCTGAGAAGCAGAGACTCCAGCAGGAGCTTAATGGGGTGGATGGACGCACGATTCTCACGCGCTACGCGCTCATGCTTTTCGCAAAGGCCGATGATGAGGAGCGCAGTGAAGGGGTAACGGCGAATGTGAACCTGGTGCGTCTCTTCTTCACATCTTCTATTCTTTTCGAGGCTACGGCGCAGTTTACAGAGGATGGCACGTTGGACCCCATCGCATTGGAAAAGCGCGACTATGCTCGCTATATCGCCGTGCGACTGAAGAAAGCGCTCGACAGTGGTGTACCGTATGAAAGTCCAAACAAGCGTGAATCTGCGGCACCAACAAACCCCACGGCTGGGTACGACGCTGCTTTGGAGAATAGGGGCGAGGGGTTTACAGAAGGTAGCCAAAGCGCAAGTTTCTCGTATCCGCAGCAGGCGGTACCGCAAACCCCTAACAGCGCATACGAGTGCGGGCGACCTGCGGCCGGCTGTGTGTCGCCACTGTCGTATGAACCCCCAAAGGCTTTCATGGACAGCCGTGGTGGTGGTGGTGGTGCGGCCCCACCGAGCTGTTTCAATCAGCAAAGCACGCCACAGCAACAACCAGCGTGGCCATCACCGCCATCAGCAGCGCAGCAGTCGATGGCAGCGTTTCAGAGTGGAGCCTCCCATGTTCATAGCAGCGGTGAGGGCGAGAATACGGCACTTAAGGGCCCGTCGTTGGACGCAATTATTGAAGCACAGAACCAGGCAAAGCAGGCGGTTAGTGCGCTGCAATTTTATGACTATGAAGTCGCGCGCAAGATGCTGCGCACGGCGCTGGACCTTCTGGGCGATAAGTAATGTGACTGCCGTTGTTTCTTGTAGTCTCAGCATTGACGCCGGGTCCGCGTCATTTTTAGTGACGGCTGTGGTGGTCAGACCTGTACATATTTATATAGGAACCTTGCTCTTTGCTCTTGTCAGCTGTTTAACAGACGTATCTTGTCCGTGAAAGGTTATACGTGTGCCAGAAATGCTGAAGATGAATGCTGCAGCCTGTCGATCCTCATATTCCTTCTCCGATGCGTCAGTCAAACGTGAGAGGGGCGGCTTGTGGTATTCGAAATATTCGATTAGGAGTGTATGTGTGGTATTACTGAGTTGTGTGTCTTCCGTCCATCATTGATATTGATGTTGTTATTATTATTATTGTGTATTTTTGTGTGTGACCGCGTGCTTGAATTCGGTTTTATTATTATTTCAGCTCACACTTGGTTCCCATCCGGGAATTGCGCGCTTTCCCCCAATTCCCTCTAGGCGACTTTGATGGCTTCTGCGCCTTCTAATGAACATGCATGACTTATTCTACCCAATCCTTATGCCGGTAAAAGAGGAGGGAAAGAAAGGCCACTCCATCGGTTTCTTCGCGGGGCTCTCGTAAGTAGTTATTAGGAATAAACAGAGTTGCGTGCCTTCTCTTCCAGAGACACACAAAGCCGAAGTGGTCTCTCGGAGTGACGAGTACGAACCTTTTCCATAGTTTTTCTTTTTTAAAAAAAATCTGTATTTCCCCACAAAATGGAGTTGACGTTCACCGCTTCGTGGGAATTGCTCCTGCTGTGCTGGAGCCTTGCAGCTATCGCCGTTGCCGCGGTGCGGTGGCACCTTCAGGGGAGGCGCGGGGCTGGCGAGAAGGCCCTAAAGGAAGGGACGCTGGACCTCAGCAGCACAGTGGAAAGTTCCCGGGAGTGCTGCTGCGCGTGTAACACCGCGGGAACCGTGGCAATGAGTAACATTGGCAAGGAAGCATGCTGCAAGCAGCGGGAGGTGAAGAAAATTCTCGTGGCGTATGCTACGCAGTCTAACACGGCCTACAAACTCTCCAATAAACTCGTCGCCTTGTTGTCTGTGGCCTTGCGCGAAAAAGAAGCGGTCCATCCGGCCGGTGGCAGCCTTGCCGCAGCATCAGCAGGAACATGCTGCTCTCAGGGTGCTGCGATGTCGAGCGTTTCGACTCCAGAAATTAAACTCCTTCAACTCAAGGAGGAAGACGGTCAGTGCAGTTCCGAGCACCTGTTGGAGAGTGGTGACTACGGGCTTGTCGTTTTCTTAGTGAGCACACACACGGGCGGTAATGCACCGGAGCCCTCGCAGGGTTTTGCCTCGATGCTGAAGGACGCCTACCAGGACTTCCGATTTTCACGCGACACCTTCGCGCGGATGAATTTCGCCATATTTGGTTTGGGGGACGTTGCCTACGGGCCCGAGAGGTTCAACCGTTTCGCAAAGGATCTGTACATGTGGTGCAAAGGACTTGGTGCGAAATTTATCGTCCCGCCCGTCTACGCGAATGAGTCGAACATTACAAGTCTCTTTCACGTCTTTTCTTCAGCCCTGCTAAAATGGGTTAGCCGTGCCGACTTTACCACTCAAGGTGTAGTGGTGAAGAGGAAAGTGGCACACAAGGCGCAGGTGTTTAAAAAACGGCACACGAAGATGAGTGCTGGGGAGGAGGAAGAAGCAGAAGAATCATGTCATGCAGCGAAGGGTGCGGCGCTCGATGGCAACGAAGAACCGGTCGGTGGCGGCTGTCATGACAAGAAGGCCGGTGACAAAACGCAGAAAAGGTGTAAGGACGGCAACTCCAGTACGGAAGAAGATGACGACGACGAATTTAGTAGTGACAATAACGAAGGTGACTCTAGTGCTGACGATGTGGAAGATATTGTGGCCGACGGTGACGGTCTTCTGTCCACATCCAACGACGGTGAGCCCCCAGAGCTGCTCTACCCGCGACTCCGCGAGAACTTGGAGCGTCAGGGGTACCACCTTATCGGCTCCCACAGTGGTGTAAAGTTGTGCCGCTGGACCAAAGCGATGCTGCGCGGCCGTGGTGGGTGCTATAAACACACTTTCTACAACATTGCCTCGTACCAGTGCATGGAGATGACCCCAAGTCTGGCATGCGCAAACAAGTGTGTCTTTTGCTGGCGACACCACACCAACCCGGTCGGGCGATCTTTCCGCTGGAAGGTGGATTCGCCGAGAAAACTCATTGAGGGCGGTTTGGCAGGCCACAGGCAAATGGTGAAACAAATGCGCGGCGTACCTGGCGTGACACCCGAGCGGCTAGAGGAAGCGCACACCGTGAGGCACTGTGCCCTTTCGCTCGTCGGCGAACCGATCATGTACCCGGAGATCAACGGCTTTGTAGACTTGCTCCACGAGCAGAACATCTCCTCCTTCATGGTTACTAACGCCCAGTTTCCGGAGCAGCTACGGCAGCTGAAGCCAGTGACACAATTGTATCTTTCGATTGACGCCCCAACGCCAGAGGAGCTTCAACGCATTGATAGGCCCCTTTTTGAAGACTACTGGGAGCGCTGCCTCGCTTGTGTGCGAGAGCTGCGGCGGAAGGCGCAGCGTACGGTCTTTCGGCTGACGCTTGTGAACAAGTACAACACGGCAAATGTAGCGGCCTATGCTGATCTGGTACGACTTGGCTGGCCCGACTTTATTGAGGTGAAAGGCGTGACATATTGCGGGACAAGCAGCACCTCAACTCTCACAATGAAGGAAAACGTTCCGCGGCATACGGAAGTTGTGGAGTTCTGCGAAGCGTTATGTGAGCAACTTGCGTCATGCACTGAACCTAAAGACAAGCGTTTGTGGTTTCAGAGGGACATCGTCGAGGAGCAGCGCAGCGTGGACCGAAGCGAAGACGCAGCGGCCCCTGGCAGTGCTGCCCACGGACCGTACAGAATTGCGTGTGAGCACGAGCACAGCTGCTGCGTCCTCATTGCACTCCGACGCTTCTACTTTGACGGGGTGTGGCACACGTGGATTGACTACGACAAGTTTCTGGAACTGGCACGCAGCGGACGACAGGACTTCACTGCAGCTGAGTACGCAGCGCCCACGCCATCGTGGGCCGTGTTTCGCTCGGAAGAAAAAGGCTTCGACCCGTCGCAGGTGCGCGTCAGGCGGAAGTCTGGTAAGACGGCAGTAATCACCTCGGGCTGCTAAAGGCAGGAACGAACGCAACCGCGCACTCAAATGTGTTTGAGGGAAGTCAAAAGACCATCACCGCGTTTGCTCAACCGCTGAGTGGTGAGGGTTAGTGGAGCAGGGATTGGCGGATATCGATAACAGGTATGACAAAGCGATAAGGAGCGGCATTGGGCTCTTCTTACTTGGCCCTCTTTCGGTTGGATGGACTTCGCTGTATTATTCCTCAAAGTTGTTCATTTATTTTAGTTTTAGTTCCTCCTCCCTGTCTGAAGGAGGGTAAGTGATCAAAGAAGGGAACGTAAGTTTTAACTGTAATCGACATAAGTTTTTCATGTGGCGAGCTTTGAGACTACATGCAGCTATTTTCTTTCTCATCACCTCCCCCCCACACCTCCCCGGTTGGGCCGGATTGCTCCTCCTCCTCCTGCAGTGTAAGCTCCTTCCTTCTTTCCCCTTCTTTTTGAAAAAAAAACTTGAATTTAACATTTACGTCTCCTACACAAATGGACTCAGTGTGTCTATTCACCCCGTAAAACAGGGCACAAAAATTGAGACCACGGCAAAAGGAGAAGAAGCCAGTGTAGAGGCACACATACTTAAACAGAGACAAGTATATATATATATATATATATATATTACACGCAACCAGTCATATTTACAGGGAAACGCCGGCAGCGTAATAGTTGGATAGACAAAAAGTAACTGCACAATTACGCAATTGTTCAGTGCCGTGACTTCGACTACTTATTGTTCCCTTCTTCCCACAAAGAGCAGATATATATATAATTCCTCCATTATTGTTTTTGTTTCAGGGGAGCGGATCCATCGTGAGTGAGGAGGGAAAGTGAAGGTGGAGAAAACAAGGACGCGGTCGCACGATCTCACCACCACCGTCGCAGTGGTGCTCATCGACTCAATATTCCTCGCCTTCTTCTGCAAACCTGCGCAGGAAGACTGAGCGGGTGAGCCAAAGGTCAATCAAAAGTGGAGAAGGAAAATAACGGTAGTAAGAATAATTAATAAGAAGCACTGTGACATCGGGAGAGTTCATTTAAATAAAAAATTACATCGGTAAGAAGCTACTGATAGCAGTGCATAAGCTCCAGCGATTAGTGAGCAGCACTCCATACACTGCGCTTTAGGGAAAGTCGAAAAGGCGGAAAAGGAATAAGTGTAAAACACGCAGAAATACAGGTAGGCTTATTGGTGTGGTATTTATGGTACATGCCATGCAAGTCGATATGGACGGGGAGAGTTCTGAAAACACAACGCACTCCGCGGTGATGTCTTTCATGCCAGTAAACTGCAGCCCCCATTTTGACGCCGAGGCCGGGGGGTGGGGCACTCCCCTGCAAACCAGCAGCGAGGCCGGCGAGCAGCCGTCGACAGACACCTCAGCGTACCCAAACTTTGAGGAGTCCTCCGCGCCACTGAGGTCTCCCATCCCGAAGGTCGGACAAAGCGCCACCGGCGACTACTCGACCCCGCAAACGGTGGACTCCGGCGAGGCGGCCGACTTCCTCAAATTCGTCAAAGAAACACCACCAGAAGGGTCTGCCAGCGGTGGGACATGCAAAATGGAGGAATATCACCCGCCACACACTCCAGTGAGGGTTCTACAGAATTCGCTGTGAAGCGTGGGAGTATTAATGTTACAGTGCGCCTGCGGCCACGGGCTCGCGGGGCCGGCCCAGCGACATGCTGCCGCCTGCACAAGGCGAACAACATGGTAGAGTACATTCCTCCACCGCCGGAGCCCAGTGCTTTGAGGGCCCCCGGCCTCACCATGCCATCTCCCTTTACTGGCATGCACGGTAGCCCACTCAACTGCTCGCAACCGCAGGTTGAAGAAGATCGCAGCGTTTTCTTCACCTTTGACACAGTGATAGGCGACGATACCCCGCAAGCGGAAGTAATGAGTCACATTGGTAGGCCTATCCTGCAACACGTACTCGATGGTTTCAATGGAACCATTCTTTGCTACGGGCAAAGCGGCAGTGGTAAGACGCATACAATGATAGGTCCCGAAGGAGGGCTTCCTGAACACTTTTTAGACTCCGATGAGGCGGGAATTCTGCCACGATTCGTGCGAGAGTTATTTAGCAGGTTAAACTGTTATGCAAAGCGTGCCCGACAGCAACAGCAGGACATTGTTGAAGAACAGTCAATGAATTCGCAAGGAACTCCCATCGATGGGCACAAAGATGGAGAGGGCACACAAACGAGAGCTGAAAGCAACGGCTCGAAACCACAGTGTGCTCGTGGACCAAATTACGTGGTGGAGATGAGTGCCTTAGAGATCTACAAAGAGGATATGTGTGACTTGCTGCAGAACTTTGACTGCATCCCCAGAACCCCACTGAACGCGCGTGAGAGTACAGACTCCAACTACAGTTTCGAACAGCCTGCAGGAAGGCGACGGGGGTACAGCCAACCTTGTCATGGTACTGGCTTGCACAACAAACATCCACACCGGGTGCCGCAACGTGGGGCTAACGCTCCCCTAAGGATCCGGGAGATTGCAGGTGCGGGTGTTGTTGTGGAGGGTCTCTCATGGCATACCGTACGTGACGCTGCCGAGGGGATGCGTATGCTAAAGTACGTAACGCGACAGCGTCATATCGAGTCCACGGCCATCAACAAGCGGAGCGGCCGCTCACACCTCTTCTTCTTTATTGCGGTGAAGCAACGACCCACATACGGAGATACTACCGATCCCTACAGTGCGCAGAGTAGCTGGGACTCGGTGGCCAGGTTGTGGGAAAGCCACTCGCTGGCAACACTTGTAGATCTTGCCGGCTCCGAACGAGTGGCGCATACCAAAGCTAAAGGAGAGCGACTTGAAGAAGCGCGGCACATCAACCTTTCGCTAACGCTGCTCGGAAATGTCATTAGGAAGCTAACGTCCAATGAACGGAAGGAGAGAGCGCACATCCCCTACCGCGACTCTAAGCTCACGCGGTTGCTACAGGAAAGCATTGGTGGTAACGCTGTTACAGTGCTCCTGTGCACCGTATCCCCCGATCTGTGCGACGCAGCAGAGACCCTCTCAACGTTACATTTCGCCAACTGCGCGAAGCGTGTGCACAACCGCCCTGTTCTCCGCCAGGTCGAAACTAGGGCTGGACTGATTAACAAGTTAAAGCAGCTTACAGCGCGTAACGCGTGGCTAGAGAAACAGCTGGAAGCAATTGTCAACCGCGTGCATACTCCCACCATCTCCGCAACCCTGTGCAGCCACGATCAATCACTAAACATGGACACCGAAACTGTTATTATAGATGTGGACTCTTCAAGCCCAACAAAAATCTCCCATGCGGAGTGCTTCGAGGAGCCTCATGAGAGTATTCAGCAAGATTCGCGCTGCACATCGCCATCAGTTTCCTTGTGCCAAATCGTACCACACTTCTACTTCCCGCATGGAAAAAGCGTTAGCGAGCCAACAGTGAATGATGGAGGTAATCACCACCAGTGGGCGGTAAGCAACTTACGATGTGACAGTTTCTTAGTCGGTGCCACTGTCAACAGCGAAGGAAGTAGCAGCAGCAACAGGCGCAGCCATAAGGTTCCGGTGTTCAGGAGTTTTGAGTACACCTTTTGGGCGGCCCTTACGCAGATTGTGCGGATGTGTCTGCCGTCACTGAGGTTTCCACCCGCACCCGTGGAGGAGGTGTTCGTGCCTGTGTTTGATTGTCCGGCGTGTCTGCACTCCGCTTCACGAAGCAGGAGCCGCCATGTCTCGCGTGTGGGTGTTTTGGAGTCTTGAATGTAAAATAAAACGCAAAGGAGGGAAACGTTTCTTATCGATATTTTTCTTTCATTTTGGCTTTTAGTTTTAGAGTATATACTGTCCATGTGCCGTTGTTGTGACTTCCTTCCTCCCGTCTCGCTCCCCTTCCTTTCCCGTGTTCAGTCGCGTCTTTCGTTCGCCCTCGTATTCCCTCACGACCGCCATGGAAGAAAAAGGAGGGAAAAGAGAAAATATGTACATGCACACTAGCGCATGAACTGACAGCTACGGTAGTGGACGGGGGTAATCGCCACTTCTGCTTGATTAAGTACGGCGATTCCACATCTTTTTTTTTTTATCGTGGTTTTCGTTCTTCCTTTTCGCTTACAACCTCCACCTCTTTTTAAACATATTGCGTTTTTGGTATCAATACCCATCATTCCACACACACAAACACACACCACTACCACCACTACCCCTTGTGGCCTATCGGTGACGGTTATCGTGCTGTGGCGGGGTCACATATTGTTGTTTGTCTGTTGTTGTCATTATTGTCCCTAATATTTCCATATTGTCGACTGCCGAAGAGCCGCACTCACCGCACCCAATAGAAGCGAGTGAAGAAAGAAAAGAAAAGAAAAAAAAAAGTAGTAAAGAGGAGGAGGAAAGAAGGGAAGTGAAGGAAAGGAAAGGAAAACAAAGAGCAATAAGGGGGCAACCGAGTTGTGTACAGTCAAGCAACAGAGCGCTTTGATGAGGTTTTCTTTTCTCCATGAACATTTTATGTGTAGAAGCAACAGTATTGTGAAAAGGCCAAAGAGATGTGTTCCTCTCTCGTCTTGTCTTATTTTTTTCTTTTCAAATAATTTACTTCAGTTTCTGTTTTTTTTTCGGTGATTTTCTCTGTGCCGGTGTCACACTCGTTGTGACCATCTGAAGCACATTCCTTATTTAGTGCGGCCAAACAAATGAATCCAATAAGCCCAGTCCTTCGTAGCAAATGTTCTTGCCGCGTACAGGCAAAGAAGTGATGGAAATTAAATGAACCACTTTTCCTCATCGCTTGTATTCCCGCCATGTGCTACGTCTCTTTTGTTGTTGTTGTTTTTTCTGTGGAAAATATATATATTATTCCCTTGCCTTGCCTTCCCTGTATGGATTTTTAACCGGGTGTGTGCCTTCACCCCTTTATTTGGTTCCTTTATTTCATCCCGGCAGTTTTGTGTTCCTTTTATTAATTTCTTTCCTTCTTTGTTTCTTCCTTCTTCTTCTTCCGTGAGCTTCACTTCAGTCATTTGAGCCTCGTGTTAGTTTAGCCAAAACTGTGCTCTGTACTGAGAGCTGTGGCACCCCCCAATGTGAAAATTTGTGTCGATATGTGCGCACTGGTGCGGTGGCATTTGTTGCGCCGCATGGGGAGAAAAGGAAAGGTGCGGTGGATGTGTCGGCGTAACTCTTTGCTGTCGTTGTTACCTGCACTGAAAGGGGGGGAAAGGAGAGCGAAGATCAAAAGGAAGGGTGAAGAGTGTTACAAGCAAGGGGAAAGGGACAACCCCCTCTCGTTTCCTTTCTTTGCTTTTTTTGCTTAACAAGCTTATGATTGTGTTGAACGTCAAAGTTTGGTTTGCGTTTGTTTTCTATTGGCGCATCGCCGCACGGATGCGCACGTCTGGTTTACTTTCTTTTCCTGCACGTTCCCGTATTTTCCTCCCCAACCCCTGCAGTGCTGGAGGAGGCTGTGTGAAGCTGTGTGTGTGTGGTCCTTCGCTTTTTCATCAGGCGCATCACCGCTGCCATGTTCATACCGCAGTGAGTGTTCGTTGTTATTAGTATTATTCCCTGTGCAGCTCACCGTACACTGTTTTTTTGATATATGTCTCCGCTTTATTCCACGTTAAGCGGTACTGGTGTTGTCGCTTTGTTCGCCTTAAACATCCTGCTTATGATGTCATTTGCTTTCACGGGCACCACCTGCACAGCGCGGACCGTTCCAGGTGGGGCGAGAGAAGAAAAAAAAGAAGAGGGGAAGCGCAACGGCTTCACAGCACGACGACCTCTCTTTACCTACACTGCCCCGTTTGTTTGCTTGATTACATATTTATTATGCGTGTGTGATTTATATTGTTGCTGATTTTTTATTAGACTGCGTGTGTGTGTGTGTTGAGTCCCACCCCCCGGTGGCCGCGGCGCTTTGATCCCCCGCACGTTCCATCGGGTTGTTGGTTTCGCCCGCGTGCCGCACCGAGTTACTCGATAAGGGCCGGGGAGAAGTAAAGGACTCCTCCGGGCCCCCGGGGCAGCAGTGATGGAGAAGTTTAGAGCTTAGCGGAGTAGCGGTGAAAGGAGGACACGGGTGGCAGCGGAGGGAGAGGCGGGAATATGTACATATATATATATATATATATATATATTTGGAAGCGGTACGTTTGAATTAACACGAAACCGCAATGACTTTGTCAGTACCTCTTGTTTCATGCATACGTGTGTATTCCTTTCACCTCATCTCTTTTTCTTTTTTACCTGAGGTGGGGTTGAGAAAGAGCAAAAGAGATGTGAAAGCAGCATGTGAAGGTCGGTTTCTTCCACTTTGTTTCCTACTTGTTTGATTGGTTAAGCACATTTGTGCTTTTGTGGTCCTTTTGGGTTACGAAAAACGAATTGGGTGAGAATCAATCTGAATCTTGAGTAGAAAGAGCAATCATGACAGCCGGACGGAGCAAAGGAAAAATCGTGAAGCGGTAATGTTCGTCAAGGGGCTCCAATTTGTGCAGTGTTGTTCACATACGGGCATTACTTGTGGAAGAATTCGTTGATCCCTCCACAGGCGTTAGAACAATGTCTGTTCTTTCACCTCCTCCTCCTCTTCCTGTTTGTGCCGCTGTCGACACTCTGATATCAGGGAGGTTTCTCCTTCTAGTCGTTGATTGTATCTTCGAGGAACTGGGTGGCTGCGTAAAATGTGGAATCGTTTACCTCGTATCTGTGAAGAAAAGGGATAAAATATATATCACAAGGGAAGGCCACTGTGGCATGACAACGTGGTTCTTTTATATTTTTTCTTTTTTTTATTGATATTAGTTGTATTCCCGTTGCATGCTCTTTATTTAGCTCCATCTGCCAATTCCTGCTCTCTTTGCTTCATTTTTGACTAACATAGCTTTGTATATAATCTTTGTCATCTTATAGGAGCGATGTGAGCATTGGAAGCAAGCAATGTCGCCGTAGAGGAGAGCGACAGATAAGGCTTCTGTTGGTGGAACGGGTGAAAACTAATGACAATGAGCAAAAAATGAAAAAGGAGATTTCAATGGAAAGAGTCCTCTTCGATTCGTATACATCCTTTTCTTTGATTAGTGTAACTCCTAAACTCTGTCTTTCTGTGAGTTCATCCATTACCACAGTGGGTGTCCAGTACAATTGAAAAAACAATCTAAATCGCGTACATATAAAAATAAAAAAAGCATCTACGGGCACAGGATCAACCACCACCGTACGATATCAGGCAACAGGAAAGGGCGTTTGATGGGGCAAATCAAGGAAGCCCGGCGTAATGCTGCACGCCGCCTTGGCACTTCATCCCTTTCTCTCCTTCCTCCTCATGCTCCGAATGTGTAGGCATCCACCCAGCCCTCAACTGTTACCTCTTACACCGTGTGGTGGCTATCATTAGTTGTGTGTGTCATTCTGTACGTATATTTTCATCATTCCATTCTCCCTTCCAATGTTCCCTGACACTGTGCACGTCTCTCGCTTGTCTAGTGGCGCTGCAAAAGAAAGAAGCCTCAAATAATGAGGAGGAGCGAAGAGACCAAAGTGGCGCGGCGTCTCGGCAAATCGTCCGGCAAGAAAGCCGCCGCCAAGAAGGAAGACGTCTGTAGCGACATCAAGAAACTGGAGGAACAAAAGAAAGAGTTGATTCAGACTGTGATTAGGCTACGGAATGATTTGGACATGGCAAGGCAGCAGCAGAGTCCGAAGTGGAAGGCAGTTATTCGTTCTTGTCCCAGCGAGCACGTCACACTTATCGAGCCCGTGCACACGCTCATGATCGATGACAAGGACTTCGACCCGTCCACCAAGCTCACCCTCAAGTGTCCGGTGCAGGAGCTGCGAGTGCGGCACTACGCGGGGTACCTGGACATTGGAAAGCTTGTCGACGGAAGCTGTCCCTGCTGGAGCTCGGGAGAGGCTGTGTGGCGAACAAATCGCTCATCAGCCGGCTGTCGTCCCTCGAGACGCTCATTTTGGACGGTACGAACGCGTGTGGCGGGTGGTTGGACGGAGTGGCCAGCGCTGACGGCCTGCGGGAGGTTGTCCTGAAAAATATGCCCACGCTCAGGTACGCCCCCTTCCTGCAGAATATGCGGTGTCTGGATAGCCTGACCATCCACAACTGCAGCGAGCTGTTAGCCATCGGCGACAAACCGTTCTGGCCACAGCTCACACGACTCGACATCATGAACACGTCCTTGCTATTGGATAGCCTCATCCAGCGACTTGAACAGTGCACATGCCTCACAGTGCTTCGGCTACATGGCTGCTTGTCCGTGGGCTGTAGGGTCCTCGTGAGCGGGTGCACGCTGTTGAGAGAGCTGTGCCTCGATGGTGTGCGTGGCAGTCCTCTCTTTGTGCAAGGGGCCGAGCTACCTTTCCTGCGAGTGGTGCAGCTGCGGAACAGCGGCGTGACCGACGAGGACGTGAAGGTCCTGTCAACGTTCCAGTCGCTGGAGGAAGTTGACCTCTCGGGCTGCTCCCACATAACCGACGTAAGCCCACTGACTCACCTCGTTGCGCTGAGGACGCTCATCCTCAATCGGTGCACAGGCGCCAGAGTGGTAGGCCCCACAGTGGCCACGCCGATGCTGGAGAAGCTGCTGCTTCATGGCACTGATGTGCGTGACAAGTGCGTGTTGGAGCTCTGCACAGGACCCATCGCCGAGCTCGACTTGCGACACTGCCGGCCTCTTAGCGAGGACACCATCCGGGCCCTCCTCGCCTTGCCCTCACTGAGAGCGCTGTACGTGAACAACCTTCCCGATGCAACCCTCCAGGACGGCACGAAGCTGGAGGCTCTTGGGTTGTGCAGCCGCGCAATCTCCGGTGCAGTGATGGGTGCCATCTTCCACGGATGCACCGCCCTCACGCGCCTCGACCTCAGGCAACGTGCGGGCACCGCCGACCTATCGGGGCTGACGGCGCTCGGGAATCTCACGGCGCTGTGTCTCTGTGGTCCCAAGCATGTGGTGGGTATTAACTCAATCGTGAAGCTTCAGCATCTGGCGGAGCTCACCCTGGAGGGCCACTTTGTGGATAACAACGTTGCAATAACCATTGCTGGCTGCAAAGCGCTGCGCTCACTGAAGTTGGCCAACGCGGCGACCCTCGGGTACATGGGCCCCTTCCTCGGGATGGATCTGCTTAGGGAGCTGTGTTTCACTGACTGTGGCCCGATGGTGGTGGACGTCCCCCACCGCAAGACGGGGGAGGACATGGACATCAGCCTCCGCGCAACCCCTCTGTCCAGGGAAAACATGAAGAAAGTCGCGCGAATGAAATTTGTCCGCCACCTCCACCTGGAGCGGTGCGGTAAGGTGCATTTGAGCGACATTAAAGTAGCGACCTGCACTGTTGTGGAGTGCGAGAGACTGGTCGGAACGCCTGAAAAGGTACCAATGAACGTACAAGTGGTACGCACGCCTCTCATTAAGTCGGACGATTGATAGTGGGGGCTCAACCGGCCCAGAGAAGCAGAAATGGAAGGGGTTTCATGCGCAGTCACCGCCTCCTGCTGAGTCCCGTGAAGCACGAACAATACTGAGCAAAGGGCCGGAAACATCGTGATGGTTGTGTTTATTTCTTTTCCTTCATTTTAGTTCTCCATTGTTACCCACCATCTAATCCATCTCTCCCCCCCATCTAGTTTCATTCATTTACCGATACACCGCCACCTATCGTCCCAACGCCATGTGGGCAGTGCCGGGCGTCGGCGATGGGCGGCGGGAACACAACAGGGCAACGGCTGTGTTGCGCTGCTTCCCCACCCCGCCCCCGCGCCGCTATTTCTTCTCCTGCTACACCTGCTTATCGTGTTGAGCGCCAGGTGTTGCAGAGGGGTGTCTTTATAATTGTGTTGATGACAGACTATTGGCTTTATTCCATACCTCAACGCGTTTATATTATTATGTTTCCTTTTTCTTCCTTTCTGTCTTTTGTCTCATTTACCTCTTTTAATTTTATCACGACTCACGATTCTGCCTTTTGCATGTGCCGATCTCGTAGGACAGTGACACACTTCCGATTGGGAAGGCGCTAGAGTAGCATATTCTGCAACAGTTTATTGTACAAAAACAAACAAGCACAACAAGTGGGCGGAAGGGCAGGGAAGGGACATCGGCTGGAACTCAAGAAGCCTACGGTACGCCCAGGGGTCCCGTGTACCGTGAGAGGGAGGTGTAATCTTTGCGTCGTGCGATCCTCAGTCTCTCCTGCTTTAGCAGTAATGGACAACGTTCTCTTTGATCGCGAAAGAAACTGTATCCGCCTTGAAATAAATACGCCTGCTCTTTCCGCGAATGTAGTCGGCGCGTCGAGGCGGTCAGCTCGGAAAACTTCTAAGCGCAAGATTCCAATCGCTGTTGTGGATGTCCCCGTGCCCCACACATTCGCCGGAAGGGGTTACGCTCACCTGTTTGGGGAGGAAGAGTTAGCAACCGAGGTATCGGGGCCTGGAGCAGAGGAACCAAACTCTACATGTGGGCCTGTACACTATGATCCGTCAACTACAAAAATATTTCGGCAGAATGCAGATGAAAAGCAGTTGTACATGAGATCAACAACGTCGCTTGGTGGTGCCGCAGAGGGACGCCGGAACATAAGAAGGAAGAGTGAAAGCCGTGCCTGCAGCCCAGTGAAGGCGCACAGCTCATTGAACTGCTCGCCGCTGCGGAGCAGCACGCTCAAGGGGCAGAGAAGAAAGGAATCCGGCCATAGAGCGGTGCGGAGAGCCAGAAGTAGCGGCGGAATTAACTGCAGAGGTGGTTCAAAAAAGGTTAGAAGCAACGAAATTAATTATTCCACATGTGCACTCCCGTACCGAAAGGGATTGAATCACACGTCGCCTATTGACCCTAATCACAGCAAAGCATTTGCTGTGTGTGCTAGTGGCAGCACTACTAACGTGCCTTCGAAGTTAGCCACATTTTTTTCCAAAAGAGGAAATCATGGCTGTACACGCGCTGAGAAAATCGGGTTCATACGTTCATTGACATCAATCCCGATAAAGCTGTCGTCAAAATCCGGTGCCTCTGACGCCAAACGACATCAGATGCGCCGGCAGCAAAGCTGTCCCGTGCCGAACATGACACAACTGTCACGGTGCAGTAGCACTCAAGCTCGCTCCATCACCCACGAAGCAAGGAGTGGCGGCGTTCCATGTAGGAAGCAGTCCCGGGAAGAACCGCTCAGGAGACACAGAGAGAGTGCATCATCCAAGACACGCTCCCCAGTAAATGGACTGAAGCAGTGGATAGGAACAGATCCCAAACATATATTTGCGGGTTCAAACAAAGGTGCGTCGTCCCTTCACTCATGCTGTTCAAGATCTAGTTCCAGTGGAGCGCCTTCACACGCAAACGTTAGGAAACCCCTGATAGGTGGAATGATAACAGGAATGAAGCTGGCATCAGCGCCTGTCATCATTGGAAAGTGCTCCACAGTAAATGAGCGCCCCACAAATTCTCCTATCATTCCGGAGGCAGCAACTGCATCGCCCGCCGCCGTGGCATCACGCTTTGAGCGCTCAAATGTTGTACGTCTTAGCCGCATCGGTAGTGCTGCGGATACATTGTCCTCAACGGAAGGAGCTGCCCAACCCGTTATCACCCCTCTGCCGCTGTCCATGGTGTTGCCTGATAGACATAAGCAGGGAAAGACAAAGCCGCACGACATAAATAACAGGGCCATCGACCCCGCAGGTGGTAGGCGCCGGGGCTCGTTGGCCGTTCATTCTGATGCCCCTTTTAATATGAGATGCAAAAGGCGTGGTCCCAGCGCTCTGCAGCGAAAGCCACGCAGCACTCCACCGCCGAAGAACGTGAACGGCACGAAGCACCGGTTGCCACGACACAGCGCTGAGGCGGGCATTGCGATGTCCCTTAAAGAGACCAGAAATGGCAAAGGTCCTGCAAAATGCCGTTCAGTGTCCGAGAAACCGGTAAAGTGTGCATCGCGTGCGTCACTAAGATGTTTGCCGAGGGGCTCAGTGAATAAAACTATTGCTGTAAGCCAAAACGAACCAATTTTCCCTGGGAAAGAGAGCCCTGAGGAATGGGAAGACAATGGCCGGGAGTTGACTAACACCAAAACAGCAACGAGAGTAGAGTCCCCATCGAAAGCGCAGCAGACGTGCTGCGCCGCAGCTCACGGTGAAGAGGTCGTTTCGTGGCAGAGGAAGTCAGCGGCTGAGCGGGAGCCAATATGTGTGACGACCCCCACGTGCCACGAGGGTTCGGGGTACCTCCCTGATACCACGCCGTACGGAAACAAGGAAGAAGAAGAAAACAGTGGAAACGATTTTTGGACACCGCCTGCATACATAGGCTGCCAGTCGTCATCACGAAACAGCAGGAGAATTATGAGTGAAAAGCTCTCCTCCCTTGAGCTCGCAATTAGCCCTGTAGCACAACTTGCCAGCATGCGTAGGCGGTCGAGGAAAAGCAGATCTTCCCGTCACGGTCCGTCCTGCAGCGATGGGAAGGAAGCAGACCATGAAGCATACGCTGAAATGTTGCAATGCAGCCGCACAACTGTGCAGCACCTATCCTCTTATTGTTTTACCGTGTCAGTCTCCACACTGACAGCTGTTTCGATGTCGTCACGATCATCGGCTAGGGTCCCGGGTGTGTCAGTGCGAGAAACCACACCACAGGATCAGCTTTTGAGGAAAGGAGATGAAGCAAGTCCTGCTGTTGGCGCAAGCGATAATCGATCCTCTGCCGCTCGGTCACCGCAGGAGATCGCTAACTTACTTGCGACGACAGGGTCCACGGTGCCAGCCTCGCCACGCCAACAAGCGACCCAGCAGCACAGCATGGCACGTTCTTTCAGCACCCGCTGCTCCTTCCAGGCGTATGACACGGACAGCTCATCACCAGAGCCCCAAAAGAGCCGTCAACCACAACTGTGGGTAAATTATGTGGAGAAAGCGGGGGAGGAGGGGGAAATTCAGAAGGAATTAGAGGAAGCGCTACGGGAACAACAGAGCCGACAAGGGCAAAAGGCGACAGCCCCTGTGTTGAATTTTTGCCGGACTAACGGCAGTGAAAGAGTCGTATACCCAAGCACGCCTTCATCTACAGATGATCTGCGACAGCGACAGCCGCGAAACCGCCGGCCAATGATCAACACAACTAAGCACACACTGCAACGGACGCCATTAGGCACAACGTTGATGATGGTCCAGTCCCCGAGTCACCCGTGCACGGATAGTAATGAGAGCAACGGCGAGAGGTATAGCAATAGCCGCAGTTCACGGATGCGGACGCCAACACCGCAGGGAAGGGCAAGCAGGGCCCGCTCCGCGTCCTCCACGCCATCGCTCACGAAGTCCCAAGTTAGCCCTTGCAGGAAAATGGTAGAGTCTTGCATTGTCGCCAACTCCTTCGGGCGTGGGGCCGCAGACGACACCAACAAAGCTGCGCAGGACCCTCAGCTGCTTCACGGTACCGTTGAGAACACCAGCAAGGCTCGAAACCTACGACCCGTTCAAATATTCACAAGCAGCAGCGCAGCTCCGTCACAAGCTGAGGGGCCAACACGCCAGCGCCGGCGCACATGGAGCGTGGAGCGCATCGCCACCTGCAAGCCGGGTAAAGTGTCGTACTTCAGCCGCACTAGTAGCCACTATTTCAGCAGTAGCACTAGCAGCCATTGTAGCAGCGCCGGTAACGGCCAGAGCAGCAGTAAACGCCACGCAGCGTGGGCCGCTGACCCCCAGCACAGTGCCATGAGCGGCGAGTCGAGGCTTATTCAGCGACGCGTCGTGAATCTTGCTTAGAGAACGGTCTTTTTTTTTAGATGGGACCGAGGCAGAAGGCAAAAGGATGAGCCGAGGAAGTGAATGAGGCAGAGGAAAATAAAACTACAGAAAGAACATGAAGGGAGAAGTGGCGGAGGCCAGTTCACTATGAAGAATATGTAACAACTGTAATGCACCGTACGGAACGTGCTTGCCTTTGTTTTTGTCCTGTTCCTCTCGTCGTTAAGGTGTTGACATCGTTGCTTAATGACATGTTTGTTCATTCTTTTTTCCCCACGCACACGATTCTGCACTTTCCTTTATGACTGCTTTTCCTCACACGAGGCAGCAAAATTAAGCAAATTTGAGTGGGAAGAAGAAGAAGAAAGTAATAAGGCTCCTCGGGATGGGTTATGGAAAGAAAAGAGAAAAAAAGAGATATCCAACCAATGGCTGAACATAATAATCATAACAATACATGGCTATGATGATTTACGGTAAGAAGAGGAGTCGTGGATCCATTAATGATGAAGTGCTGTAGTGGCTAGAAAAATCAATCACGCCACACCTGGAAGTGAGAAGATCAAAAGTATAAATAAACCAATCCATCAAAAGGGAAAGAAATAGAAGAAGGAGAGTGTGAAGTAAGACGTATAGTTTTTTTTAATTAGTTCATTAGAGAATTGGGAATGAATTTACGGATCGTTTCTCCTGTGCCAGGTGTGTCTGTGTCTGTGTGTGTGTGGTCGATATGAGGGGTAAAAGGGTGAAAAAAGAAAAGAAAAAAAAGAAGAAATTAAGAGGGGATGGGCGAAGGTGATGAATAAAAGGGTTGAAAGGGAGCCCGAGTGCGATCACTACCTCCTACCTAAACACTAGAAGTAAGCTGCTGGTTCACTCACACACGGGACGAGAGAAACTTTAGAGAGTTGGGATGGACAATTTGACGTAAAGAGATTATTTTGGATTCTGTTGACGTACTCTCCCTTTATTCGGTTTTGTTTTCCTTCTTGCTCTTCGTTGGCGATGGTTTTTTTTGTTGTTTGCTCTTCGTTTCCTTTATTTTCGTGCATGTTGTGCCTTATTATTCCCACGTACGCACGTTCTATAGTTTAGTGGTATTCCCTTTGGTTTGTCTCCACCATTCATTTTCTTCTTCCTCCACCTTCCTTTACGACGTGCCGAGACCTTAAAAGGCGCTGGGTAATGTTTGTTTTTTCATCCTTATTTTTTTTATCAAAATTTTTTTTCTTTTTGAGGGAATCGTCTTTGTGCTTCATTTTTCTTCGTCCTCCGATGTGTTTGCACTGAAATCGGGAGAGAAACCACCACCCCCCAGCTTCAGTATCGCACCGATTTCTTCCCTTCATTGCTTTTCCTTCATCCCGTCTTTGTTTCTTCTCCTCTATGACCCATTTCTTTTGACTCCTTTCTGTTTCTTTGACCTGTACGACTTTTTGTCCCTCTGTAACCCTAACCCCTCCCACAGTGAACAATGAAGTGCTTAGACAAATGTTTCTTTCTTTTTGTTGTTGCGACGCTTCTCGTCGGAGCAGGAAATGGAAAGGTTTAGCTCAAGTGGAAAGATGTGAAGAGCTGTGGATGGTGTTGTGCCCCACTCCCGTACGTGTGCGTGTGGGTGTGTGAGGCGGGAGACACGCCGTCTGCGCCAATGATTTACGTCTAATTGGTTTTGACACGCTTTTTGCTTGGGTTTTGAGTTTTAAGACTCGCATATTTTTATATTTTTTTTTCTTCCTCGGTATCACACGTTTTTACGATGAGGGCTCGAAGAAGGGCCGTATAAACGTGATTTGATGTATTGTTGACGTTGTTCCGGTAATTTCTTGTTTGTTGCGCCGCAGCTTTTGGCCCCTATGCTTTTCTTCGTCTTTTTAATTTTTCCTTTCATACCGTATTCCCGTAAGTAAATAATTTTTTTTAAAAAAACTATATAGCACTGGTGATGTTCGTGCATCCCGCTGTTTTGGGTTGTTGTAACTTCTTCTCATTCTTTCAGTGCCCTCCCCTGTCAGAGGTGATGCCCATGTGGCGCTTTGAGAGGGGAATATTCACTCATTTTCCTTTTCGAATTTTGAAAAGGAATTCTCTTTTTCGCCGTTGTTGTTGTTGTTGTTGTTGTTGTTCATGGAGCGGGCTAGTGAAGGTAATAAAAGGGGGTGGAATGGAGGGGCGAGCAAAAATAATAAAAAAAAGACAAGCTCTGGTGGGGGTGAGTGCTGCGGGATGGAACATAAGGAAGGGGCCGATTGGAATAATTTTATCGATACGACCAGCTGGTGATGGGGTAGGCGCTATTTCTGATGCGAAGTGCTGGGCGGTGGTGCCTGGGGTCATACATATTGTCATCGCCACGGTATCATGTACCCCTCAGCGTCGCTTCACATGATGTAAACCATTTGTCGAAACACTTGTTTGCCTCCGTGCCTGATTCTTCGCTACAACATTTATAGTCACCATGACTCCATGAAAGCAGTTGGCCAATACGCAACTCTAATTTTTCCCATTATACTCTCAACCCTCCTACTTTCATTTTTATTTTTATTTTATTTTTTGGCTGTCCGGTGATGCCCGCTGGAGACTGAACAAAAGGAAGTAGCAGTATAGCCATCACACATATATCGAAAGTGTAGCGAAAGAGAACGGGAAAAAAAATTGTAAATACGAGAAAAACATCATCAAAGGGCTAAGGACCTGTTTTAGGCACAAGTAGGCAGTAGAAGGGGAAAAACAAAAAGCAGTACAGCAACAGTCAGTCAAACAAGCCGGTCAGTTATGCTTTCACGTACACTTCTGCGTGGGACGCAGGAGGGATCGGCCTCGCACGCAGTCGCTACGGTCTCCGCCGTGGCTCGTGCCGCACCATACACGCGCTTCAGCACGCTTCGGCTGCATGCGCACCGCGAGCCGAACTTTCGCGCACGCCCTGCCGGTTGGCGGGGGTGGAACGATCCCAAGCTGCAGGACCCGTGGGCCCCCTTCGCATCGCAGTCCCCATGCCGCCACGTGGACCGCCAAGGCGCTGGCTGTTGGTTTGCCATGGGGCACTTTGCCCTAAAGGACTTCTTTGGAATTCTTCACTGGCGCTTCTGGGCCCGCATTGCCTTCTGGGGCATAGGAGGCTCGGGCGTTGCTGCCTTCACGTACGCTCTGCGCATGCATAGGAACGGGTGGGAGTGGAAAAACCGCGGTGCAGTGTTTGCTATGGAATAAGAGGAGATGCAGTAGGAATGACTGTCTGTGTGTGTAGATGCATAGGATTAGGAAGAAGAGAGGGAGGATGGGGAGAAAAGAAGTAATGAACTTACATATGTGTTGTTGTTCTTATTTTTGGTTGTCATTTGCCTCGTAGGGATTCCTTTTTTTAGTTGGGGAGCTGATTTATGTCATTTATTTTTTTTCGTAGTTTCCCTTATTTTTTGTTGTGCTCTTTCGTATTCCTTGCACTCCAACCTTCATATTATTCGTGGCGGTCGTTAGTCTTACCTGACTTACACACTTGCTGTTAGTTTGGTCCTTGCTAGCGAGCTCATAACGCTTTAGTACGTTTTCCTTTTGTTTTACCGTTCACTTCCCTTCAGGGCATTCTGCACGCGTGCGAAGGGGCCTTTATTGGTCTTCTCAGTTACTGTGTTGGCGTAGCGCCACGATGCGCGTTTGGGTTACAACGAAGAAAATAATAGAAGAGGAAGGGCAAGGAAACTAATTTTTGAGACTTTCAGTGTTCGGTCTTATTTTATTTCCCGTCCGTGCGTAAACGGTGCACCGGATGGGGAGCTTTTGCGCTCTAACCACGTAGGCGCTTGCAAGTAAAAAAAAAAGCGTTTGATCTTTCCTTAGCCAACTCATTGTCAGCAGTCTTCCTCCCTACTGCCGGGCGGCAATAGCCACACATATTTACTTCAAGGAGCCACAGTTACCGCAACAACCATCACAGTAGTGGCATCGAGGCCAAGAGCAATAACAGCATAAGAAACAAGGAGCGGGGAACGGTGAAAGATAAAAATAAAAATAAAATAAAAAACAGCCTCGAGGCGGTGAGGTGGGTGCTCGAAAAGTATCGCAATATCGGGGGCATAAGAAGCAGCGGCACGTAAGGCTTTTGGGATGCGCAGATCTGTCATACGGCTGCGTCACAGTTACTTATGTCCACAGTACAACACACGGCGGACAGCGGTGAGCTCATCACTTCTTTCATGTCCAACGGCGCAGTTCTACGCCCGCCGCTTCAACGGCAGCGGAGGCCAAAGTACCGGTCCCACCCCCACAGCCGGCACAAGCGGCAAAGAACCGGAGCATAATTTCGCGGCTGCTACAAAAGAACCGCACAAAAGTAACGAACAATCTAACGCAACGCCATCCACAGCGGCAGAGGCCTCTTCCCTCTTCTCCCCATCGTCGACGTCGGCTGTCCGGCGCCGAGCACTCCCTCCGTCTGAGTTCCCCGAGCGCAGTCTGCTTAAGTGTATTGAAAAGGAAATTGAGGATGAAACGCTGAGGCTCGACAAGGAAGAAGCCCCGCCCCCTCCACCACCTGGCTGGGAGATGTACCACGCGCCGGGCACAAGCCTCTTTTACGGCCGCCGTTGGTGGCTGCCGCCAACCGCAGCATCATCGCAAACCCCGGCAACACCTGAGCGCCATACAATTCGTGTGCAGCTCACAACGCGGGATCCCTCACTCGATCCAGAGTGTGACGTGCGGGGCGAGCATTTCCCCTTCTCCTTCTTCGTGCAGCGCGCGGCTTCCGTGACTGGGACGGAGGGTGCCGCCGCCTTCCGCATGGGCGACAGCAGCGCCACGCCAAATTTGGAGGCGGGGTCTGAAGAGGAGCGGGGTCTTTACGAGCAGAGCATCGAAGTGCGGGCGGACTTTGTGGACGGTGAGCTTGTGATTGACAACGTGGTTTTCCACGGTGAGTTCAAGACAAAAGCATCACGCAGTACGGAAGCTGAATCAGCCCCATCTGCAGCGACTGCGGGCAATGGCAGCTCTGCACACGAAAAGAAGGCTGAAGGGGTGCACTACAACAACATCCTTAACGGCTACCCCGGACCCAACCTTGACGAGGCGGAGGAGGAAGTGCTCGATGGGCTACAGGCGTGGCTGGCTGAGCGCTGTGTTGACGACCAGTTTGGCGAGTTTGTTGGGCAGTATTCCGTGTGGGTAGAGCAGCAGGAGTATGAACGGTGGTTGCGGCGCCTCCGTGACTTCGTTGCAGCGTAAAGTTTCCCAAAGTATTGCTGTCGTCATATAACACCTTCTTTGAACCACGCTGGCGAGGGAGGCTGGGCAGTCAGCATGTTGTTTCTTCCCCTTCTCATGGCCTGGTGACAACGAACAGTCTGTGCATTTTCTTATGTTTTACTTGCAGGGCTATAAGAAAATGTAATGAGTGTGTTTTGAAGTTTCCGTGCAGGCACGTCTGGGAGGGTTGAGGGTGAGTTACGTGCATATGTGCACAAAACTTTTGTCTTCCTTCGTTCATTGTACTGTCTGTGGAGCCGTCGCGAAAGTGACGACTTTAATGTTTAATTATTATTTCCCTGGTATTGGACTAAGCGAACCGCGAGTGCGCAAGCATTGCCGCCCTTTTCCTGATACGTCTCACCTCCTTCTAATACCTTCATCTGTTTGTGCATTGGCACGTGAATGCATGTACTTATAATCAACAGCCGTGACACGCGGTCATTAGTGGGCTCAGCGGCACTGACAGGAAAGAAAGATAGGGGAAAGGAAGGCCAAACCATCAGGTGTAACAAGAAAAAAAAAAAAAGAGAGTTGCGAAAGGAGTTGTGGCCTTCCACATTCGCAGAAAAGAAAAATGCCTTCAAACGGCAGTGGGGCATCGTCGCTCCCACCCCCGCCACGCCCCGAACCCGTGACGCTGGACCAAATTTACGAACGACTTACCGCAGCGGATGTAGCCATGGACGACCGTGCATATCACCTCGTCGCGCTGAGCACCGTCGCCTTTCATCCCACAGTAAAGCTATTTCTTTTTGAGCATGTGCCGCTCCACGAGACAACACGTAGTGATAGCGCCACCGACCCCTCCGCCGCAGCTGCGGTTGCAGAAAACACGCGGCGGCGTGAGGCGGTACTGAAAGGTATTGCCTTCTTTCTTGCGCAGCGCAGCAACTCCGTGGCGCAGGAGTGCCGCTGGGAGACCGTGGCGCTGCTGGGTGAGTTGTGCCGGTTGGAAAACCTGAACACGCGGCGACCCGGCGTTACCAGTGACAACACTACGGGGATCAGTGCAAACACCTTCGGTAGTGGCACTAATGGTGCAAACCTTATTGGTGGTAGAAACTGCGGTGTGCTGTCACCCAAAGAAGAAGTAGTGCAGAAGATAAACTACTACGCCCGTGCCAACCTGGAGTTCCTCGCCCAGCTACAGTGGTTCATCACAGCTGTGAAGGAGCTCATCGGAAGTGACACCGCTGACGATTCCGCGTCAAAGGCAGCAACAACCTCCTCGTTGGAGCTTCGGCGCACACTGCGGCAGCGCTCGAGACGTGGAGCTGACAGTAGTGGCCAAAGTAACTCTGATAATGTTATGGAGAGCGATGAGGATGTTCGCATCGCGCTGAAGGACATCATTGCCGCCCTACCCGAAGTCACACTCACCACGGGTCCGACCAGCACAACGGACTGTGCAGCAAACGGCTCACAGTCCCCAATCGTAAGGTGGTCCAACGAGCAGATGGAGCAGGCACACGACCTGATGTTCATTGACGCCTCCACCACGATGCTTCACCTTATCCCGCTCGTCTCCAGGAGCAGTAACCTGTTTTGTGCCAACTGCGAGAAGTCTGTGCCTCTCGAAGGCAACAGTGCTGCCACTGCCAACGGTGGGGGAACTTGCTACGCTGCAGCAGCTGCAGAGCGGTGTATTACTGCAGCGCTGAATGCCAGCGGGCGCATTGGACCGCAGCCCACCGAGTGCCGTGTAAAAACTACAAGCAGCAGTCTGAAACAGTACTCGCCGAGTATATGGCACTAAACAAGAACGTAGCAGGAGGCGGTGGCAAGAGAAAAAAGAATAAAAGCAAGGGAGACACACGAGAAAACATCGTGGCGGTGCTGGAAGTTCCGCTGGAGCCCTCGTTGTTCTACGAGACGCGACGCTATTTGTACGACCACCGCGACGCATCATTTCGTGATGTGAGTTTCTACGACTATTTCATGAAGTACACTGTGCGTGGGTCTTGAGGATGGTGTGTCGTGCCACTCTCATTCCTGTGGCATTGGTGTTTATCGCTATTTGCTGTGGCGGCACATTCTCCTCCCCAATACCCCTCGCCTTCTTTCTCTTGATTTACCCGTGAGAACGTGCACCACGCAGTGAAATAAGTGTGAAAAAAACAGCAGGGGATCCGAGAAACGTGCAGAATGTACCCCAGCACTGGCACGCTGAAGCCCATGATTTTGGTGCCTGAACATTGAAAGAGCCAAAGGAAAAATGTATGAGCGAGTGGTTAACAATCTGTTCGTCGATTAAATGTTCTAAACAAAACAAAAAAAAAGTAAAAGAAAACATATCTGTTTCTGCTTTTCTTTGATATTCTTTGCTTTGCTTGTCTTTTCTTCTTTTAACTTGCCTGTGCACGGCACCTGTCGCGTGATTGGTAACCGCTGCTGGTGTTGCGCCTGTTCAATAGAAATAGACCACGGACGCACTGTGCCCAATAACGATTCATCATCATTTGTGAGCGTAACACTACGCTGTAGAGCACTCACAAAGGAGCACGCAACCGCTCCATTGAGAACACAACAAGCAGCGAAGGAGATAAACAAAGAAGGAGACCGAGCCAAGGCGATGGCCGTCTTAACAGAGTTTGCAAAAGTAATAGTGCCTGACACCAAAATCCCCACGGCATTGTCATCTAATAACGTCGAGGACGGGGAAGGCGAGACGGACATTGGATGCCCATCACTCACATGGAAGCAGCGGATCATTGGCTGCTGTGTTTGCATTGCCATTGGCTCCCTCCTCAGTCTCCTAAGCTTCACGGCAATCATGAGTTTAGATATGGTCACCTTTGGTGTCATTTACTCCCTTGGCAACGTGGCGTCCATCAGCAGCACGCTCTTCCTGGCCGGGCCAAAGACGCAGATGCAGCGCATGTTCAGCGAGGGCCGATGGCTGGCGACGACGGTGTTTGTTCTCTCGATGATCTCCACAATCCTCGTAGCGGTACTTCTCGGTAGCGCGCTTCTCGTGCTGCTTCTGTGCGTGGTGCAGTTCCTCGCAATGATGTGGTACGTTCTGTCGTACATCCCCTTTGCGAGGACGGCGGTGAAGAACTGCTTCCAAGGCATGGTGTAATCGAAGAGAAAGAAAAAAAAAGGAGAAGCGGAAGCTTTTAAGTTTGGTGGTGAAGCGTTTTTGTTCAGCAATGTGGCGGGGATGAGATGCGTTTGGGATGGGCGGAGCCTGCAGGACCAATAGTGCTACGTAGGCAAGTTGACTGGATGATTATTGAAAAGTAACGCAAATAAAGATGCACTTAACAATTTTTTTGAGTATGAAGATATTAAAATGTCCTCCAATGATATATATATTTTTTCTCACTAGTGACCCGCTGATATCAACTTACCGCCCTTATTCAACATGAAGGGCCCGAGATACAGCGAAGAAAAGAGAGCCGAATGCAAAGATGATCGTAACAGTAATAAAATAATAATAATAAAGGAAAGGGGAAAAGAGAACGAAAGTTCCCATCGATTTGGTTTATTTTCAGCGCTGATATGTGAAGATAATTGTTATTTTCTTATTTAGTTATTTATTTATTTCTGACATTTTCTTCGCTGTTGCTTGTTTCGCGGGACCGTGCAAATCGCCTTTTGTGCGAGGAAAAAAAGAGAAGAAAAGGAAAGGAAAGGAACACCATGCCGGCAAATACCGTTGTTTTAGCGTATGTGACGGGTTTGACCCATTCGTATTTGGTGTTTCTCTTTCTTTCTCTTTGCTTTTCTCGTGATATATGCCGCCCACACGTTCCCTCAGTGGGTTCGTTTACTGATTCATTTTGTGGTTGTTGTTCTGCAGCACGAGGCAGTTATTTCTTCTTTCACGTGTATATATATATATATATATATGTGTGTGTGTGTGCGTGCGTCTGTTGGCGCTTATTTCTGTAATGGCGCCCAGCGCACACGTTTATGGAGCAATTAGTGAGTCAAATGGATATTAAGGCAATCGAGGAAAACAAAACAACATATTGTAAATATTTATACGTGCTTATGTGGGTTATGTATCACTATGCTAATGTGCGTGCGTGCATGCGTGTGTGTATTTTGTTTGTGGCTTTCAGGTCTTTCTCTTACGGAATAGTCCAAACGTATTCGCCTGCTTTCGGCTCATGTTTATTTATTTAGCGAGAGGTTGTGGGACAGAAACGCAGTTTCGGACAGCCGCGTACGGGGAGCGGTGAGCCCCCACATCCAACGAAGTGACTTCAAAACACGGATTCAAGTACGGCTTTCGGTTCGGCTGCTGTTGCGTGTGGTATATTGGCACTCAAGTCGCATACACACGTTTTTTGTTGTGTATGTGTGTGAACGCCTTCAGGATAAATTGTTATATTTTTTATTTTCTTTTTCTTTGCCGCGTAGCGCAGAGTGCACGCTACACAACACCGTAAACAGGCATCACTCAAAGCGTAGGTGCATAACACAGGAAAATAACTAGACGGGGCGAAAAGGTAACAAACGGGAAAAGAAAAAGAGCTGATGGGAGCCCGCTCGAAACGAGGTTTCAAATCAAAGCGACGTCCTGTGGCTCATACGCAAAACGACGGTCAAACGAGGGATGATGCACAGGGCGGGAGAAATGACATCGCCTCAGCGCCGTCGTGTGTGACAAAGTTGTACGCTCAGGATTGGGACGCCGTGGAGGAAGCCTGCGCAAACATCACCATTTTTGCACTGCAACCCCACGCCCACGCTACCCTCCTATCGCATGCCGTACCTCAGAGGCTTGCTGAGCTTCTCATAAGTGCGGTGCCGGCGAACAAGTCTGGCGTCTGTGCAGTCGGGGGAGGGGAACCAAGTGAGGAACAGCCCTTCAGGATCCATCGCGGGGTGTTGCACGTTAAATCGGCGGCGGCCGGTGCACTGCGAAACTTAATCGTGAGTAGCGTGGATGATGCTGTCGTCGATACCTTGGCGGCGGCTACCGTCTCCAACAACGCCCTGACACGGATGCGGGGCTTTGACCGGGATAAAGACGAGGAAGAAGGGAACCCTCCGAACAGTGTGATGAGTCCCAGCTCTAGTGCTATCGCCGAGGTGGAAGATGGTGAAGGGGGTATCCAGGTGGCTTTCCGAGATGAGTTGGTAGCACTCGTCACCAGCATGTGGAGATGCGTGTCTGTACTGCTGCAGAATGCAGCGCCTTGTTTCTTAAGCGGCGCGACAGGTCGGTTAGCGGAGGCCTCAGGGGACAACGGCGCCGCGGCTAGTGGCGGGGCCGGCGAAATTAATGCCAGTGACTCTGCTGGAGGCTGCATTGGTGAAGTGAGCGCCGCTGTGGACAATATACCCCTCTTCAGCCTTCTCCGAACCATTGAGGAGGTTCTACAGTTAGTTGCGGTGTGCGTAGAAGGAAACGAGCAAATGGCGAGCAGCTTTTCCACCGGGCCGGCAGTGGGGTCGTTGTTGCACATGATTGAAGTAACCACCCGTGCTGCATGGGAGGCGCTTGCGTGCCCTCCACAACCAGCGGTAGGTTGCACAGATGGAGCGAGTTTGCATCAGCAGCTTTGCAAGTGGCGTCAGGCAGAAATATTTGCAACGGTTGCCGTGGCAGCAAGTGAAGTACTGCACGTGTTGAGCAGTGAGAACGAAGCACTATCCACGTTCCTCCTTTCCGCTGAGGCGATGGCACCGCACCAGGCGTTCCTCACCAGCGCCCTTGACGCCGAGCAGGTGATGTCTTGGCTGCAGTCTGACGTGTGCCAACCATCTCCAGCTGCAGCCAACACGGATGTGGGTGGTGTGGAAGCCTCCATCCTGGCTGTGGCAAAGCAGAATGTGCTATATCAGCTATGCGAAGTCTCCCTTCATGTACAGGGGGCTCTTATTAACGTGTCCTCCACACCTGCAAATGCTGCACGTGTGCTGCCGCTCGTTGTCACAGTGTTGAACTGTCACCCTCCTCACAATGAGTGGAGCCGTACAGTACCGCTGCTCATGGAGACGTGTAGGCTTCCTGAGGACCTTCGCATGGGTTACCTCTCACGGTCTCAGTGGCGACTGCGCTGTGTGCAAGCCGCAGTGCACGTGCTTCACGTGGTGGTGGATCTGATTTGTAACCTGAACGAGCCTAACGTGGAGGACGAGGTTGCCTTCAAAAACAATGAGGCGGCCAAGGTGCTGTTCAGCCACAACGCCATGTTTGTGGTCGGTAAACTCATGCGAGATGCGCTACGGATGCCAGACAACGCAGCGCAAGCAAGCTCCAACAGCGCTCACATGAGCGGATCGCCATCATTACCGCAGGGCAATGGTAGCGATGGCGCCGGTGGGACAACGGGCTTCAACTACGGCTGTGTGCAGCAGGAGGAGGATGTTGTTGTGGAACGGGCACTTCGTGCCGTAGCAAGCACATCGGGGAGCGATAGTGTGATCACAAAGCTGCAGCGTTTAGTACTGTCCAACGAGGTGGGCGTGTGGAGCTTAGCCAACACGCTACTACTGATGGTAGGGTGGGGGGAGCTCGGTGACACTCCGTCAGGCATCTGGCGGGCGATTATTAACGCGCTCGAGAGGCGGGCGCAGCTTCTCAGTAGGGAAGTGCAAGAATCTGTCTCCGATGCAAGTGTGGCACATTCCACAACACCGTCCTCACTTACGTCATCGGGGAAGTTAAAGGGGGGTCACTTGCTTCGTTTGCAATTGGAGTCGCTCTTGCAGATGTCATGGACTCTGCAGCGTAAACAAACCGCAGCAGCTGGTGGACCTCTCCAGGTCGTTAACCACCTTGGGGCGCGGCCGTCAGATGTGGACTTAATAACCCGATTGGCATGGGAATCCGGTACGAGCTCACAACAACGACAGGCTTGTGTAGCCGTTGTCTGCAGTATTTGCGGGTCACTGCACTGTGAGGAAGCCACATCGACAGCAGCGCGCTTCGCGCTGGCAATACTCCGAGCAGAGGGACCGGAATCCTCCGGGGGCAGTGGGCATAGTGGGGGACGGGTGCTCGAGTGGAGCAACTCGCCGCCCCCTGGCTCACGTGACGAGCGACGGCGTTGGCTGATGAGTTTTACGGAAGCAGACGGCGAATGGCGCGTGCGCTGCGAGGCGGCAAACCAATTGATGGACCTCTTTCTGGACGAGCAGCACCACGAGAGCGTGTACCTCCCGCTGCGGGTTCATGCGGCCCTGACGTCGTTTGTGCAGCAGTTTCAAACGTACAGCAGGCGGCGCTTACAGCAGCAGCGGGATATTATGCGGAATTACAAGCTTGCCCTGCCAGGATTTGACGAGGAGGGAAACCTGTCGGAGGTAGTGGAGAACCTCACTGCTTTCGTGGAGTACAAGCGTCAGTTCATGCGGTGATTTATTAGGGGACAGTCTTCGCCACATGAGCAGGGGGCTTTTTTGTATATTTAACGCTCCATAAAAGGGTGTGAGACCAAAATGGCACTCTTATTGTGGCCGCTAGGTGGGAATTGTTGCCAGAACGGGACGCCTTTTCCATATTCCTTCTAAGCGTCCTCACTCCTTTCTCATTGCATACCCTTTGTGAGTGAACGAGACTAAAGGAAGGTGTGTGTGTGTGTGTGTGCGTGGCAGTGATACCCCAACCCAACCCCCCACTATGATAACGGAATGTATGGAGTAGGAAGTGGTGGAAACGAAGGGCGGATGCGCCGTGGTAAGAATGTTAAAGGAGGAAAATAAATGAACACGAGAAGCTGTGCGCGTAGCGATAAGATCAGCCGTGATGCTGGGAGACATGTTGGGATAAGTCTAGGAGAGTGAACGTCTGATAAATCGTGTGGTTGTTGTTCCCTCTCTAAATTTCGCCTTCCAGGTTTCCTTTTACCGCTGCTTTACATGGTGCCATGTGCTACACGAGCAGTGAATCACCCTTCCCTTTCCTCATATCAACACTTACCTATAGATAAGTAATATTTCGCTTACAGAAGAGAGAAGAAAAAAAAGAGCAACCCTAACACAGAGAGTTCACCGATGACCACTGAGGGAGACAAAACGAAAATCATGTACACGAGCCCCCACGACATACCGGTGCTCATTGGAGTCATTGGTGGAACCGGCACCTACAGCGTCGAGGCCATGCAAAACATCAAGAATTACACAATACCCACACCGTACGGTATGCCCAGTGGAAACGTGTGTGTTGCCACGGTGTCGGGTGTACTGTGCGCCTTCATCGCACGGCACGGGTACAATCACGAATTTACCCCCGATGAAGTAAACTACAGGGCAAACGTCTATGCCATGAAGCTGCTCGGCGTCAAGTACCTGATTGGTGCGAACGCGGTGGGGTCGCTTGACGAAAAATTCCTTCCCGGCGACATCGTGCTCGCGGATCAGATCATCGACCGCACAACAGGGCGTCACTCTACGTTCTTCGGAAACGGTATTGTGGCTCATGTGGACTACGCATACCCGCTCTCGGCCAAGTTCCGGCAACTTGCGCTCGATGTGCTAATGGAGCTGATGCCTGGGCTCATAGAGGAGACTGACGCCAGTAAGCCGTGGAAGCTGTGTGAAGGCGCAACGCTCGTTACGATGTCAGGCCCACAGTTTAGCACGCGTGCTGAATCGTTTGTCAACAAAAACCTCGGCGGCCACCTCATCGGGATGACCACAGCAACGGAGGCGAAGCTTGCCCGGGAGGCAGAAATGGCCTATCTTGTGCTCGCCGCTGTTACAGACATGGACGCATGGACCGATGGCGCGCATGTTGACTCGCGTGGTGTCCGAGAAGTGATGGCACTGAACGTGAGGAAGCTTCAGGTATTTATTGTTGAGCTCATCAAGGCGGTGGCATCAAGACCATTCGATGATCCCGCCCACAGTTGCATGGAATACGCCGTGACAACGAAACCCAGTGCCATCACGAAGGAAGTACGACAGCGCGTTGCACCGCTGCTGGTAAGTACCCACAGTATGCACCGTGAGGACCTTTCAGTGGGTTAAGTTCCGTGCAAGAGGCTAGTGGTTTTTGATAGTTTTTGTTATAACTTTTTTGTTGTTGTTCCCGTAATCATACCGCTTGCGTATGTCCATGTGAATGTACGCATTTTCTGATAAATTTATACCACCGGCACCGCCACTATTGTGGAGGTGGAAGAAAAGAGAGGAAGGGAGACTGGCTGCGTGTCGGGGGTAACATGCGCTAAATAAACCATTAGGGTATTTTTTCCCATCTCTTATGTTTTTCTTAGTTGTTGTTTTTTTCGTTGTCTTTTTTTTTCTTCCGTCGAATTGCTTTTTGCTACTTCGACGCTGACTCAAGGTGGTAACACTATTGGTTGGCACCAATATAAGAAAAACCTAAAAAGGTGAGGTGCATCTGCGGTGATGCTGTGAAGAATGGGAAGGAAGAAAAGAGGCTTGAAACTCTGCTCATTTTGTCGCTGAAGCAACTGGTTCGAATAACTACGTGCTATTATCTCCGCTGGGTTTCTCACACAGTGGAACGCATACGCTCTGGGCTCCTTATTAAACCTTATAGGAAGAAAGAAGAGAATAGCAGTGGTGGAATTTAGCTATTGTTGTTATTTTGTGTTGTTTGTTGTTGCCTTGTAGAAGTGAAGTGTGGGGTGGGAACTACAGTCGTGCAGAGAGAAAAGCGGCCACACCTCTACAACGCAGCAGAGGACTACGGTGTTGGGGAGGCAGTCGGCAGTCCAAAAGGAAGGCGACAAAATAGGAAAGAGGCAGCTGGAAGCAATGCCTCAGGAGCCGTCGTCCGCGACAAATTTTGTCCAAGACTACGCAGCAAAGCGGGCGGCACAAATTGAGCGAGCAAAGAAAATTCGGGAGGAACGATTAGAAAGGCAGAAGGTTAACCGCGATGTGCAGCACCATGCCCCAGGCATTGTACGGAGACAGGCCGAAGAGGAAGGTTGCATGAGCGAAGGACCAGCGCAGCAACAACTGTCACAAGTCCCGGCGCCTTTCCAGCGGGAGTCCGTTGACGGGCCGTCGCCGTCCGTCTCTGCAGGGCTTGGTGGCAGCGGTGGGGCACCCAGCCTTCAGCCGCCCGCTCGTGGACGTCGCATTGCCAATGTGGTCGAAGAAGACTTTAAGCGTGCGACACGTGCAGGCATTATCACCCCTGATCAGGCAAGGCAGCTGTGGGCAATGCTATCCGATCAGCTCGTGCAAGTAGAAAACCCACACACCGGCAGTCTCTCCTCCACCAGTGTTAACGCGCTGCTGCTTCCGACCGTTGCGGAAGGAGCGCTGCCGGAGTTCGGTGGTAGCATCTCCATGGACTCTCTGCGCGCCTCCATAGCGCAGTTCAAAGAACAGCAGCGGAGGAAGCAGCAACAGCGGGCAACCGCAGAGCCCATTCAGCCTGTGCGGGGCGTTAGTGGTGCCCACCATGGCGGGTGGGGACAAAACACCAAGGCTGAGCACAACAAGAACAGCAACTATAACAGCGTGAATGAGGCATACGACGTGGCCACACGCCTCTTCTCGCCGTCGACAACGCCGGACAGTGCTCTGTTGGCAAACCGCACTGCGATGGCACGGGACCAGCGGATGGGTAATAAGGAGAACGGCGGCTCGCCGTCGGGTGGGCAGCAGCAGCAGCAACAGCAACAGCACGGGATCGGAGAAGAATGGGCACTGCGAGACTACCCCGCACAAGCAACAGGTGCACGACGGGAAACATCACAAAAACCAGCGTGGAACTACGATGTGAGCGTTCCGTACGATGAAGAAAATGAAGATGGAAGAAGCGGGGGCCGTTGCACTGCTGCCGCGGTCCAGCGCGGGCGTGGAGCCCCGGCGTCGCGCGTGGAACAGTTGAGAAGCACAGCAGTGCGCAGTCAGCCAAACAATATGCTGCAGTTCGATGATGTACCTGTTGGTGGAAACAATAACAAAAGTAGGGGACATTCCATATCCGAGGCGGGGGGGCATTTACCGCTAAAGAAGCGCGGCAGCAAAAGTGATGGAACACTTCCAGTCGGAAAGAAGTATAGCGTATCCCGTGAGGCACCAGAGAATAGTAACAATAATGGTAACAACAACTTTTTGTCAGGTCAGTTGCAGTCCGGTGGGCTTCCCCGAACGCCCCCCTCACTAGATGACGTTGTGGTTGGCGGTTCTGGAGGCGATAACAAACTTAGTCCAGCTAGTTTTGCACCACCGGCGCCAACAAACGAGCCGCTGCTTCCCTGTAGTCTGTGTGGAAGAACGTTCCGTTCGTCCATTCTCTCACGACACGAGGCGGCCTGCGCCAAGGTGCAGAAGAAGCGACGTGTGTTTGACATGAAGGAGCAGCGCTTAGATGGCATTGAGGGCATACAAGACGTAAAGCCGTCGTCCCATGCAACGCATGCAAGGGGCGAAGCAAGGCATCTATCCATTGCGCAATCCGGCGCGGGGCCCAAACTCCCCAAGTGGAAGATTCAACACGAGCAGTTTCAGGCGGCGATGCGGGCAATGCGACAGATGGCCCCGGGTAATGTGGAGCGCGGGGGCAATAGCCTGGCAGCGGGTGCTGATAGCAAAGGCATGCAGCAGCCCATGCCCCTCCCAGCGGAGTACGACGACCGCGTACCCTGCCCTCACTGCGGCCGTAAGTTCGCACAAACAACGGCGGAGCGCCACATTCCCAAGTGTGCAACAACGATAGCGAAGCCGAAAGGACTGCGGCCTGCACGGCGGTAGTGTGGCACGGGCAAGCGCAGGTTTGATTTGTTCGCGTTACATCTTCTTGCATTCAGCCCACGCCTAGTGACTTTTTTACTTACCTCAGCGCCAGCATGCACAAATGTGTGTTTGTACCTGCCACGCGCAAAAAAAAAAAAAGAGAGACAAAATGTGGTGAACGTTAATGTTCCGCTGTAGTGGTGGACTTTATCAGTACTAAGCATCACAGTTGGTATGTCGTACGATGGTACACCAGAAACAGGAAAGACAAGTGAAAGGAGCACCATATTCAAGGTGGGGGGAACTTCCCCGCCGTCGCTCTGTTTGGTTATTTCAG
Organism: Trypanosoma congolense; assembly: GCA_002287245.1. Lineage (NCBI taxonomy): Eukaryota > Euglenozoa > Kinetoplastea > Trypanosomatida > Trypanosomatidae > Trypanosoma > Trypanosoma congolense. The sequence goes on along the minus strand of NHOR01000353.1, from coordinate 95,177 downwards.
TCAAACAGATGGCCTGGATCCTTATTTTATTGCCGGTATGTTTGGGTTGTTGAGTGGTGCTTTTCTACTCCGGTCATTACTGTCTCTGATTACTTACGCTAGTGCAGACACCACTCCTCACTGCCTCATTTATTACCTCGTTCTTTGTTATTGTTGTTGATTTCTTTTTTTTCTCGGCGGTAACTTTTGTGGTTTCTTATTTTGGTGTGGCTGGACGACCTTTTTTGTGTTCGCGAATGTGCCGGTAGTTTGCAGCGTCTGTGTGCTGCCCCGCTCCGTAAAGGATCCCCAAAAGAGAAGCGGGAGAAAAGGGAAAAGGCAGTTTCTTGAGTTGATGTGGGAGTTGCAGTGTGGTTCGTTAGAAGGGGCCCGAATGAAATGCAATTTAAAAAGATGTTCCACGCGTTATTATCCGGGAACCGTTGACGTGCATTCGGTGCTTTGTTGGTGTCTTTTTCGATGTTAGTGGTGTCGTTCTATGGTGGGGGTGGGGGGCATCCGAGCGGATGTTGTTTTCCCAATTCGTTTTGTTTGTTGCGTTCTTTTGGCATTGACGGTTATTATTATTATTATTTAGAACTATAGAACTGAGTTTGTTTTTTGTTTCATTGTTGGAAGGGGGAAATGTATGTGTTTGTGTGTGTGCGTGTGCGTGTGCGTGTTACTTAATTATAAAGCGAAGGGAATATGTGGGTACGCGAGTGAATGAAAGGTGGAAAATGCAGAAGAGGACTGGAACGGGCAGGTGGAATTGAGGTAGAACCAGTGCGACAAAAAAAAAATTAGAAAGAAAATCCTCCACAAGAGTGGAGTTCAGGCAGTAGTGCATAGCTTGGGCCGGCCCACGAGCATACGGGCGGAGTTGCTTCCGTGGGCCGGTGTAAACATATTTATAGAACAAAAATTTAAAAGTGCCTCCTTTACATCTTGATATATACGTACATACACATACGCTACGCATATTCTGGCGCATGAAGCAGGAGCAGGGATATGCGGCGGTTGGCCAAGTGTGGTGTCGTCAACACAATGAAAATGCTCAGGTTGAAAAGATCATATGTTGTGAAGAAAAGTATAGCGCAGGCGTCACTTGACACTTCACTACCGCCACCTCATTCGATTAGATGCCTGCTCGTTCAATCAACCAACCAACCAATGCATCCATTAGCTCTGTTTATGTTGTTTGTTTGTTTTTTCATCTTTGTAGGTATGGGTGCGTTGCGCACGTCCGAGTTATAACTTTCCTTCCCCAAACCCCAGCACAAGCATCCGAGATAGCTGAGAGGAGAGAGCCCTGCCCGTCTGCTTTGAGGGCCTCCTCGCATTCATCCATTCATTTCCCACTTCACTTGCACATTTCTTTTAACACAGTAAGCACGCAGCAGTGGTCTGTACGGGGGCTGAACAACGACACAGAAGCTCGTGCCAGCGCCCAAAGGCTCAGGGATACTTTTTTGTCCTCATTCTCTTTCTGTTAGCGATGCTCCGCCACTCTGTAGTCCCACGGCGGTATCGCACCGCATGGCGCGAGCTGCTTCACCCGCTACCGGTGTATGCTCGAAAAATGGAATGGCTGAAGCGTGACGCCGTTGAAGAAAACGAAGAGCTGTTGAGGCGTCCATATTACACCATTAAGTCTTACAGCCTGCCGCCCGCCGTCGGAAGACAAGAAAGTGTGTACGCTCACTACCACGGCAACAGCGGCGCTGGAATGCGGTCGTCGCACAGTGTGGACAATATTATGCGCCAGCCGCGCCACGTGAAGACGCCTGAGCAGCTGCAGGCACTGAGAGATCGGCTCCGCTTCACAGGGGCCACCGGGCCCATGCCGCAACCGGCAGCAGCAGCAGCAGCGCAAAGCTACACAGACGCGTACGGAGCGCGATTGCGGCCGCGCTACCCGGAGAGTTGGGACACCGTCCCACCGCATCAGCCGTCACGGGAAACGCTCTGAGATGGGTGCCTATCGTTGCCGAGGGTGCGTATTAACTGATGGTGTCAAAAAAAAAAAAAACGCTGTGGTGTGCATCCCACAGCCTTTGCGTTGTGCCGCTCGTATGGCGGATGTGACGACGTGGACGACTGCTTTTGCACGCGTCAAAGAGCATTCTTGACGCACTTTATTCTCTCGTACATATCTGCGTGTGCAGTGTTATCCTTGGCTGTCCCTCACACCTCCTTTACCTTCATCGATCTTCTGGCAGTAGCTCCCGCCATACGTTTGTTCCCTTATTGGTCCTTTCAATTTGTACCGCTTGTGTATCCACACATTTGCTCCGTAGCAACGCAATTGCGAGGCCGCAAGCAAGGCGTGCAACAGCAAGTAAGCAAATAAATAGATCAAGTAAGAAGTCAAAAGGAAAGGGGTGCAATTAGGAAGGAAAAAAAAAGGAGAGAAAGAGAGAAAAAGGAAAAGGGTGTGCCGTCGTAAAAGGTTCACAGGGGGCAGCGTTGCTTTAGCCGTTGTTTCTTTATAACCCTCTCGCCCCTTCGCCCTTGTGCCTTTGTCGTCTCCAGTGCTCAACCACAGAGACCCCCAACATCTTTTATTGTTGTCGGTGCTCTGCGCCTAGAGGTGCTGATAAAAGCAACATATTACTAGGGGGGAAACACACGTACAGCGCCCATACATATATATACATTCGATCTTGCCAACTTACCGTCACACAACGGCATTACTTTTGCGAACGGAGCCGGCAGTCAGCATATTGTTTTGGTGTTAAATCTGTTTTTCCCCCTATTCGTGGCGTTGGAGAAAAGTAAACATCGACTCGCACAAATATAAAACCGCAATCATATCTGCAGCGGGAATAGTAGGCGGCTGAGAGAGACAGGAAGAGAAGCTCATCACGTGTGACGCAGGGGAGCAGCCGAGGCTCTCTACACCCGTATTTCGGCTTCTTTGTTTCGTACCGCTGTGCTTGTCCAGTCAAAAGTGAGGGCGCGTGGAGAACTACTTTTTGCTCCTTGTAATCTCCCCCGCTCCTTTACTTCCGACCACTAACTCTTGTCTTGCTGCTCACTGTTATTATCACTGGTGCTGAAATATCATACTCTCATCACGCAACCACCCGACTGAGATATATCGACGGGTCCAAATGGCACAAACTAAAGCACCGGGTGGGGTACTTTCGCTGCGCGATGTCATGGGACTTCCTTCTGATGCGGAGGCGCTGCAGCAGCTGCTGCACGAGCACCACAAGTACTGCGTCGGCGCATTGGACGATGATGATTATATGAGCAGTGAAGACTCAGATAACGCGTTCCCAATCACCTTAGGAACAGCCGGTAGGATTAACAACAGCGGATGCTGGAGGCCGTGGGATGCAGCAATTGTGAATAACGCGCTTTATTACGGCATGCCCAACCTGGAACAGGTGTTTAATATACGCGCGTTAAGCCGTGTTGACTGTCCACGGACTTGGGTCGTTCCGCGTGGTACAATTCCTGACCACTCCAATATGCACATGATGGGGGAGAAGCTAGTCACGAACGGTAGCGCTGCGACAGACTACAGCCAGCGGCGCTGCATAGTGTGCGCCCGCTGCGAGTTGCTAAAATCGCCGGGCAGCAATGGGAGTCTGCTGCAAAAGGTTCTAGCTGTGTGGCCGGAGGCCACGGCGAGGGACCCCTACAACCGACCCCGCAGCAGCAGTAAGGATGGGCACTCAGGAGCGCGGCTACCGGAGAAAAGCTGTACGCAGAAGGGAGCGCAAGGACAACTCTACTGGCCGGCTTACGTGACGCAGGTGGTGGGTGTGTTTGAGGATCCACTGCTCGAGTGTGCGAGTGATCCTGTGACCGTGACGCCATCGTCGGTGAGACCTGCGCTAACGGCAACTCGGCCGCGGCAGGAGAGGCACCACTGTGGCAGAAGTGCCGTGCGTGGCTAGAGAGCCACGATGATCTGAACAACGTCATCTCTTACGCACTGCAAGCCCCCATGAAGGTATGTGTAGACGTGACGTATTGCATTGATGAAATCAGTGAGGGGCGCCGATTGACAATTGCGCCCGCCATTCGCTATCCCCATCGTAGCGAATCCGTTGAGAATGAAGAGAATGACCTGGAAATTTTGAACAACGCTAAGCACATCTGCAGCATGTTGAAGAAAGGTCATCACTGCACCTGCATGGTGACCTGCGAAGCACAGTGCCCGATTCTTACGCCAGAGGAAATGCCGGAGGTTGTATCCATACGCAATTACTCACACACAGGGACCATTGGGCGCAGGAGGGGAAACGCAACAGCGACCGCTGTCGGAGTAACGTGGAAGCCGAACGTTGACGGGTACAATGAGGCAAACAGCTCGGAAGGTGTTAATAACTCTGCTTCAATATCGATGCACAGCTCCCTGACAACGGCGAAAGAATCTCTGCCCAGGTCGCGACTAAACAACGAGACGCTTTCGCAGAGCCCCATAACTGCTCTAGAGATGCTGGCAGGACCCATTTGCCACGCACGCCAGTTTGTATATCTGCGACCTGATCCGTTAACCGTCGCCGAGGCTCAGCGTGCAGCTATTGAGAGGCTGCGGATGTGCTGGGTAAGACTTCGCCGCCCATCGCCTGCGCTGTCCAAGGCGGAAGCAACAATCCAACGGAAGATTGCCTCCTCAACTGCGCACCCGACAAATGAGAAGGTCAAAAGAACCATGCCCCTCCACGAATCCCCGTACGTACAGTCCCCATGCCGAAAGATCCACAACAACAACCCCTCGGACACCAGCGCACCACGCGGACCCAGCGCACCGCAAAATGTGACGGACGACCACGTACAGCGTGAGTTAAAGTTTCTGCAAGGACACACGCCATGTGCGGCAAGGCGTGGTAAGGTGGGTAACAAAGCGGAGTGTACTCAGGTCGGTTGCGGGGCCCCGGCTACGCCAGACTTTGAGCGGACGAAGATTAGATGCAACAGTCGCTCAGCATCCTCGTTGAGAGGCATGCGGGACAGCTCACCCTCGAGGTATTGCAGGCATGACTCAGATGTCGACTTGACGGCAGTTACCGAGCAAGGAACCGTTGCCGGGCCCGTTGGTGGTCCATCGAAGAGCTGCAACCAGTCCCATGTGTTCGGGAGTCACAACAACAGTTTCAGCACCCAGCGTAGCAGGTATGATCAAAGCCCTCCAGGTGCGGCTTCCATCGAGTCAATGGAATCGTCTGTGGAGGCCCTCCGCAAGTACAGGAATACCTGTGGTGTACGGAAACCTCCTGCGTTGCTTGCTGGGCTGACTGTGACTGCGCTGGGCTCTCCAGAGCATCAGAAAGGTGCTCAACTTCATGGACCGGAAAAACTTCATGACCCACAGCAACAACTCCATAAGGAACACCAGAAGCAGCAGCATCAACCGGATGAACAGGAAAGGGTGGAACAGACACAAGAGCAGGTGACTGAAGGCCAATCACCCAATTGGCAACCGACAGCGCATCCTAGCGCCAACTCCACGGGAAGCAGGGAGGATTTCTGGGCAAAGTCCCTCTATACTTGTCGCTCAGTACCCTCTGAATGCGCAAGCAGTCGAGAGACAAACCACAACAGCTACCAGCGCCGGGGCAAGGTACCGGATGAAGGCTCCACCGGTCCCACGGAAGGAGAGCGTGGGGAGGCTTTTACTGAGCCCACGACAGCGGACCGAGAGGAAGTGCACATAAGGATGGGCCGGCGAACCAGGGGAGCGGTGCAGCGTCGCTTCCAAAAGTGTGTTCCTTGCGGGATGTCGTTGAGGCGCAGTCAGTAGAAATAGGTGCAGCACGTCCAATGAATGTCCCTGCAGGAACCTCCGTATCGAAGAAAAGTGAGGAGGTGGAAGAAGGAGAAAGCGATGGAGCAAAGAACCAGGTGGTGGTAGTGTCGAGTTTGGCCCTAATGATGCACCACGATGAAGTCGCCAGCGAAGCCTATGAAGAAGGGGGGAACCTTATGCCGTGCGTCATTCCCACGGAAAGAAGCCGGTCCACCACGCAGGATTCAGCGCGCGGAAAACCAGTGTCGAAGAAACAGAACCCAAACAGGTGGAACTCCTATCAGTGGCTCCCACAACAAGACAGTGTACCGTCAACAATGAGTGGAAGTGCGCGAGCGCTATGTCCGGACCAAATGAGTGAGGCGCTCTCCCCTAGTTCCATCAGCTCTGATGGAAACACCGCAGACAACGGGTTATTGGAGGTAATCAGACCCTACATACAGTCCCGTTTGCAGGAACAGCAGCTAGCACCAGAACCACATCAGCATCCATATGCTGCTCGTACTAATGGCCCTGGTACAAGCATCACACTCAGAGATGTAGCCCGTATCTCACTGTCAGAAAACATCTCTACCTCATGGGTAGCGGATCAGCAGCGATCACTTCAGCAAAATCAACGTCGCTCATCGCATAACTTTGTATTGAGTCAAGGTCTTAACAAAGGAAACTCCAACCTTGAATTCCCCCACAACGCGCCGGTGCCCTCTGCCAGGCGTCCAACCTCGCCACTAGCATCAAAGGGGAGTGCAAGCGACAGGCTGACTTCCCGCATGCACGACCCTGACAACAAACCCCCACGAGGCACAGTGTCGTCAGCGAGCTTTCGGCAACCCTCCCACCACCAGTATGAGAGATCAATAAGTCAGGTGTCTAAAAGCAGGACAGGCGGCGACGTGTCGCCCCCTCCGTTCGACTCGTCCCTGACCACCACGCACCGTTCTGATGCACGAACCACACGCCGCCCCGAGCAGTGTCCAGCATCGCGACAGTCGCAGACCCAAAGCAGCTGTGCTCCGCACTCGGGCGTCGAAGTACTAGTCCACGTTTCACCAGGCTATCAAGTGCAGCTCACAGACCATCAGCGGCAGCAGCATGATCAAAGCCAGCTACATCACTCTACAACGAGTCTCGACTCCACCAGAAGGAACTTCAATATTGGGTTAGCACGGCAAGAATCGCAGTTGCCAATCCACCGCCCGGCATCTGCGCAGTCAGCGCTCCGAGGAGGCACAACTGATATCATGGAGTCCTGTTTGCCCTTGTCAGATGCTCGCCCTCCCCGTAATGTATCGTCCTCTGCAGGCTTACACCAGCCCGGTAGTCAGTCCTCCCATCACCCGTATGAAAGGTCGGCAAGTCAGATATCTAACGGCAGGAACTCAGACGTTGAGGTGCGTGTCATCGCTTCCCCGTCAGTGACAGACAGGGCGAGCGCGCAGCAAACGCTGAAAGACACGTGTGGTCTGGAGTCAAGCCCCACGGACTCAAACGTGAAGGTGGTAGTGCGCGTCCCAACAGCAGGGTTAGGGAGTCAGATCCAAGTGCGTCAGTCGGAGCCACGCTCGCTCAATGTGTCGCAGATGCCACCGGCAGGAACAAGTCTCATACTAACACCGCGCTCGAACCTCACCTCTGGCGTATCGATGTCCCTTGGTCACTCTTACATGAACGACTACATTCCACTGGATACGTTAAACGATCAGACAAAGCATGTACTGGATATATTCCGATGGTCGGCTGATGTGAACCAGCCCAGCACGCATGCAGTCGCCCCCAGTGAGAGCTACGCTAAAGTTAGGCAGCACGAGAACTACACGTCACTGAGCAACACCTCAGGCACAAGGTGTCTGGTGCAGGTTATCACTGACGACCCGCGGCTTTTAACGGAGGCCGTTACCGAGGAGAGCGTGGTTCTGAGCCGTTCAACGCCGCGGAGGGTATTTGACAATCCAAAGAGGGGTTAACAAGGGCTCAGGGAAAGCCGCCTGCTGGGCTGTAAAGCAGTGGATCGGGTCTGCGTTGAAAAACGCTGAAGCCTCTGTTGGGTAATGTCCGGGTGCAGCCCTCGTCCCTTGAGGAATTGTAACTGAAGAAGCAATATTAAGGCGGTGGTTCGCCTCACTGCTACGCTTAGAATGTGTTGAAGGAGAGAGACAGCAACTGAAGCGATTGGTTTCCTTTGTGAAAAAGAGAAGAAACAAAAAAAAAAAAAAAACAATGTGGAAAGAGAGGTGAAGACAAGGGGTGGGTTAGGGGGGAAAGGCCCAGGTTGAAGGGGGACGGAGCGGTGTATTGTAAGTAAAGAAGTTGATGAAGACAACGCAATTTTCTACAACGGTTACCATCTCTCTTTTGTCCCCCCTGCTTCAGGCTGAAGAAACAGCGGGAATTCCCCCAGCAAATGTAAAAATATTAAAATTATGTTGGTGTTTTTCTTTTAGAATTTTCTCTAATGTGGTGGTCACTAGTGTAATTGATGTTGCTTGGTATATTCTTTTTTTTTAAGAAAGTAAAACAAAAAGAAAGGGGGGAAATTTCTCTTCTGAAGAAAAAATATATATCACACCACCTTCTTGTTGCTTTGTCTTTCTTCATGTTTTTCAAACTTCTTTCCTACACATTCACCGGGGCAAGATAAATAATCAGGCAGTGACCTCTATCATAACGACATGGTTACTGCGGTTAAATGCTGTCGCTGTAGCGGAAGCAGAGCAACGAAAAAGGCAATGTTGCGTGAAGTCTCATCCCTCGCGTCATTTCCATCCCTCACCGTGAGGGAGTCACCTCTACACGCCCTCTGATCTTCATTAACAGGTGTACGTATTTATATTGTGAGTGTTATTCTTCCGCACCGCCCACACACACGCCCACCATTTTTGTGTTTAACTTTTCTTTTGTGAAATGCATGGCGGTTTGGCAGTGACTTAATTAAAATGGACCGAGAGAAAAGAAGTGGGAGCAGAAGCTTCACTGCACTGCTAAGGATGCGTTGCGTCGCCTATTTATTTGCTGGCGCTTCGTCGCGTTGTTCCCAACCCTATTGCTGGGCGCATCGGGGAGCTCTTCACGCTCTTTTATGACCGTTGCGTGGAGTGCGTGTGGCGTGTGCGTGGTGTATTTGCTACTATTATTATTGCTGTACTTTACTCCTTTTTTTTTGCTACTTGCATGAGCACATGTCACTCTTTCATTCCGTTTTTCCCGCTCATGTTCCTTATGCTCCACTCAAACTCACAACGCTGATAATGTCTGTTCCTTTGAGGCATTTTGTCTGCCTTTCGGTATTGCTGCTGCTTTAATTCCTTGCTTGATTGTACTGGCCTGTGTTTTCAACACACACACACACCTCCCTCTGAATCCTCTTACTGTCTGTCGCCGTTAATACTTCATGGAGGAAGAGGAGAAAAAAAAAAGAAAAAAAATCGGGGGAAAGATGAGAAAAGGCACGTGAGCTCAATTTGTGTGTGTGTGCATACGTCCATGACTACACGTGCTGCCGCTAAATGCAGGACGCCTTTTTTTTTCTTTCCTCTTGATGTTATAGGCTGTGATGTACTCTTGAGAAATCTCAGCCGTCTTTTTATCTCTTCATTGCTCTTCGCCCTCCACAGTGCTGGAGCGTGTCTCGACCCTCCTTCGTTTGCGCGTGCAAGTCAACCCCTCCTCCTTATTCGTCTTCTTTAACGCGGAGTTTGAATTATTTGCAGCAACTGCGGCCGCAGGGGAAAAGAGTAACAAGCATTCGAAAAGGGGAAGAAAAAAATAGGGAGATAAAAGGGAACTGTGGTAGGTATCAGCACTCCGTGAATCCGAAAAGTCACTTAACGGTAACATTAGTGTCCACGTCATTGCTCAAGCTTGGAGGAGAGACCGAGAACGAAGCAAGAAGGATCTAATAATAATAATAATAATAATAATAACAAAGGTAGCTGGGGAATTGAAAATAGATTTTCCTCTCAATGAACCGACACGCCCCAGGCGCAGTGGGGGGAATGAGAACGCTGTCACTCGCCTCCCTATCGAACACAGTTGGGTGTAGTCGTGATGGCGTTGGTAGCTGTCACACCAGGCGACAGTGGGCGCTGGCCCACACTTCAAGGGCCCCTATTACCTCACCACCACTCCACGCCAGCAAACGCTGCTATTTCCCTGGTCACCACGCCACAACCAGTACTCGTAGCACCTGCCGCATGTTCATTGTTGTGACCGGCACCGCGCCACTTTACGAGCAGCGGCGTGGCCTCCGCCGGGAGCTGTGCGAAGGGCCGCTGGACCTCAAGGCGGGCGAGCGTTCCGCACGTAAAGGCCCACCGGTTGCCCACAGCCTCCCGGTCTATAAGACAACGCACAAACTGAATCACAGTGTACGCTGGAAGAGCGCTAATCTCATCACAAACGTGGTGGGCGGAAAGGACTACCGTTTGCGCGAGACGCAAGGCGAGGGCACTTTTGACGAGTCAGGAATGTACCGCGACTGGCTTTACGGTGACGAACGACGGTATGCAAACTACATCGGCATTGTGTTGGGTGGGCTGAGCATATCGCTCTTCCTATACACGATGCGCGTTATGGGGGCAGAGACGTGGGACATTCCCGCACCGGTCCTCGCCTCGCAGCGCAGGAAGCACTCAGCCGCGGCGAAAGATACCGGCGAGGAGGAGCATGCGGTTGGAAGTAGTGGTGGTAGTAGCAGTGAAAAGCAGTCGGTGCCCACCGAGGATGCTCTGGCAATGCTAAAGCGACCGGTCATTGTGTCGAAAGCGGCGTAAGCGCCCGGTGGTGACATGCATACGAGCCTGAAGGAAAGGTTTAGGGTCAAGAGAAGTCAACAAATTGTAGCAGTTTGGTGAGATCCACCGTTCTAGTCACTGACGTTGTTCGGCTCCTCCCGCACCGAAGTCTGATGAGCGCTGGGGAGACGGTGGGCACTTGTCGTTGGGAATGGGTGTGTTATAGTCACCATCGTCACGGCCCGTGTCATTTGTGTTGTTAGATGTATCGTCTTTGTCCTCATGTAACTGCTTCAATACAGTTCGGCCTTACTATTTTGTTTTTCTTTTATTTTTTGACATGTGGTTCTCTTGCCACTTTATCGCCCCATATCGTATCGTGTTCTCAAGCCTCATCATTTTTGTCGTCGGGAACGTCCCTATTGCTGCCCATTAGGGAGGTCCGCTCTGCTCTCTGCATGCGTATCCGCTGTGAACAACAACCGAAGGCATTCCTTTCTTTTTCTACTCGTGTCTTATCGCCCTACTTGGTGCTCCACGGGACACCACGCAACTTCTTTTTCTTTTCCAAAAAAAAAAAAAAACAGAAAGAAATAGCGTAGTAGGAAACGAAACTAAACGCAAGAAAGGAGAGAATAAGAAGGAAGCAGCGGTGTCCAAGGGAAGAAAGGGTAAGACAAGGCAAATTTAAAGGTAGGTGTTTGTCGTCCCTTCTCATAATCCATCCAAAAACAGGCGGCAGCTGTGACGTGTCCCTTGGTGTCACTGCTCTCATTTATCCTTGTTGTTGTTATTGCTTACATTCACCGCACACAAACACGCCTAAAGGCTTCATTTTAGGGGTCTCGTACGATTGACAACCACCGGCGTAACTTAGCCGACAGCGAAGTGCACGTGAAGAAACTGCAAATGGCCACCACACGACTGCCAGCCTCGACGTCCGCAGGAGCATCAGCCTCTCACCATCGCTGTCCCAATGCAAACATGAACCTCATTTATCACCAGACAATAATCCCAACGCAGAAAATTACCCACTGCATCGTGGGAACATTCACCATCCCTGGAGCAAACGACTTCGTGGTGGTGCGGCACGACACGCTCGAGCTGTGGACCCTTCACGTCGATCGCAACACAGCGGAATGCGTCCACAGCACGCGACTCTTCACGAACATTACGCAGGTGGCAGTCGTCCCCACAACCGCGGCATCATCGGGGGGCCGCGGCGGGGGGATACTCGACTCCCCGCACAATTCGTATCGGCACCACCATGGTGGTGGGAGCTCAGCGCTGCAGCGGTTGGCTGTCACCTCGGAGACAGGAACTATGGTTCTGCTGCGATATGACTTGGACGAGATGCCCATTCCAGCATGCCTAGCGCGCGACACAACGGAAGAGGACCCAAATAATGCATCGGTGGCAGCAGAGCGGAATCGTGTGGCTTCCCTGCGCGGGCAGTTCGTTCGCGTGAGTGAAGTTGACCTCGGCCGGAGTGGAGCACGACTAACAGTTCCGGGCGCACGGTTGGCGGTTGACCCCCTCGGCCGTGCTGTGATGGTATCGGCGCTCATGCGACAGAAGGTTGTCGTGCCACTGCGCAGACATGAAGAGTTCTACACGGACCGCATGAACAGTCGTGCAGTAGGTGAAGGTGATAAGAGCAGCTTGTTTATGGATGATGTCACGGCAGCTGGAAGCGCAGATGTGGACAACAATGGCAGCAACGCAATTGGTTTTGACGGCGGCGAAGGTGCAAACCACAAGAAGGTGGAGATACGTGATGTCGTCTCGTTTGGCTCCCCTGTGGAAGCGCACCGGCAAACAATGATTTACTCCCTCTGTGCCTTGGACGGTGCCACTGAAAATGCCACATTTGCCGCATTGGAGCAGGAGCTTCCGGAAGTAAACGGTAACAGCGGGCCGGGTGGCGACGGGGTCGGAAGCACCGTGGGTGGGAAAGCATTCCTACGCATCAATAAAGCGAATATCAACGCTAAATCAAAGCAGCTCGTGGTATATGCCTTCTCAGCCAGCTTACAGCAAGTGCAACGCACACACCTCGTACCCGTTCCTGCCACAGCACATCGATTAGTACCCGTCCCTGCGAGCCCATTCGGTCCGGGTGGCGTTCTTGTGTGTACCGATGCGGAAATCATTTGGTACGATGTTCTCCCTCAGCTACACGGCAGTGGGATGCGTGATGGACAGGCCGGTGATCTGCCCGGCGCCTCCCAGGGGCCGCACACCCTCTTCAAAACAGCCGCCCCGTTCCCGCGTAGAGACGACTTCAGGGAGCAGTTGTACGATCCGATGATCATCTCCCACGCAGCAACATGCGTGCGCAACGACTTCTTTATGTTGCTGCAGGACGACCAGGGAGATGTTTTTCGTGTAAGCCTGACGCTGATGGACGTGCAACGCTCCTATGATGCCCTTCGTGCTGCGGAACGGCGACAGCAGCAGCAGCGTCGATCGCACGGAGCTGCCAGTGCATCGGAGGCAGGAGCTTCACAGCCACCCGCTGTCACCGCACCTTCACCGTTGATTGTGACGTACTTTGACACGATCCCCCCCACTTCTGCTATGGCGCTCTTCCGTCGAGGGTTTGTATTCGCTGGGAGTGAGTCCGCACCGATGCATGGCCTGTACAAAATCATCAAGGATGGCTACCGCACCGACGCGGAATACATACTCTCTAGAATGCGAATGGTCGAGCAACGGCAAGGAGCGCGAAGCGATGAAAAGCTTTTGGACAGTGAAAAAGAAGATGGCAACGATAATATCACAGGCATTGATAACAGCAGTAACGACAGCGGCAGGGGCGAAGCAAGCGGGCAGGGCAACGTAATCAACGCCGCTGAGGCGGAAGCAATGCCTCCTCCGATGCTGCCCGCAAAGTCTACTAACGCCCCACCCGGCCCACCGGTGCAGCTACGGAAGCAGCCACAGAACAGCCGAGTGGTCCCACTCTTTCACCCACACCAGTCCCTGCGGCACATGGTGCTGTTGGAGAGTTACCCTAACACGCCAGCAGTTACCTCACTCATCGTGAACATACCACAGGATCAGCAACAGCAGCCGCAGGTTCAGATTGATACCGTTGTTGGAAGGGGTTCCGACAGCGTACTCCTGCATGCGCGCTACGGGTACGCGGCACGGTTAGAAAGTTCCTTTACTTTGCCAGCGGTTTTCACACACGTGATACTACTGTCCTCCGCAGCGATGATGCAAGCCCGGTGGCGGGAGGTTCAGCAGGAAGTCACAGGTGTGACACAAGGAAATGAAAATGGTGCTAGTTCTGCTGGGAGGCGCCGCGCCCCACGGCGAAGCAACCGCTCATTCCGCAACCTCCTGTGGGACGACAAGCTGCTTCTTTCAACGCGCCAGGGTACCACTGTGTTGTCACTCGGCATATCCAGACATATGGAACCGGACACGCTTTCTGGCTTCATCACCTCCGAGCACACACTCGCTGCAGGCACACTACGGTACGGCATTGGTTACGTTCAAATAACCCCGACCTGCATCTTAGTTCTTCCTCATCGCAGTGATGGTAGTGATCCACACTACTCCCATCCAGCGGCGGCCACACCGGTAGCGGAAGGTGTCACATGGATGCACCCACATGGCAAACGAATTCTTGCGGCAGACATTTCTGGCAACACAATGGTGGTTTCATTTACCCAAGGTGGTGGAATTGCGAGCTTTGACATGGGACTGAGTGGCTCACGGCTGCAACAGTTGGAAATGGTTCCAACATTTCCTCATGCTCCGGCTGTTTCGGTTCTGCGAGATCCTGACAGCGAGATGAATATGTTCAATATGCACGCTCATACGGCAATATCCTCAACCATGAGACTTGCGGCTATAGCAACGGTTAGTCACGAGGTGTATATCGTCGACCCCAAAAAGCTAAGAGTGCCACTAGAGACGATACGATGCGCGCCAGTGGATGATAAAGGCTACGTCAGTGCTGGTGGTGTGGCCCCAACAATTGTGTCCGTCCTCCTCACGTACCTTGGGCGTGCCAGCGGACTTCGGCGCCTATTCTGTTTCATTGGTCATATCGATGGCACTGTGACTCGCTGCGAGCTGGATCGTTCCACGTGCAAGGTAATCGACCGCTCACTGCTCACATGTGGAAGTGCGCCCTGCCAAATGATACCAGGCGATGGCGAATGTGTGTGTTATATCCTTTGCGGGGAGTTTAATTGGCGCTGTGATGTGCGTGATGGGATGCCGAAAACTGTGCCATGGTTGTTCCCGGTGCCGCAGACAACGTACGCTGCCTTTCGCCGTCCGTCTCCAGCCATAATTACAGGTGCCCCATCCTCATCGACTGGTGAGGAAGAGATACCAACGGGAACACACGAGGAACTGGTGCTTGGGGTGGCGGGCAACACACTTTCACTCTTCGCTGCTGGCGTGGCTTCCACGGCTGTGGAAGCAGGGCTGGAATACAGCTTCTCCAGTACACCCCTGGCGGTTGCCGGGCGACGACTATTGCAACACCCAACGAGGCCAGAGTATTTGCTGGTGATTGGTGCAGAACACCGTGGCTACGGTGTGGCGGCTCTCCGTCGTGCGTCTTCTCGTCAAGGGAACAAGGAAGGAAGTAATGATGGAAGCGGCCCTGTAGCAGGCAGCGGACGACCAGATACCTCAAGTGGCTTGGGTGGCATTCCATTGGACAAACCGCAACGTTCGCTAAACCACCCGAACACCTACGCAAGCACACTTCAGCTATATAACCGCCGTACTGATCGACTGGATCCGCCGATTTACTTTCAGGAGGGCGAAGCAGTGCTTTCTGCAACCGTGGGAAGCTTTCTAAAGGATTTTGGTCGCGAACCCGTGGTCGTCCTGGGTTGCGCAGATCACTATACACACGGCAGCGGTCTTGGCGTTGGTGCATCATGGACGCAGGGCCGACTTCGTGCCTTCCGCTTTGTGGTGACGAGTGTCGCGGCTCCGGGTGGCACCAGTACGTCGGTGTTGCGTTTGGAGCAGCTACATGACACCCCAATCGCTGCAACCACTGGGACATTGAGCGGTCCTGAGGAAGATGGAGACGACAGCATGGTGAACGCACCCGGAGAGGAAGGCCTGAATGCCCCGCGCGCTAGAGGGCAAACAGCGCCGCAACAGACTACCCGTCAGCACTACACATTTGCGTGGAGGTGGGACTGCTATTTGTTGGCATGGGAGTAGTGAGTGGGTTGCAGGTTTTTGCATGGGGACAGAGGCGTTTTCTCCGTAAGCGACGGCTACCAAATGTGCCGGGACGAATAACCTCCATTGAGACAGTGTTCACCACACCACCCAACGCCGTCTCCGCGTCATCGTCGTCTGCTGGTACCGCAACCCCCGGCTCCTCAACGTATGCTGCTGATCTCTATCGCTGTGGGTCAAACAGTACTGGTGCTACGCGGGAAAAGCGCCTCCTTATCGTGTGCGGCACGGTAGATCAGTCCGTGTTCATCGCGACAATACAACCCGGCACCTCTAGTGGGTCTATGGGGTCCATGTCATTTCTCATGTTAATCGCACGTGACGCTGTACCGCGGAGCATCACCAGTGTTGCGTGCTTGGACGAACGCACCATCGCAGCTGCAGACCGCTTTGGAAATGTTGTCTTCCTGCGTCTCCCAAACGACGCGCGACTCAGTTTTGCGGAGCCACTACAGCATATGACCGACCCAGAACTCGTGGAAGCGGAGCGCTACGCTGCGAACGAACAGCTACTAGAGGAAATAGCACTCCACCGAACAGGTCAACTTGTCACAGCGTTACGCGTGCAGAACTACGACCCCAGTGGTGGTACGGATCCCTCGCTGGCACTCCGCATTCTTTTTTATGCGACATCTCTTGGTGCAGTCGGAGCATACACCCCCTTTGTGCGCGAAGAAGATGCCGCGCTCGCTGCGCATCTCCAACCACTCATTGCTGCCCACGCGCGGTGCTTGTTGCAAAGTGGTAGTGGCCATCCGGCGTACAACACTGGCGCACGCCTCTCCACAGCTCCCGCAGCCTTCAATTCCGTTGTGCATCACGTGATTGAGGGTGACTACGCCCAGCTTTTATTGCGTTCCTCCACGTCTCTGTTCTCAACGGAGGCACGGAGTGAGATCGAGGCAACGTTGGCGCAGCGAGAGAGGGCCGAGGCGGCTCAGCGTTCTGTGCTGTCGCTCCCCAAGCGAGTGTGGCCCGCTCTGGGAGAACTTGTGGCGAAGCAACGGGCCTTGGTAACTCTACCTCCTTGAGCGCGTTGTTGTTAGTTTTTTAACTCTCCTGATGTGATGGTAATAAATGAAACGATGAAAAATTATCAGTACTGGGGCTCTTAGTACCTCACAACTGGAAAATTATGGTTAAGTGACTGGTCAATATTTTACATATCTTTGCCGTTGGTACTGGCGGTGCTGTTCCGCATTTTTAATCTTTCTATCTCCGTACGTGTGTGTGCATGTGGGTTCCTTTCGTACCCTACACACGCATCGTTTCCTTTTTTTTTGACTCGCTGCAGCAACCAACGCTGGTATGGATAGGGCTACTAACCATCCCTCTGCAATGGATGAGCAGGTGTTTGATTTCTGTGCCGCGACTTTAGTTGTAGCTTAGACAGCTGAACTTCAAATGAAACAATAAGTATTTGACTCTAACAGGTTCTTGGTAGCAATGCCTTGTTTCGCTTAACTTAATTGGTGTTTGTTACACTTAGCCACACACGGTATTATGGCCACTACCATTACTTTCATGTCACCACTCCATCAACTAATGTCTCTTTTTGTTTGGTTGTTTTTACCCTGCACATGAAAATACACACGTCGTCGCTCGTGTGAGGTAGCGAGGGAAGGGGGACAGTTACAAGCTGCACTTTTTTTAAGGTGGAAGAAGACTTTGCGAGGAAACAAAGGAGTTTATCTCACACGTGTGTTCCGACGACTGACCAAACGTGCAGTGGTGCATCTAGCTTCGGTCACGACCTCTTTTTTTTTCCTTCTCCCTCTGCTTGTCGCTAATTTACACGTACACAAATAAATAAATAAATACGTACGAAATTAGATATAACCACATTAGATTAGCAGCGGACAACGATGAGTAAAAGTGTCGGCGACAGAGGCGGCAGAGCCCCCAACGGCGACGCGATACCCTCCACGTCCTCTAGCGCCCAGCTGCCGGCTTTCACTAGCTGCGTCGCGGCCACTCGAAAGGCCTTTCTCCAGCGGGAGGCAGTGCTGAACGCCTGCGCCATCTCTGGTAATAACGTCGGCTTGGTGCAGTTGCGGCGCAATACCCTGCATGAAAACAGTACACGCATCCTGAAGCTGTTTGAGGACATGACCCATACACAATCCCCCACAACGTCGGCCAGCACTGCAGCGACAGCCGCTCGGAAGGAGGGCGCCGCCACTGTGGAGCAGCTCAACATCATCAGTACCCTGGCAGAGGCATGCGCGGAGGCATTCCGTAAGGAGTGTAGCCTGGAGTTGGGGCCGCGGGACATGATTTTACCGGAGGAGGTTGCCACCAATAATATGGCAAGCGGAGCCAACGGCGCGGGTGCGCCCTCCTCAGCCACGCCGCAAGAGTCCGTCAAGCGGCGCATCGCTCCACTGCAGAAGGTGTTCACTAGTGTTAAGGAGCTGCGAAACGTGCCCCTTTACAACAAGCTCCTATCCGCCTCTCAAAGAGGGAGTTTGGGGGCAATGTGCATGACGTCACTCGTGAAGAACCTAACCGAAACTCTGGAAGAGTCCCTGCAGAGTTTGGAACAGGGCTATGGAACCTGTCCGTACTCTGCCAGAGACATCGCAGAATGGGCCGGTTGGGTCCAGCCACTCGTGCGACTCACCAACGAATGTATGCAAGTGGCACCACTGGAGCGAGTCATAGAGGGGCCGCGGGAGCGACTGCGCCGTGTTGCGTTTGACGTTGAGGAGAAACAGCGCGAGCAGGAGGATGCGGTGACCGATGGAGATATGGTGCGCTCTGAACAGCTATACTTTGAGAAGACAGCGCTGTTAGAAAGCATGAAACCCCTGTACGATGAACTTGAAGCAGCAATTGAGGAAGCTAAGCAGGCCAGCGTAGATGAGCCTATGCGAGAGCTACAGACTCTCTTGAAGGAGTTGAGTACAAAGTGCGCTCCGAAGGTGCTTGACCACGAGAGGCAGATGCAACGGCGTGGCAAAGTGGACTTGGAGCGGCTTCAGGCCCACCGCCAGGCGATCGTTAACACGAGGAACGCACAGGCGTCTTCCTACAAGGTGTATGTAACCGAGTGGGAGAAGTTGTTTCGGCACAATGAGCAGCAGCAGGAGAACTGCTTGCGAGCGCTCGAGGAACTGGAGCAGCGGATCAGATACCTCGAGGAGGAACGAGCCTTTCTTGTGGAGGACCGGCTGGAAGTGGCAGCGCAGGAGCAACAGCTCGCGGATGATGCAGCAAGTTTCATGTTGTTTGCGTCACAGCACGAGCAGAAGCTGTGTACGACCATTGACAACCTTGATCAGAGCCTTTCATCCGGGGGGCGGGTGCTAGATGCGGTACGTGGTGCCTATAATGATCTTTCCAAGTACATTAAAGATGTGGTGTCCCGCGAGGTGGAGGAGAAACTTCTAGAGATACGCAAGGAGCGGTTGGCGCACTTCCGGGGTTTGTACCTCACCCTCGGTGAGCTCAAGTACAAGAAGGAGCGGCACCTGGAGGAGCTTGAAAAGCGCATTGATTACTACCACGTGCAGCAGGAGCTCGCGATGGACACCTTCAACCCGAAAGCAAAGGAGTTCAGTAAAGCCAAGAAGGACCTCCTTGAGGTGAAGGAAACAATGCAGCAGCAGATAGATCTTATCGGGCAAAAGGCCGTGAAGCAGCTTGAAGACTTCAAACCGACAGAGAGGCTGCTGCTCTCATCCGGTGTGAATTTTGTCCACCCGGTGAAGGAGCTGGAGGAAATGAACAGCCGCCGCACGCAGAAGCTACTCGAGTATCATAACCTCATGTCCACGATGGGAGGAGAACAGCAGCCAAATGCTGGCACCGTGGGAGATGGGGGTAACAAAGTCGCTGAAGTGGCGTTGTAGAAAGTTACCGCCTTCCCTGTGATGAGTGACGCGTGTGCTTCGTCCACTCATTACAATACATATACATATATATACATATGCATATGCATATATTATTAACAGTGTTTCGCCTTAGGTTTACTTATTATTATTGTGATCTGTTACTGTTTCGTCTCCTAAAGAGAAGGAAAAACGAAAGAAAGAAAAACAAGTGGAAGTGGATAGGGAAAAAGTCAATGTTTAGAGATGTTCCTGCAAAGTTGTGCCGTGTTAAAGGAGTGAGTGATTGAACAAAGTGTAGACGAACCGTCGCGTTAGGTGGGCCGGTTAAGGGAGGAAAGGACTATGAAAATGCTTACGAGAGGGGCAGGATATTAATATGATAACTGGGCCCTGTAGTACAACACAACGTGTCATGTGTACCTCTTTTATTCCCTCACCGTTAGTGCTTCACTTGATATTTTTGTTTTTTGTTCTGTTTCGTTTATCTTTGCAGATGCCCGTGAGTATGCTCTTGTCGTGGTGTCTCCCATTGATGAAGGAAAAAGGTGTGAGGCAGGAGGGGAGGAAATTGCGTTAATTTTATTATTATTAAAGGGGGGAAAGTGACACGAGCGTTGCCGCAGGGCGAGGTTCAAGGCACGGAAAGTAGTAGAACGAACGAGTGGAGAAAGTGGAAGGTTTATCCGGGAGCTGAGGCGCAGCTGTGACCAGTTCCCTCTTGCAGGAAATCTTTGAGTCTTTTCACTCCCTAACCCATCCGTGTCTATTGTGGTTGACTTTGTGCATGCCTTTAGTTCTGTTGACTGGTGTTGTTTTATTGCAGTTTACTTGTTTGTTAGACGTGTTTAATGCGCCTGGACATGCACGCAAACGCACCACTTCTCATCTGGTGCATATGTGTGAGGTAGAGATATTACATGATCTTCTCCCTACTGCAATCGCATGCTTATTATTTACTATTGTTACATTTTGAAACGTATGCACCTCAAAGTGCGACTAAACTCGCTACGTTGCAGCAGCGGCTAGAGACCTCCTTCAACAGGAACCCTGGGTAGCCGGGCGGAGGCGCGTACATTTGAGAGTAAGTGGAAAGGAAGGAAGCAGCAAGCGGGGAGAAGGAGAGAAAGAGAAAAGGGGGGAAAGAACGCCTTAAAAGCACAGATAGAAAGCTGTAGGTTAAATCACAGAGAGCAAAGGAGCAGCGCGATGAGCTCTGTCAACGCAATTCAGCGCCTTTCCAGGGAAAAAAAGGAATTAGACAAATCTCGTGTGCGCGAGTTCTACGCCGCGCCCATCCCCGACAACATCTTCGAGTGGCACTTTACTCTTCTTGGGCCGGCCCACACGCCCTACGCTGACGGTCTCTACCACGGTATTCTTCGCTTTCCCCGCGAGTATCCCTTCAAACCGCCTGACATCACCTTTCTGACGCCCAACGGGCGGTTCCAGGTGGGGAAAAGCATCTGCAGCAGCATCAGCAGTTATCACCCGGAGCTCTGGTGCCCCAGTTACAATGTCACCCTCATACTCGTCGCATTGCGCGTCTTCATGGGGCAGGACGATGAATTGGGCGTGGGTGCCCTCGCAAGGCAGTACATTAGCGCAGACGAAAAGCAGCGGCTTGCGCGGGAGAGCCGTCGGTTCTCCTGCCCTGCATGCGGGATGCGCCACGCGGAAGATATTTGGCAAGAAGAGATGGAGAAACACCCACCTGTGGGGGCGGAGGTGGAGGCGAAGGTTCCGAAACTACCGCCGAGCAACACCCCCGTTGCTGAAGAAGGCAGCGAGCTGACACCTGACGCCATCACAGATTCTACTCGAGAGGATGGTGGCGTCATTGCCGGCGAGGAAGGGGCAGTGGAAGCGGATGGTGTAGTTGATGATAAGATCACTAAGGAGGAGGCAAACCTTGACGAGATGAGAGAGCTGAACGCAGCAGCAAGTCAGCCGCTCGCAGAGGACGCAATTGCAGCGAGAGCGGTAGAGACGGAAGCAGAGGCGCAGGAAGGAGGAACGGGAGAGAAAATAGAGCCGTTGGTGGCTGAGGTGAACGGCGAGTCAAAGTTGGCTGAGGAAAATGGCGAGGTTGCAGCGCTCCAGCCGGGTGTTCTCATTGGATTCGGGGACTTTATAGAAGTTCACGTCCCATTTTACATCCTGGACGCTACAATCCGCATTTCCCTGTTTCTTTGCATTGCAGTCATCGCAAAGAAAGCTCTCTGGTACTAAGGGGAAGTCAAATCAGTTCATATGGCTTGCAGTCGAGGAGGGAGCGCCATGCGGAAGGTGTAGTAGCGGACACGGTTTGTGGGTGGGGCGGATGCCGTCATCCATTTCTTCCCTGTTGTCACGTGTTTGGACGAAAGCAGCTCCTTTCCTTCCCACCCACCCCCAACGGTGAAACTGCCTTCCTGATTTCACCTGCATCTCTCGCCGTTTCTTGTACCGAGCATTCAGCCAGTGGTTCTCATAACCACGAAGAAACACCTCATCCGCAGCCAATTGTCAACACTCACTATTCCCTTCACATCCCATTGCTTTTTTTTGCACACGTGTTGACATCCCCGGCCCTTTTGTGTGGTTCAAAATTGAGTTTACCGGTGGAGCGGGCCATTCAGCTGGGATGAGGCCCGTGTAACTGTGCTTGCGACGTATTCCCTGGGTAAATGTATGTGTGCGTAAGTTCGTTTGGATTCCAGTTTGCTGAAAGTAGACGTTGTGTTGTACAACGAGCTGGCAACAGGCTCTGGTACGACCCAGCGAGTCGGAAATTGATAGTGTGAACAGTAAAAAAAAAAATATTAAAGGCGGCAGACAGACGCGGGCGTGTTTCGTGGTGACTTGGTCGTCAAAATGACACCGCAGTTATTATCTTCTCATCGCTGGTTTATGCATAAATGATGTTGCATTATGCACTCATTTGTTTATGCAACTTTGTGTGTTGTATCACTGTGGCTTTTTACAAGTGTCTTCATCTCGCCTCTTCCTTTATTTTTTTTTCCCATAGCAGCTCCGCTTCGTGTGGGCTCATTTGAAATCAGGCAAATTGTGCTTGCTTTCCAGCACACCGGTTAGCAATTCGTATACGCGGCGGAGTGAAACCGCGAACAGACTCACATAGAGAGAGAGAGGCGGAAAGCGAACAGCACTGGCGACAGTGGTCGGCAAAAAAAAGGCAACACATTTCTGCTGATGCAGCCAACGAGCCGTCGAACCAACCGTGTGAGTGTACTTACAAGTAAAGAAAAAAGCAGTGAAACCGCCGACAATGTCACATCGGCTGGGGGAAATGGCGGGGAATTGGGAACAACTAACGATGCACATCAAATGAGTGAACAGACAAAAATGTTGTATCTTGACGTTTCCACCGGTCGCGCTTTCCCCTACGTGATGAAGTGGATGCACGATAAGGCAAATGAAATGGAGGCTCGCACTGCTACCATTGATGAGACCTCGAAGAAAGTCACAATGGTGAGTATTGACGCGGGCTGCAAGGCCATCAACACCGCACGTGTGAACTACGACAGGAGCCGCAAAAAACTGGTAACAGAGGTTCTAATGCTGCGCCGTGTGCGGGATCATCAGCGGGGGGCAGGCAAACTGTGGCTAGAGGCCTTCAGAGATGCTGGTAACGCCTGCATTGAAGAAATGGAAAAGCTCAAAGCAGAGCTCAATGCTCGGGTTGAGTGCATTGCGGAGTGGTCCAAGGAGGGCGGTCGTGCGCGCGTTCTAGAGAAGCTTGCGATGTTGGAAGACCGCCACGCCATTTTGAGGAACCGCTCAGGCCGCATCGCTGCGTGTGAAGATCTGCGACGCCAACAAACCCTTCAGCGCATACGTGAAAAGATGGACAAGCTAGTTGGTGAGGTGAGTGAGGCCGTGATGTGGGACATGCACCAGCAGATGCACGGATCCCGGTTGGCGTGTGAGGGCGGAAGCTGTGATGTTGCGGGAACCCAAACGGGGGGCAGCCACGGTGGTAGTACCAAAAGGAGCAAGGATGACGATGTGTGGCTCGCGGAGACCGAAGACGAGCGGGTGGTGCGGCTTGAAGAGGCACGACTGTCTAAGGAGCTCTTCTCCATGCAGCGAAAAAAGTTCAAAAAACAGCAGCGACAGCAACAGATGCGGCGGAAGCCCCTGCTGGTCGATAGCAAAAAAGTGGCCGAACCTGGCAGGGAAGCACTCAATGATGGACACAAGGATGACGAGAAGCCGAAAACGAATACGACGAACAACGACCGAAGCAGTCTGCTTCCGTGGGTGAAGGAGTCGGCGACGATCGCCACAACACTTGTACAAAAGTCGGTAGGCGATTCCAACAACACAGTGATCCATGAGGACAGCGGTACCGGGGACACTTGCAGCAACTCGTGCCCGCCGCTTCCCTACATTAGAAGTGACACTAGGAGAAGCACAACAGTATCAGAGAGGGAGACAGCGATTCCGGTTAGGGCGGATTTTGAGAATCACTCGCCCACGCCCCACCAGTCCTCCTCCACAGGATATAGGTCAACACCACCGCCGTGGCGCGAAGCTTACGGGAAGAAACCAAAGGAATCCTTCCTACTACAGAGCCAGCAGCGGGATTGCGACGGGAGTAACATTGTGTCGCCATCGCCAATATCAACAAAAGATACGGCGTGCTGGAGGGGTGTGGTGTGGCCCAATAACGATGCGGCAAGGCAGCAAGACGTCACTGAAAACCGCGCTGGTAGTAATAAGCAACCCTTGTCAGACAAAACAGCAAAGTTGCCCAGTCGTCTCACCGGCAATAGCAGCTGTGTAGTAAAGCAGGTTGGTGCAGCTGTCAGACGACCTCCTATTGTCCTCCCACCAAACATATCTGGCAGCGGGTTGGACGAGCGCTATAGCGCCGACCACATTGCCGGGCTTCTCTCTGCGCTAAGTGAGGACAAGGAACATTTCGCCGCGTCACAGATGAGCATACGGGATGAGGTGTATTTACTCCAGCGCAAGCTGCGGGAGCAACGCGGGGAGACGTCACGGTTGTTCGATATTAACGTTGCTCTGGAGAGACAACGAGCGCAGCTACTGGCTCAGCGTGAGGCACAAATGGTGAAGCTGAACTCATGTAGGGAAAAGCGAGCAACTGATGATGAAACGCGAAACATGGACACAGAAGTGCTCAACGATGGGCTCTCTTGCACGTTGGACTTAGTGAACAGTGCAAAAAAACAGCGTCTGAAAGAGCTCGAGCTGTTACGAGAAGCCATTAAGGTGTGCAAAGGCGAAGTTGAGGCTCACGAGCACAAGATGCAAATCGTTCGTGAGTATTGGAGGCGTAATTATGCCGCGCTTCAGTACGAGGACACACTAGCACCTTCACAATGTGACACCTTCTCAACCAGCTCGTCGCGGCCAGACAGCTGCGACCCCGTCATCCCCAATATACAATTCCCCAGTAGCACGCTACCGTACCGTACACCACACAACTGGGAAACGCGCTTTTCGCCACAATGGACGCTGTCACCGAAGAAAAGCATTTTTAGTCAAATGGTGAGCAGCGCCACCACACCCGTCACTTTGACCGACTGCACCGTGGTACCTGGGAGCGGGATTCCTGCACTCGGGCTGCACACGGGCGAGGCGGTGTCGCATTTTCTTCGGGATCTCTTCGACGAAATATCCCTAGAAGACGTGCCGGAGCTGCTTTTCATTGGCCATCCCCGGCATGCGTGCCCAGGCTGATCACGCGGTGGTAGCGGTCTCGAAACCGGCAAGCGGAAGGAGGAAAGGGTGCATTGCCGGGGTGGCAGATGTACGAAGGACGTACTTGGGGTCGATTTTGGCATCAGTGGGCTTTCCCACGGCTATTCTTCGGAGGTGAGGGATTAATTTTTTTCCTATCAGTCTCTTTGCTTCTCCGTGTGCTTCTGTCTACCTTATTTCCAATAGAGGTTCCCTCACATTAAGGTGGCAAATGTGTATGCCAGCCACTCCTTTGTCGTTGTTGTTGTTGTTTGCCTTCACCCACGGTAGCGATGTAATTTTTTTTTTTCAACCATTTCTACCTGTATGTTCCCACCGGTTCACTCTCATAACATCCACTACCGTCATTTCCTTTCCCCTCTTGGTTCAATATTTTCTTTATCGGTAGCAGGTTACTCAATGAGATGAACATCTGTGGAGAAATCGAAAGAGTGTTGAGGACTTCTGTGAAGTACAGCCAAATGTCATTAGCCGTGATTCTGATTTCTATCATTATTATTATTATTTCTGGCGCTTACAGTGAATGTGTGGTGGAACGATGTAATATTATTTATGTCTGTGTGTAGTTGTTGTAAAGCGCACAATAACGGGTAGAAATGAAGGGAGCCTCAAACGA
The DNA here is from genome assembly GCA_002287245.1 of Trypanosoma congolense. Taxonomy (NCBI): domain Eukaryota; phylum Euglenozoa; class Kinetoplastea; order Trypanosomatida; family Trypanosomatidae; genus Trypanosoma; species Trypanosoma congolense. Next base: position 69,287 of record NHOR01000353.1, on the reverse strand, counting down.
AAAACATGCAATCACCCCAAAGCACTCACCTCACTTTCATTTTCCACAATGTTATCCTTCTCCATGTGTTCGCCCACAAGTTTCTTTGTTTGTTTGATGTCGTCAAAATAGAAAGGAGGAAAGGGTGGTGTGACACCGTGCTGCTCCCCAGGCACGATGGCGTAGGTGCATTGTGGCGGGTGGGTGGTAACGAGTGGAACTTCGTTCACGGAGAGAGTGATGGGGAAACCCACCGAAACTCCCTTCGTGTCTTGCAACAACAGCAAGAAGAAGAGGGAGAAAGAATGGTGTACTCATTATTAAGAATTACCTGCGCTTCGTATTTGCACCACATGCTGGCAATTACATTTGCTCGCTCGCTTCTTTGCTTCATACGACTGACGGGTGCTTCAGCCAATTTATTTCGTGTCTTGTGGTCTCGTTGTATGCATCTTTGCCCGAAAGAAGTGGAAAGCAAAGGGGAGAAAGGCATCACAAGCAGGAGAGCATAGAGCCCAGTCACACAAATCAACAGCATTCAACACTGGCGGTGACAGCAGTGGCGGCGGTTGGTGCACTGCGGTTAACGTAGACTTGGGGCAAAGGCGACAATCGACTCAGTTTGAAAGAGGGGGCTGGTTTCCTCTTTTCCCTCGCTGCTGGAAGGGGCTGCATGCAATTGTGGGGTTAACGACGCACGCCTTGAGGAAGTGGAGTGACGTTTTATTGGCATTAATCACGAACCAACGCGCAGACAAGCAACCACAGACGGGAAAGGGTTCCCTTTCGAAGTGAAAGTGGGGAAGCGGCAATCTGTGCTCGTTGATTACTTGATTGGCGGTTGCGTGTGGGGTTCATGGGGCATAAAAAAAATAATTCCCGGCGGCGCAATGGAAAGCCGCCTCGCGTACTAGCCACCAAATACGCCCTGGTAGCTGCGGCATCAGTCTTTCTCATCGGCGTTGCATGGCTCTGTGTAGAGTACACGAGTCTCGAGGACGTGAAGGCAGCTGATGCACGCGGAAATGAAAAGATGCATCGGGAAGAGGATTTGAAAGCGAATGAAAACAAAACACAAAACGTGGGCCCCTTCGCTTTCTGGCATCCGGATGTCATAAACCGCAGGGCTGTGCAACGGCCAGTCGACTCGAGAGGTGAGTTATACCGCCCAATCGCACCAGCGGTGGACCGTGAGGCTGAGGCGCTAGCGGCGTTGCTGTTTTTCCTTCCGCCCCAGCAGCAACGTCAAATGCTTTTGCAGCGGCTCCAGACGATACTCAACGCTGGCACACGTGTGGCGGGATCCCTCACGCCAGGACATCTGAAGGTTATGAGCCTCCTCGCTACCAACGGCACTTGGCAGACGCCAAGAAGGGCACTGTTCAGTGGCAGAGCCCTTGCAGCTGTCGAAAAGCTGCCAGCGATATACTGGACATTGGAGTGGGACAACTTCACGCATCCCACACCGCTAGGCAACCGCAAGTTTTTCAACCTAGTGTTTAGCTTCGGCGGTGGTGCGGCATTTAGGCGTAAGTGCGAAAAGGAGACCGATGGGTGCCATAAAGCGGAAAAGCGAGGGAGTCGGGGCGACCATCTTTTGCATTCGGCCCCAATCGCACCCTGTCGAAGGAGCGCCTGGGACATGTGGTGCTGTCTGCTCATTGGGATAGCAAAAACTTCACGCAATTTGACTTCCTTGGTGCCTGTGACTCCGCCATTCCGTTGGTTTACCTGCTGGAATCCATGCGGATCATGTCGGTTCTCTCTGACACGGTGGCAGTACTAAACGCCCTGAAGTGCACCGCTGGGCTGGACGATGCCTCTCGGTGCGACTGCATACAACAACTTCTTTCACCAACGTATCTTGCTGCACTGCGCTATTACTACGCCGGTGACGAGGAAACCAGCGCCTGTCTGAACGGGAAATATCGTGATGGAAAGTCCTCGCGTAAAGGTTCTGTACACAACAGCTTTTTCCAACTCTTGAGGCGCGTGGAGCACATCCCCGCGACGACCGTCATATTTTTTGATGGTGAGGAAGCCTTTGTGAAGTGGGAAGGCAACGACAACACCTACGGCTCCTCGCATCTGGCAAAGGCATGGAAAAAAATGAGGATTAACGCCACAACGAGTGCCTCGCACGGAGCTACTGCCGTGGAGGCGTCGCGGTTTGACACAATTGATCTTTTTGTGTTGTATGATTTGATGGGAACCGCGGGGTCGCAGTTTCATAATTTCTTCCCAGATCAAAGCGGAATAGCCTTCGCCAAGCTGGCACACCTGGAGCACATGCACCGCCGGCGTGCCGCTGAGCTGTGGAAGCTCCATGAGGAAATAGACAAATTAAGACGTAACAGCAGAATATCAGAGAACGAGATACCGAATAGTACACACGTTGACGAATTTTGCGTGCAACGCCTGCCGCGACTCTGGTGCGTGCACGGTCCACCGCATGACATGTTCACGCTGTACGGTGTACCGAAGCTGTACGGCTCAATCCACACAAGCAGTGAGATCGCTAAGCTGTGGCTCCCTCCCGTGGACAACAGTGCGCCAGGTGGGCGCGGCACTACAAATTCAAGAGGAAACGGTGCCGCGAAAAACCTCAACGTGTTCTTTCCCTCGTGGGAAGCTCTGGCCCGGGGAGCAGTACTGGAAGCCGGTGGCGGTGTGATGGACGATCACATCCACTGGCTGGAGACCCAGCGGGTGTTGCATTTGATACCGGCGCCCTTTCCCACATCGTGGCACACGGCACAAGATGACGGGAGCGAGATTGATGGTGGAACCGTCGTGGATCTTTTCCGCATCTTGTGTGAATTTACACTGCATTTAGGCGAAGGGTGGATGGAAACGGTATCATAGGCGGCGGGGGCAATATGTAAAAGAAAAGAAAGGGCGTGGGGAAATGCTTTGAATATTTTCTAAGGTTAGTGGAAAAGGTTGGAGCAAAGGGATGAAAAGTAAGGAAAGTGAATGGTAAAACCAATCGCGGCCAGTGGTGGTCACGAAGTGTACGTTGCCGTCTGCCAGTGTAATAAATTGTTGGAAGGGTGGAATTGGTGATGCCAACGTGTGAAGATAATGTGAGTATCTCAGTTTTGCCAGGAAGAAAAAGAAACGGGGAAGGAAATATTATTAATGGGGGTTCTAAAGGGGAGTGTGGTGATGCCCCACGTGTTCCCCTCTATTGCATGGCCCCGAGCGCGCAATTTCACGTCCCACACACACATTTTTGTGTTTTTCTTTTGATTGAAGTGGAGCTGAATCACACTGATGATTTCTTGAAATGGAACTGCCTAACCCTGACACCTTTCATAGTAGACATTATCCTCCTTTGGTGGCTTTCTTTATTCCTCCCTCGGTTTGGTTTTCATATCGGATGCCAACGAGGCGCCTCTGCTCACTCTTACCGCGCGATGCTGGCTGGTACCTGTTTATTCAATAAAAAATCTTTGTTTCCGGTAGTCCAAACGTGATCAACTTGCCTGCAGTGCTTTCTTTTTTCTTCATCCTCTTGCTACACGAAATACTTCCGTCACTCTTGACGTTACCCATTTCATTACCGTTCTAACAAAAGTTAAGAAAAAGCATTCACGTGTTGTCGAATTAATTTCTGCACCCCTCTCCTCTTGTCGTGTAGGTGGAGGCAGCGGCGCTAGATGTTGCGGCACCTTCCATATGTACTGCGGCAGCTTCATCGACCATCATTGGCGTACGAGGCATTGGTAGGAAAGGGCGACATCCTACCAGATGGGCAGCAGATCTCTGCCCTCCCGGTGTTTGACCGGCTTTACGATGACCTCGAGAGGTTCTTCAATAGCAGTGTCGGAGCGAAGCCCCGCCATGTGGAGTTGAGGCCGCCCAACCGCATGGGTATCATCCCACAGTTCTTCCGCTGCCGCGATCAAGAGGAGAAGGTCCGGCAAGCCCTTGAGCAAATCGATCAGAACAGTGTAACAGGAAACAGCAGCAATGTCGGTGTAGCGTACCACCCGCTCTCACGCGTGAAAGGGCTTTACGTCTACGGCGGCGTTGGCTGCGGGAAAACGATGCTGATGGACCTTCTCTATAACAACGCCCCGGCCACCGTGAAAAAGCACCGAGTGCATTTTAATCACTTCATGCTGGACGTGCAGCGGACCCTCCATAAGGTGATGTACGAGACGAAGAACGACGGGACGCAGGTGCGGCGGATGCACAACGAAAGCATCAACGCCTTCGACGAGGTCGCGCAGCGCATGATAAGTAACGTAGAGCTCCTCTGCTTTGACGAGGTTGCTGTGACCGACGTGGCACACGCGATGATCCTACGCCGCCTCTTCCACGCCTTCTACAAGTTGGGGCTCGTTGTTATATTCACCTCGAACAGGCCCCCGGATGACCTCTACCTTGGCGGCCTCAACCGTGAGAGCTTCATCCCATTCATCGAACTTATCAAGAAGCAATGCGAGGTGTACGACATGCGCAGTAACACAGACCACCGCCTGTGCAACGCCGGTGACCAAAAGACGTACCTGACTCCAATCAACGAGGCTAATACAGCACTGTTCAATGATTGCTTCCTACAATTGTGCAAGGGCCTGCCAGCAGAGCAACGGGTGCTACGTGTATTTGGCCGTGATGTGGTGGTACCCGCGGCCCGTGGAGGTGTGTGTCGATTCCATTTCACAGAGATATGTGCTGAGGAGCTTTCCACCGCAGACTTTTCTGTTATCGCCAAGACTTTTCACACAATCTTTATTGAGGGTGTTCCGCGCTTCACGTACGAAAACAGTGACGTGAAGCAGCGGTTTTTACTACTGATTGACGAGTTGTACGAACACCGCTGCAAGGTTGTGGTGTATGCGCAGGCGGAGCTGATGCGGCTTCAGGAAAGCAAACAGGAACATGAAGCGGCGCAGCTTAACATCGGCAATGCAGCCACCGCGGCCGGTGAAAGCGCAGGGGAAGCGATCGCCCGCATCGGTGCCACGTCGAACTATGCGAAGCTTTCAGAGTATGAGCGAGAGGTTGGAAGGAGTTTAGTAGACGGGAAGGACTCAGCATTCCAAATGGAACGGTGCATCTCACGGCTGAGTGAAATGCGCACGGCGCAATACTTGGGAGCTCCACACCGCTACGAGGAGGTTTCACTGAGCACAGGGGCGTCACCGCCGTAACCATTGGCCGTTTTTCAACTACTTAGTGGGCAACGGGGTAGACGAAAAGAAAATAGATAGAGGGAATTATTGTGTTTGCGAGGGGGAGACAAGGGAACTGTGACGCGCGGCACACCTTTAAAAAAATGAGGGAAATTTGTCCTCGCCATCTGTTTATCTTTATTTGTTTTCCTTCGTCACGCCAGCAGGTGTCTATTTGAATGTGTCTGTGGCAGTGTTTGTTTGTTCGTTACTTTTGAAAAACGTAATAATCGTCATTCCCTTAGGCCCCTTTAGGAGTTTTCCTCGCCGCCGTGCACTCCAAATAATGGTCCATTTATTTTATTACATTTGTAATCTAACCGCTGTTTAGCGGTGTGCATTTCGCATGTGTGTGTGTGTGTGTCTGTCTGTGTGAAGGGGGGGTCCTCCCTTCCTTCTTTGCACACTTATCCCTCCTAATACATTTATCTTTACACAAGCATGCTAATAACGTTTCGTCAAGGCGTGATCGCCTATGAGTGTATTTAGTCAACTGTTTTATATCGATTATCGCCGGTCCCCGGGCAAGCGAAACGGCAACTGAACGCCGCTGTCTGACGCACCACAAGCAACACCTTTTCGTTTTTCCCCTTCTATCTCCCAGCCCATTGCCAGTGGGAAATTGTTGGCCCCTCTCGGCTTGCCCCATGCTGCCGTGGCCAATAATCGCTTTGTTTCTCGATAATCTTTCCTCCCTGTCCTGCAATGGTTTCTACCTCTTTCCGGTTGCTGTGTTTTTTGCTGTTCCTCACTCTCCTTCCTGTTTCCACACTTTACCCAGAAAGGCGAAAGAAAACGATACCTGAAGAAGGAAAGCAGTATCAAGAAAGAGAAAAAAAAACATCTACCTGTAAGTGGCGAAGGGGAGGTTGGGTCATACAAGCGTGAATATAAACGATTAGTACACTTTAGGAGAGGTCCCGGTAGAAATAGGAAAGTACGATTACTACAACGCCAAGCGTCGCCCCCTCATTTGGTCCCCTTATCACAATGCCACAGCCAAGGCACATTGAAGCAAGACTTCTCTCTAGCCTTACCGCAGTGCATGTTGGAATGCTCTGCGTATGCATCTGCAGTGCCGAACTAAATGTTGAGAATGACAAAGACGCTTCCCGCTATTTCTATGGATATGACGACGGCACCACACCCGAGACACTCACAAGCCTTCCAGACGGACTCCTGCGCAGCTCGCCCCTCCACGAGCACTCCTTCGCGGTGCCCATTGTAACTGACTGGTGGGAAGAAGGGGTCCCGCATTTCGTGCTTGGTGGGGGTGCAGTGGCGAGCGAGGATTTTATTCGCTTGGCCCCCGCCAGGACGTTAGGCGCCCACGGTTTTGCCTTCAACGAGGTACCGTGCGATCACACGGCGTGGGAACTGCGGTTGCGGTTCTCTATTCGTACGCCAATACCCATCGCGCGCGGCCGGGTAGACCAACGAGAAAAAAATAGCAACAGTGCGGAGGGAGAGGAACTGTACCAGGGCGGTGAGGGTATGGCCTTGTGGTATCTTGAGCGTCCCATTGGCGATGACCACCAACACACTCCAAAATACGCAAAACCAAAGAATAGTGAAGCAGAGAAGGAAGAGTTGCTGCGCCACAATCCGCAGCACGTGGCAGATCTTCTCTACGATAACAGCGGCGATGAAGACGATGACGATGACGAAAGCGATAGTGACAGTGACAGTGTGAACGAAACCAAACTGGAGGAGCTCCGGGCAGAGCGGCTAAGAAGGCAGAAGGAGCGAGAGGAGTTGTACGTTAAAATTTTCAAGCGCGGAACATCGGGTGATGACAGTGATCTGGAGCCACGTGTTTTTGGCCTGAAGTTTTCGGACTTTAAGGGACTCGGTATTTTGATGGACTCTGTGGGGCATGCCGAAGAAGACGATGAAGATGAAGCAAGCAAGCAGAGAAAAAATGAAGGCACCGGTGGCAATGACAGTCGTGACGCAGGTGCACAGAAAAAGAGGACAAGAAAGCACTTTAAGCACGAGCCAAAGGTCACGGTGTTGCTTAACCTTCCTGCTAGGGAAGGGTATAGTGAACCTCCGGCCACTAATAACTTTGACCCGAAACGTACTAACTTCCGTGACTCCCCTGTAAGACTGCAGTGTAACTACGACTTCCGGCAGGCTCCAACGCCCCACGCGGTGTCAATTGCTCGAAACCAAAGTCATGATGGAAGGTCCGTAGTGCCCGGTACAAAGTCCGGTGACGAAGAAATTTTGCGCCGCACGCCGGAGCTACCGGTTGAACTGCTGGTACGTTATCACAACCGCAGTCTTCGCGTGGCACTCCGCCGTGAGGACATGAGCCGCCGTCGCGTCATCGTCGCTCCTGCAAACGTGGCGCGACAACCAAAGGACAAAATGTCGCACAACTACAGCATCGAGCGGCACTACGTTGAAACGTACTGCGGCGAGTTAAGTGGTGTAGACCTGCCGCCCATGTACCACTTTGGTATATCGGCCAGCACGGGAGGGCGTCAGCGCCAACATCAGCACCAACCATCAAATGCACCACGTGGGCCGCTGGCTGCGTTTGTTGCGAGTAACAGTCTGGCGACGGACGAAGTAATGCATGTGGACGTTCACGATGCGGTATCCTTTGAACTCCGCGAGGTGGGCAGTGACGCGGAGGCAATGCGACGCACGGCGTTGGAGCACTTTGACCATGAAAAGGACCATCAGGAACGTGGTCACCTCTCTGAGGGTCTCCGTGGAGATGAGGACGCTGGCACCGAGGAGGTGAGCAAAGGACCTGACGGGTTGAAATAGCGCCGCAGCACAATACGCAACGACGCATTAGGTTATATAAGCGAGAGGGTATGGGATCGAGTTGGCGCCGTTTGCCTGCTAAAGATGTGCTGTGTATATGTGCACACTATTCAATAACCAACACTACTCGTACCGTCGCTTTTATTGATATGCGTACCACTGCGTTCACTATTATTATTACTATTATTACCATTTCGAAAAGGGAAAATGTTGTGTACTGTGTATCACGCATCAATGACTGATCGACCACTTTTTTTTACCCGCTCATTTGCTCTTACAACGCAATCGTGTGGAAGTGCATGACGTTAAAAGGGGATAAAGAAAAGCCGCTAGAACCATTGGATGGAATGAGGGAAAAAATGAAAGAAACAAAGGGGGAAAGCCTTAATGTGGTCCATTTTTTTGCTTTCGCCCCATGTATCCAGTTATTTGCACTTGTCTCCCTGTAGAAGCTGCAGAAACAATACCGTCCAACACATTTTTATCGAATATTGTTATTTTTATTATTATTACTATTTTACCATCGTTTTTCGCTCTTCTCATTGTGTTTGTCAATTTTTTTTATTATTGTTCGCATGCATGACCCCATGTGCTTATTTGTTTGACTCTTCAACAAGAACTTTTATACGTACCAAACGGGGCTATCAGTATTGATTTATAAAAGCCTGCAGATGTATAAATATCGACAATTTATATTACAGTGGCACACCAAAAAAGAAAATGTCAGGAGGGTCTCTTTGTTCCAATTGTATGGGTGTAGCTCTATTCCTTTCTTCTTTTTTTTTCTATTCCCGGTGGCAATGTCGTCCATCCGTTACCTCGTTAGTTCGTGCATGCGGTTGCCCGTGTATGGGGCGAATTTATGTATTTTTTTTTTTTAGTGGGGGCAATACAACGAACAGTTTATCGTTCCTGGTTGACCCTTGTATCCTTCAATTATTATTACTATTATTAGAGAACCCATTTATTTGTTACGATGCCTCTCGTGCACTGTTGTTGCTGCCGTCGTGCATTAACTCATTTACTCGTCTCGCCTTCCACATGCACGTACTGCAGTTCTTGAGACTTGGGGCCTATCTCATATTGAGAACACAAAGGAAGTGAAGTAGGGGGGAAAGTAACAATACCAAGGGAAGGCAATATTGTAAATACAGTACACGAACGAGAGAAAAATATGTCGGGAAGTGACGGAGATGGTGAAGTGGATATGGAGATGCCGATCATCTGGCAATTCGTCCACCCGCTCCATGCGCAGAGCAAGCGTGAGGGTGACCGAGAGGAGGAGGAGGACGACGATGAAGAAGACGATGAGGTGAGGCGCAAGCGGGCCGCGCCGAAAATCAGCCGCCTCGTGCGCTACCTAAACGACATTGATGACGAGGAGGATCTTGAGCGCGTTCTGCAGGATCGTGATCCGGTAACGCAGCAGACACTTCTGCAGTGGGCAACCAGACAAAATCATTATCTGCTGGTGGAGTACCTCGTGAAACGGTGCAAGCGAGCTGCCTTTGGATTCCCCATCGACTCCACGGAAATGCAGGTGTACATGAGGTGGGAAGAGATGCGCCCCGAGTTGCCCACGGCGGCGGAACTGCAGAAGCGCCAGCAGCTCAGGGACAAAGCACGGCAAGAGCGCCTGGCCGCACGGAAGAAGGAAGAACAAGAGCGACGTCAGAACGAAGAAGAAGACGAGGACGAGGAGGTGCTGGAAGAGGAGGAAGAAGATAATGAGGAATTCGAAGAGGAAGAAAACGAGCCGCTACCAGAGGAGCTAGTATTTGATGCGCTCTCAGAGTTCCATGATGAGTGGGGTGACCGAGGGCAAGGTATTGTGAAGCAGATTGGCGAGCTCGGCGTCTACTTTGGGTCACGTAAACGAGATGGCACAAAGCACGGTCTTGGCATGGCTCTATTCCCTAATGGGGACGCCTACGCTGGCGAGTACGACAATAATCGGCGTCACGGCGCCGGTGTGTATTGGTGGAAAGAGCAGGGTGTCATCTACACTGGGCGTTGGCACAATGGCGTACGGCACGGGCGCGGTCGCATTGTTTATCCCGACGGCTCACGCTATCTGGGGTCGTGGTCGCGTGACGCGAAACACGGTACGGGCCACTACCAGTACGCTGACGGCAGCAGCTACGACGGGGCATGGGTGCAGAACAAGAAGCAGGGGTACGGTGTGTATACTTTTACAGATGGTTCGTCCTTCCATGGGAGTTTCGTGGAAAATGTTTTCAGGGCTGGGGAATGGCGGCTAGCGTCGGGTGTTACACGATACTACGGAAACTTTGAAAAGGACGCCCCGATAGGTGCTGGTGTCTATGTCCATCGGCTCGGCCGCACAACGCACAGCGCTTTTCAGCAGGAGGGCTACTACTACAAAGGCGAGTGGCACCCCGGTGTGCTATACGGCACCACACGAGTGCCGCCACGCCTCGAAGTGGTTGCCCCATACCAAGAAGAACCGCGACGTGTACCCATGATATTTGCGCGGGAGTGCAGCGGTGGCACTATGCCGGAACTCGTGAAGGCAGCAAACTTCCCTCCACTGCAACGCTGGTTGAAGTCCATCGTTCCAGCAAATATCGCTGCCTCACACGAGGGCCTTGCAGGGGGCAACGTAGCCTCTGGAGCTGCGGACAACACTAACAGTATCAATGGAGCCAAGGGGCTTGGCGCCATACTCACCTCGATAGAAGTGTGCTCTTTGAAGTACAGCGTTGAGGATCCAAAACTCATTTTGGAGCTGCGCATTCGCCCTATACTGAAGAGTGCCGATGGTAAGCGTCTGCGACATTCACGCACGGGTGACGAAACGATCATACTCAAGGAGTGCACGACACGATTAATGATGATACTGGAGCCTGTGGAGCAGACCAATGAATCTGGGGTAATGCCGCTGGTTGTACTTGAGCACGGGCCACAGCTGACGTGCCCGGGGAAGGGGCACATGCAAAAGCGCCTGCCCACAGTGGAGGTCACCGCTGAGGGAGCGATTGAGGGAACATTCGCCCGAATTGTTCAGCCGATCCTCCGAGTAACGCTAAGTAAGTCCACCACTACACAGCTGCTCCCGCCGCTTCGCAGTAGCTCGATGCGTAGTAACGCGGAAGAGAATGTAATTCTTTATGTCCAGCAGTGGGAACTCGATGCGCTAGCGAAGCTTCAGGAAAAGCTTCAGCTGGCGTCAAACACCCTTCGCCCTGTGCCTCTGGAAGAAAAAGAAGAGCAGGAGGCAGCAGCTGCAGTGGCCACAGGAGATGATAGAGTTAATGACAATGGAGGGGCAGCAGCAACACTAACAGAGGGTACCTCATATGTTTGCCTTCCGCTGAACACCGTTGCGGAGGAGTCGAGTGACGCCATAACAGTTATTGCCGCGGCGCACGTGCTTCGTCGGAAGGTCAAGGACCTCCTCCCAATGGAAACGGTGTCGAAGCAGCGCCCACCGACTCCCATCCCTCCCAAACCGGAGCCGCGGCCGGACTTGCAGCCGCTGTTCGACGCCCGGGTGGCGATGCGCGAAGCCGAGGCCGAGGAAAGCGGCGACGATGAGGATGAAAACACTCGTAAAGCGGAGTAGAGCAAGCGCAGGAACACACCTCAATAGCAGGGGCGGCAGAAGCGTTGTATGTCATTTTCTTCTCCACTGCGCTGTGGGTGGGGTGCCAATATGCTCCCGGGAGAAAGAAATAAGCGACATTGGACGCCGGTTTTTATGGATAATTGGGTGGCAAGGGAAGCGCGTCACTGTTGTTGAGGAAGGACTTTAAATGGTGTATGGGAAATAGTGAGAACCACGAGATAACGAAAGAAGAGAAACGCAGTGCATGTATGGGTCTCAGCCTTCACGTGTCTGCTGTCTTTTCTTACTCGTCTGAGTGATTTGTCGGCCCTATTTTTGCCCTGTTGATATGCTACTGTTACTGCTGTATAGTTTGTCTTGTATGTTTGGTAGGTTGTTCACCTGCCTTTAGATTACCACGGATGATGGCCGGTGCGAATATGCTCTGATAGAAGTGCCCCAAACATGGCAATGTAAAGAAAAAAAAATTAAAATATATATATATATATTATCGATGGAGAAAGGGAGTGAGTGGATTAGACGACGCAGCAAAAGAAAGTAAGAGAGAAAGAAATGAAAAACGCGTACTGAAGATTTCCCGAGAGCTTCCTCCTTCACCATCCGTCTGTATATGTTAAATGTAAAATCGCCCATCTGAAGAAACATGTGTGCCCTTTCGCTTGAGTACGTTGTTCTGTTTTTCTTCAATGTCGGGGTACATAACGAGGCATACACGCAATCCACCAGCTACCTGTTTTCTCCCATTTTCTTCTTTTATGGTTACCATTGTGGGAAGTCAGGCCAAAGCAAAGGAAAGACTATTACAATCAGAAAAGCTCATAATCGGCGTTGTGTGCAATCGTTTCATTTGGACCATTCACTAGTACACCGCGTGGCATTATCATCAGCACACCGCTTTTGTTGTGGTTGTTGTTGCTGGCTTGAAAGCGGAAGTAATAATAACAATAATCCTGCAGTGGGGTAAAAAGAAAAAGGGGAGGTTGAGCAGGAAAAGTAGTGGTATCGGGTTAGTGAGCAGAGCAGTACAGAAGACCCCGAAAATCAGTTGAGGAGAACGGAAAGGATCAAAGGAGGAAACAATTCGAAAATCATTGAAGCATCTTGCCTTTCGTGTGCGTTTCCAGCAGCTAATACTAATAGCAGGGAACTAAAGACAAAAAGAGTGAGAAATACACAGACAATACAAGTAAATTCATAAAGACAAGGATACAGAGCGGCTATATAAACAGACTGCCACATAGAGATAAACTATAAGGAAAGGGAGGAAAAAGTGACAGAAGGAGAAGAGAGTCGATACAAGCAGGACATTTACCCGTTGGCTGTTTTCTGCTTCAACTTCTCGTAAGGAGGACGTGTTACCCAAAGGCTTAAAGTTCATTTTGCGGCTGCTGCCACGGATACTCAAAATATAGAGGAAGACCCGGGTCAGCGAAAGATTGCGACAAATTAAGGGAAGAAGAAAAGAAGAAGGAGGAGGTGCAGAAAAATGTTTTTCTCGACGTATGTACTGACAAAAAATGGCCCACTCGCAAAGATTTGGCTCGCAGCTCACTGGGAGCGCCGTCTCACGCGCAACGAGGTGCGTGTCGTCGACCTCCGCAAGTCTGTTCTGGATATCGTACAACCGGTTGTTCCCATCGCACTGCGCACTAGCGGTGAGCTCCTTGTTGGTGTTGTGCGTATTTATGCACTTAAGGTGAATCACCTGTTGAAGGATGCCCTTGAGGCAACGCTTGTCCTCCGTGTCACGACGCTCCCGATCGCTCCGGGAAAAGGGAAGAAAGGTGTGCCTCTGGCGATATAGTGACGACGAAGGCCGGGTCAGGTGCCAACGCGGCAGGCCGTGTGCTGCTCCAGGGCGCTTTACTGACCAAAAACGGCAATGTGGAAGCGGTCACCTTCAACTGGGGGACTGGGGCCACCGGCCGTGGCAGCGGTGTATTGATCACTGCAGATGGACTGGGGCTCGCCAAGTCACACGAGGACGTCCTCGACGCGCGTTTCGATGATGTTGCCGATCTCCTGCAGGGCCCGGGCCTCCGCAGACGGAGGTCGAGTGGTGAAGTAAGTCCGTTGCTGGGACCAGTGTGGTACACGGTGGAGCCTTCCTCGCAGATAGCAGAGGAACTTCGGAATACGCAGGAAAACTATGATGAGATTGCCAAGCTGCGGGCCGACTTAATGGCCTTTGGTGACGACGCAAGTGGGAGCGGCAGTCGGAAGTCCAGCCTACCAAGCATTGAAAAGGGTCGTAGCAGCGCCGTGGACCCTGTTGATGGTGCCATAGGGAACTTCATGCCCTTCCCGCTCACAGGCTACGATCTTGATATCGGTGCTCCTCTACCTGACGACGACCAAGCTGTTCTTCTTCCCGACTTCATGTTGCCAACAACAGTCAACGAGGAGCCGGAAGCACAGGACGCCGCCCCCGTCCAGCCGTCCGCTCCAGCGCCGCGCAAACTTCCGGGAGCCACGGTGACTAACCTACTGGATACCGCTTCGACTACGATCTCGAGCGATGTTGTTCAGCGGTGGATGGAAAATCGAAGCGACATTACTGAAGCCGTGCCGCGTCGAGGGCCGTTGGACCCGCAGGAGGCCCGTGATCGGGCAGAGCTTGCGCGGGACGGCAGCAAAGGTGATGTGTGGGCTGTTGTCGACGCGGCGCCCCTCGCGCTGGTTCCCAACACGGCGCTGGCCGCATTATTCGCAGATGCGTTACGCCCGTGCATTGATGAACGTGTGAAGGCGGAGACCGCTGCCCGTGCCGTATTGCGGAAGCCACAGCAGGAGGTTGCTGAGGACGAAGACCCCTTCATTGCTGCCGAAGGCGATCTAGTGAGCCTGGAAGAAACGCCTGCGAGCCGCAAGCGTACCCGCGAAGAGATGGAGGCGTACAACGAGGATATCATAAATGGCAGCGGTGCGAATAACGGGCTTTCCGCTGTGGTGCTTGCCACACTGAAGCGCATTCGTGAGGAAGTTTCAAAGAATTCGGGCCCAAGTGCTGCAGCGGCAGGTCGCAACAAGTGCGTACTTCAGGAAATGTGCAACGGCATGCGGCGGCGCGAAGCGGCTCGGACTTTTGTGAGTGTGCTCGCGCTAGCCTCGAAGAATCTCTTGTGGGCAAAACAGGTGGGCAGCCACGTGGAAGTTGGGCTGCTAGAAGGTGCGGAGGAGGCGCTGCTCGTTGCGTGAAGGGCTGCAAGACTTCTGTAATGAGATAGGTAAGACGAAAGCAACCAGATGTGGGAGCCCAGAGCGAAAGATGGAACGTGAGGCAAAGCTAGTTGGTCATGTAGTCCCGGCCGAGGCACATGATGTGGGGCTTCCTCTCCCCAGTATGCACGCGCGAAATCACACTTCGTTTTTCCCCTTTCTGCCACGTTGTAACGTTCACTCCATTCATTTATCTCATCATTCATTCTTTTTAATGTTTTGTGCCTTTCCGACAAGTCGTGGCTATCGATTATTCGTGTATGCTATGTTAGCTTTTCCTATTTTGGAGTATATTGTTGTTTATGAGCCCGAATTTATTGTACCACTTAAGCTTCGGCTTCCACCATTCATTAATAATAAGTATATATAATGGGGGGAAAAAACGTTGTTGATGGTGAGCAAATGCCGCCCGCACACGTGGAAAAAGCAACGTGAGGTGTGTGTAATATTTTATTTGGTTAATTGAAAGGCTGCTGCATGGGTAGAGTTGTTCATCCACGTACGGGGAAGGACAAAGGAACAAAGGAAAAGATATTTATAAGTACATATATATATATATATATGTATAACAATGAAAATGTGGAAAAGCAAGTTGGATGGGAGAGAAAGGAAAGGCTTGAGAGTAAACAGCTCCTGTGATGTCAAGACGCATCATCCGCCATCAATATTTTTTCCCTGTGCTCTCGCATCTCTTTGTTTCATACCGTCCGACAGTCTCTGCTGCTTCTAACATGTTGTTGTTATTGACATCAACTTACAGATGAGAAGGCCCTTTGTGTCTAGCTCCCTATTTACACACCTTTTGGCCCTTGGTGTGAAGCGGCTGGCTTCTTGATAACGACAATAGTGAAGTCACCAGTCTTAAAAGAAAAAAAAACTTAAGTTCCTTCCGAAACCAGCGCGTTGGTTGACGTTAATTGCTTCCCATAATTATTGCTGCTATTATCGCTTCTGTTGTTGACCTTGGTATCAAGTGCTTGAAGGGTTAGGAAACGCGCATCGAGGTGAGAGATCTGACAGGTGAAGGCATCAACAACAACGCATACGAACACAATTATACTCATCAAGAGAGATAGATAAATAGATAGATAAAGAGAGAAGCCCGCAAGCTTACAATCTCGTCGCGAGTGGAACTCACAGCAGTTGCAACAGCAACAGCACCCCCCTGTGCATATGTCTAAGTACGCCAACCCCGACTATTGGGAAGAGCGCTACCGCAGCAACGACACCACTTTCGACTGGTACGTCACCTTCGACAACCTTGAGCCGATCCTGCGACCGTTATTACAGCCTGCTGAACAGGTGAATGTCCTCATTGTGGGCTGCGGTAACAGCCGACTCGCAGCGTGTATGTACGAGCACCTCAACGTGCGCAAGATTACAAACGTGGACGTGTCGCCAACAGTCATCTCACAGATGACGCGGCGCTACAAAGGCATGGATGAGATGCGGTGGATTTGTTGTGACCTCATCCACACCGCGCCAGAGAAGCTGCTCTCAACCCTAAGCCCTGACGACACGCTTTTTGACTTTGTGATTGACAAGGGTCTTGTGGACGCCACACTGGGCGGAGGTAACTCCTTTCATAATTTATACACGCTAACAAAGAACATCTCGCGTGTGATGAAGAAGGGTGCACGCTTCCTGTCGGTGTCGTATGGCGCCCCAGAAACCCGGATTGACCATTTCCGCCGTCGTAAGCTCAACTTCGACGTGGAACACCGCACCGTGGAGAAGTCAGTCTTTGCCTCTGGGGCCGCGCCGACGGGGAGCTACCACGTGTACATTATGACAAAGCTAGACGCGAAGCAGGTCGTGACACCTGGTGCAATGGACGAGGGGGTCCTCAGCGGCGACACAGACGATGATGACGATTTCTATGACAACTTCATGACAAAGGCACGCCCTGCCACCAACGAATCTATGTAATGCACCCGGCCGAGCAGGCGCATGATGTGACTGTTGTGATGTAAGATGGTAGTGATGCGATGCGATGTGATGGTATGGTATGTTGGCGATTTGCCGTGGGGAGCTACTTTTGCCTGGGTGCCCACGCGGTGGGCATATGGGGACATGTGGAAGAATAGAAATGCGAGGGAAAGGAATTGATGGAGTGAAGGAAAGAACATTAATGAGTCCCTGATGATGGTAGCAGGGAGAGCCGCTCCCCACGATGTCGAGGCGTTGTGGAAATATACCCTGTGGAACTTTTTTACAGAAAAAAGAAAGAGAGAGAGATGGAAAGTGGAAGAAATCTGTTTCCATGCCTTGTTGGGTGAGAAAGAACTAAGTGATCACTCGTGAGTGAGTGAGTGATGTGGTGTAAAATGGGTGCTGAAACATTTATCATCCACTATATGTTCTATTTACACGTTAGGCTGCGAACATCTCCGTGTCAATCATCCAAGTACCTCCTCATCCCCCGCGAACCTGCTTTTGGTGTTTCCACCTTCTTCACTCATGTTCATCTAGCAACCATTACGCTAACTCTCTTTTTCTTATCTTCACACAACTGGCTCCATGTGCATGGGCTCTATTGTGCCTTATACACAGTATTGAGCAGAGAAAATGAAGGCAATAGTGGGATACGCATCACCACACACACCAGAAGACGGTGAAAGGAAGCAATGCCCTTCAAAGAATCTACTTTCTCAACACTACTCCTTAATCTGCATCTCCCTCGATTAGTTCATACAACCACCACAACGACGATGCTTACCGCGTGGAGTTCCCCTCAACTATTGAACGGCGCACGTAGAAAATAACCGTCGAAGATAAAAGGTTGTATAAATGAGGTGGGGGAAGAGATGAAAGTTGAAAAAACGTTGGACTAAGAAGTAACACATCCAACATGACCCTCTTTCCGCGCGGCGGCTTGGGTCGAATCGGGGGGAGGGGTTGCTCCCAAAACCTCCCGCTGCCCGCACACATAGGCCGTCGCGCACAAAAGGCGTCAGAGACATACAGCTAAGCAGATGCGGTTTAGCAATCGCTGAAGAAACTGCTCCACACCTCATAGGGTCATCTTTTCTCATTGTCTACATGTTTCTCGTGACTGGTGCGTGGTTTAATATGCCACACACATGCACATGTACGCATGCTCCCGGCGGCCAGCGTAGCCGACGAGGCGACGGACCATGGCGCGAGTATTAGAAGGCGTGGAGGTCGTTCATAACTTGCAGAAGCACTCCCTGAACACCTCCATGCACCGCTTTCTTGGATGAAATGCCGTAGTGTACTGGCACCACCGCTGGCCTCCGTTATGTTGTACGCTTTCCGGATCAAGGCCGAACTAACCCCAGCGCGCTAGGGCCCATCGGCGGTGAGACTGCGGAAAGGCAACGAAGCCTCAACCTATTCGGTCCTGCGACTGCCCCTTCGTTGCGTTTCTGTGAGATATTCGATTGATTAAGGCTATGGCACGCCAAGCTGTCTCATTAGGTGTGCGGTGAAATACTGTGGCATGACGCAGTATAGCCGCACTTCCATGTAACATCAGCAGTGAAAACTGTGCCTTGACTCTTTGGCTTCATGCCACTACTCGGTGGCGGCTGCTTTCTTCTTTTAAGAACCCACAATGAAGGTGATAGTGTAGTGGAAGACAAAGGCACGTGCATCGGCTGCTTAAGCATGGAAAGGGGGTCCGATTGTTTATCGAAGAAAATCTGTATGAGTTCTCGCTTCTTGTCGGGGTAAAAGGGCCCGGCGCATGCACAGTAAGATAAAGAGAAAGCGACAACTACGAGGGCAACCACAATGATATCATGAACCCATGGATGGCCTTCTTCACCCAGCAAATGGCCCCTTGAGCGCTTTGCAGGTAAATATCTTTAAGAGTCACATGCCGCCGGTGAGCCACAGATGAGGAGGCGGTACGCCGTGAATCTCCCGTCCCCGAGGTGTGCAGGAGCGCCCGATCAGCCAGTGTACCCAACGTGACGAATATTTAAATATCAGCAGGGAGTAAACACATCGATAGGATGTTTAGGGTTGAAAAGGGAGAACGACGTAAAGGCAGGAAATGAAAAAAAAAATAGAGACCCTGTCACTGTCTATTACAATCTGTCTCAGTCATCTGATAACGCGTTGCGCAGAGGTGCGGATGCCGCCAATCGTGGCCCTAATAAAAGGTACGAACTACCACTTGATTTCAGAGGAAACGTCGCACTTTCACTGAGCCATTTAATCCAAGGATCATATCGTGTCAAATGAAGGAGAAAAAACTTTTGATAAGTTTTTTTGCTTACTTAGGGGTGCGAATTTAAGGTGAGTATTGTGAAATGGAATGTGTCATGTACAACCTATGAGCATAAAAACCGCAATCAAAAAGGAGGAAGATCCCTCTTTCCCTCCCTCGTCCCAGTGGTAATAAATGTTCTCTCCGTCATTGGATAGGGGAGAGATGCTAACGATTATTACGTGGTTCCCCTGGTCTCATTTCACGCGCTAGCATGTTTATGGTGACTGTCGCGTATAGCTGTAGTGCAACAACGGCTGGGGCACCGCTGCTGCTGTTCATTACCATGTTAACTATTTGGCCACCACCAGTGTGAAATAAGGACAATACCGCCCTCGGAACACATCGCCTTTACAAGGCATGGACTTTTTAAGAACCAATACGGATGTGATAGTGCCCCGTTTTTGTTCAGCGGCAAAGGCACTGCATCACTGCGCCTCTGCAAGTCGCGGAGTTGTGGACGAGAAGAGTAAAGGGGTTCATCTGCGCGATGTTATGCAATGCGGCTAACTATCGTAAGTAGGGCCCAACGCACGTCCCTCGTGCGATCCAACACCTGTAGACGACTCGCCTTTTAAGTGTGCTGCGTGGGGCTTGGGAGTCCCAGCATCAGGGAAGAGCAAGGAAACACTAAGTAAGCAGCGATGGAGGCTTCGTTGCGCCCGAAACTGTTGTCATTGCCACATCCCAGGACACACGTGTGCAGGCCAAAGCAGGGCAACGACAAGCAGAAAAAAAAGATGTACCCGGAAAAATATTGCGCCTTTCCTCCTCACCTTCCTTTTAAGACCAAGGCACACCCTGGCGACGCGCTCACCACAACGCGGTGCCAGGGTTCCGTACTCTCCTTAGGAGGAAGTCGGAGCCCTGCATTATTTCCGGTCCAAATGGGTTGGTGCAGGCAAGAGGCTCTCGGCTTCCAGAGAAGCAGGTAGCATCACCAGCACCCTGGGGTGAATGAATATTGTCAGCCGCTCCCCTGTGCGTGAGGATTGTTTCACTTGAGATGCTCAGACTTTTCATGCTTCTTAGCGGACGTGATGAGCGAAACCCTGGTCCCATGATATGTGGAGAGCGGCGGAATCTCCCAACCTACGCTGCCTTCCCCGGGGGGGCTGGCTGCACTAAGGTACGGCCGTATTTTGTATCATATGAGAGACGCACTTGACACCAGCGCAGTGCACTGCGCTCATGATAAGTGGACGCTAGCACATCAAGCTGACAAGAACTCACCACCCGGTGGTGGAGTCTCGAGTCTGGTGAAAGAAGGTGTAAGAGTGATCGCGGAACCGTCAGGGATGGGTGATCCGCAACGGTTGTGTTTTCCGACGATGTGACGTTAACCCACATACTGGCGCACTTCCCCCGAAAGGCCGGTGGTTTTAGCTGTGCGTTGAATTGCCTGGAAGAGGTAACGAGACCATTGGTCGTGGGAGTTGATGCAAATTCCCATCGCGCATTGTAAGATCCACTGCGCCTGATTGACGTTGCGAGTAGTGTATCCAAAAGGAGGTGCAAATTGCGAACACTGGAGGACCAACGCGAGGACAACCCACCACAGCAACCCGGTTATCGCAGGATGACCCCGCCGCACGGAGAGTTTGAGGTTTCGCGTTGGACATCCACACTAAGCCCGAACATTGACCACTATTGGATCACATTCGGTGCATGCGTGGGTTTGGGCGTGGAGACGAACGCTCCGGTCGACCTCCCCCAGAGCGTTGTATGCATGGAACAAGGCCGACAGGCAGGGGTTTCGGTATCCATGCGACACGCACACCCGAAGAATGTCAAGAGGGGCCGTGTAGTGTACGAATGCCCTCAATGAAGCGGTACCGAGGGTATCACAAGAGCTGCGAAGAAAGCGATTCCAACGGGTAGGGGAGCGAGTGGCACCCCTAAAGTGGTCGCTGGAGCTCACGGAGCTGGGCAAAATGATTCAGGAGTGTGTGGGCGAGAGGAGGAAGAGGACCACGCCAACACGGTGGAGGAAAGTGTTGGCAGAAGCCGTGATGAACGGATGGAGGAAAAATATCTCGAAGTTAGCAGCCACATGTCCGGAAGGGTGGAACCTGCCAAAGTCCATTCATGTTCCGCGTCTACTGACGTCGCCTGTGCTGGTGATGGAAGGCCATCTGTTGACGCGGAAAAAGCGGTCTCTTGCCAAGTGCAGTTGCCGCGTACGGTGCCGAAAGAATTAAGACCAATCACGATGGCTGGGTTTGAAACTGAGTTGAGGCTGAAAAGTGTGCAGTGGGCCAGCTGGAGAAGGAAGCGGAATACCTCAGTGTGCAGCTGGAAGCTTTTCTGAAGGCGCTATTCGATCTGGAGAGTGCTGTTACCTACATCCACCAAAAAGGGAACTGAGTCCTAAAAGGGCCGTGAAGAGAGAGATACCACCCGAATGTCAGAGCGTCCCTACCATCTCCGCGCAACCGCTGCATAGACAGGTGGGGATCTCAGGACGCGGGAGAAGAGCGACGTCGTGAAAGTACTTCGTGCGGGCCCATAGTATGATTTGGGGTTCCGTCGAGTGAAGCGAGGGTTGCAAAGGAGCGCGATTTAACACCTGCGAGGATTCAAGGTCGGCGTAGAAGCGTTGAGAGTGAAACACGCGCAGTGGACGCACAATGGAAAAAAAACTGAGGCACTCGCTATTGGCTAGCAACTACACCACGGTTCCAGCAACAAGGACCCACCGTCTGACGCGATGGATGTGTGGCTCACTAATATCCACCACTACTACGGCATATGTGCACCCCAGCGCGCGGTGAGCACCGCCAGGGGTGTCCGTCGCGGTCGTTTGGTCCGGCAGCCGATGCGATGCGAAGGGGGAAATGTGCACAGCGCCATCGGAGAAGAGCGCAGGGCTATCAGATTATGCACGCGTTTCCATCGAACATTGTAGCAGGTGCGTAAATCTAAAGTGATATGGTTGAACCCGTCTTAGTGATATTTGCGGTATTACCACTAATGTGAGTGTGAAGCGTGCTTCATTTTGAAAAAAAAAATTAAAAAAATGATATGAAATTCAGTTGAAAAGTGCAATTCGCCATCGTATTTTTTACACTGTATCGTAGTTTCCAACCACATTTAGCCACATTACTATAGCAAGAAACCACTATTCCTCACATTGGCGAATGATTTCGTTGCTGCGGTTGATGTGATGTCAGGTGTATTTAATAATAATTCATCGAGTGTAGTTTTCATTTTTCTCCAGTATATTTGTTTTTGATGTACAGAAACTTATCGCTAGGAGACGCGCTCCATACTTTATAACCCCCTTCCGCACCATCTGACATATACACACAAAGTTCCAATAGTCATAACAGAGTACCGGAGTGGAAAGAAGTCAGTAACGTCAACTCTTTTGGCCACATCTGCGTCTAACACTTTGTCGAGGCAATAAGAGGGGGTAGACGTCGAAAGGGATCCTAATGCCCTCATACCTCCTGCGTGCAGCCGTAGTGCTGTACTGCTTTGGCGGACTCGTGCCTGCTGCCCAGTGCATCTCAACGACACGCGAGGTATTCATGAAGGCCGGTCAGTGGTCGGTAAATAAAGATTGTCTCATCACTGCGGAGAGTAGTCAACGTTCTAAGGCTTCAGGCTCTTATGAAAAGGGATACGCTTCCGTCGAAGGTACAACGAAAGATGTGAACACTCGAAGTGGTGTGCAGACAAGCGAGGACTGCACGTTGGAGCCCGAAGTGCCCAATAACTCTACTTCAGATGATGGGAAGGAAAGACATTTGATTCACTCCTTCCGAATTCCCTCACTTGTTGAGATAGACGGCGTGCTCATCGCGACATTCGATACACGTTATCTTCGCGCTTCCGACAGCAGTCTCATAGACACAGCTATGAAATACAGTGTCGATCAGGGAAAGACGTGGAAAACTGAAATCATAATAAAAAATGCTAGACTAACTGATAACTTTTCCCGCGTCGTTGATCCAACAGTTGTTGTTAAGGGTGATAACTTGTTTATTTTTGTTGGGAGGTACAACACCTCATCTGCCCCATGGGTCTGGCAGGAAAACGGTAAAGACTGGGATGTACTGTTGTACAAGGCCAAGGTGAGGAAGGAATCAGCGGGTGGGGTACCATCAGTGAGCTTTACATGGGACGAACCCCTTTACCTGAAGTATCTGCTTGCCACTGTCGGTAAAATAGACGGCCGATCCCTCATACAATACATTGGTGGCGTTGGAAATGGTATTGTAACACCGAAAGGTACTATCGTGTTTCCAGTTCAGGTTTTAAACACCAACATATCCGTCATGAACATGCTTCTGTATTCAAGTGACGACGGAAAAACCTGGAAGTTCAGCAAAACTTCCGCACCCGCGGGAACAACAGAGGCCTCCCTTGTTTGGTGGGATGGACAACTACTGCTCACAAGCAGAACAACTCCGGAGGTCGGCAGCCGCAAAGTATATTTAACAAGCGACCTCGGAACTTCATGGAATGAAGCGATCGGAAGTATCTCTCGTGTAATTGGTAACTCGCGGTACCGTAACGATCCTGGGGGATCAGGTAGCTCAATTGCCATAACTGTGGAGGGAGTACCGGTGATGCTCGTTACTCACCCGGAAAATGCGAAGGGTAGGTGGAATCGCGACCGAATGCGACTGTGGCTCACGGACGGTAGTCGGACGTGGCTTGTTGGACAGATTTCTGAAGGGGACGAAAACAGTGCCTACAGCTACCTGCTATACACTAAAAATGGGACGTTGTTGTGTCTCTACGAGCAAAACATTGATGAGGTATACAGCATTTATCTAGCCCGGCTGGAGGATGAGATGGAGGCTATAAAGTCAACTGTGAAGCTATGGAAAGCGCAGGATGAACTCCTATCGGGAGACTGTCAAGTGAACCAAAAGCGCCGGAGCGGCTGCAGAGGCATTCCTATTACCGGCCTCGTTGGACTTCTCGTGGACTTCCCGGGGAAAAGTGTTTGGCCAGATGCATATAATTGTGTGAATGCCAATATATCTACAACGGATAGCAAGCAAGTCTCCCACGATCCGCCATCGAAAAGCACCATGAAGCAGCGTGTGGTATGGCCAGTGGGTGATCAAGGTCAAGATCAACGATACCACTTTGCCAACACCCACTTTACCCTCGTCGCAACCATCTATTTTGATCAAGCGCCAAAGGAGGTTTCACTGATAGGATTCGAAAACAATGAAGAAAGTACAAAAACTCTGACAGTTTCCATAGGAAACGGAAAGTGGGTGCTGACGTATGGAAGTCTGCTCGAGAAGGCCCCTATGAAGCGGCTGGACTGGAGTGTAACACATCAGGTCGCGCTGACACTTCATAATGGGGAAGTGAACCTGCATGTTGATGGGAACCCTTCGATCGCGAACGTAAGACTGAAGCTCCACGGGCCTGACAGGCTACTAAACATCACCAATTTTTTTACTTCAACCCCGGCCCCCGTCAGCACCGGCAAAGGTAGCACGGTTGCCGTGAATAGTGTCATCCTGTACAACCGTAAGCTAAGCGAAACCGAACTTAAACGTTTATTCAACAGCAGGGGCCTCATCGGTACAGAGGAAGACGCACATCCCGTGACTGGAGGTGGAGTCGGTGGGTGGCGTTTCCGCGTGCGGATACTACTGGCCGCGTATGTGCTCGTGGTCTAGTGACTTCATCTTCTCTCGCCCTTCAGTTGCTGGGGTTCCCTGCAGCCAGCGAGGGAACACTTTCTCTCAGTCACCCAGCCCCATCAGTATTATGATTACATTAATTTTTACTAACTTTGTGTCCGCTAATGTGGTACTTTTTTCGGTTGAACATTAATTTCTAACGTATTTTTTTCTTCCTGCAGCTGGCTGAACGCCGTGTCACCACACGGCCGATCCTCTCGCAGCGCCGCCTAGCGTGGGACCACAGTTAGCACAGAGGTGGAGAGGAAGAGAGGCCATAAGGGCGACCTACTTCCTTGCGCTGCCTTCAGCGGTTGGGGTGCACAAAGCATGACTGTATCCACGCTTTATGCACCTTATCGATGTCTATTATCTATTTCTTTTACTTAATGATCGTTTTGATTTTCTGTCAGCAAACGCAATTAACTGGCAAGGAGCACCGACTGCGAACCGCATTCGTCTAATTTCCTAGCCTCAAAACGTTCGTGCGAAATATTTTCTCCCAATGCGAGCGTTAACAAGTGAAACTATGTACAGATTAACGGATAATATCATTTTTTTTTCATTCTACTTATCGGATCAGCGCATGTTATTTCCCCTTTTTTTCTTGTTTCCCCCTTCACTTCCTTCTTACCACTGTTTCACCTCTGTAAGTGGGCAACTTGCGAGTTTCCCTGCTCGCGTGCGCATTACGCAGATTATTTTTTTCACTAACAACACCGTCCCATGCCGTAAGCGTGACTTATATGAACGCGGGTTTGTATGCATGTACTTGTATTGTTCCACACGGTTGGATGGCCTTCGAAAGGACTCCACCATCCTGCATTATTATTGCTATTTCTTTTTTTTTTTCGTGACATCGTAGTCCCGTTAAGAATTATGTATCCATAGCCCTGTCTTGCAACGGCGCCCTGTTCAAGGAAGCCCGTGGAATAGCATATCCCTGCGACAATGCGCCCCAGTAAAAGCCAAGGACGGGGCGCGAACGGCCCAGGGTGGCGTGCGTTTCGCTCTGGGTCGTGATGAGCATGGAAGGCCCTCCGATGAACACATCGGCATCCCCTCACAAATCGGCGCGATGGCCGCGAAGCACCAAAAGCGAATGGCGGAGCAAGTCACCACCAAGCGGCACGAATAAGCCGTTCCGCCTTTGAACCAGCGGGAATACCCCCCTTCGGCGGGCACTTGTACCATCACAGAAACCTTACTTCAACCGACTACAGGGCGTGAAGTGCAGCGGTTTGGCTCGCTTCGTTCGGACCTTGAGTCTGGGCTTCAAGGGCCCTCCTGGGCAGTCGACCAGGAACGGCATGACTCATGAGGGACGGCTACCCTCCAGAAGCTGTAATGGGAACTTTCTTTACAGCATTCAAGGGCATTAAGACGTAGTTTTATGCAGTCTTTTCTAATGTGTGCCGAACATTCTTTGAAGCCCACAGGAGCTTGACGATATGAAGTGGGCATCCCCACGCACCAGGCATGCGCTGCTGCGATACCATGCAGGGTGCCGCTGTCAGATGTTCATCTTGTTTTGTCATTATAGGAAGGAATCGGGAAAGGATGCACAGTAAAAGCCACAAACACTTATCTATGGCGCATCATGTTGGTGGGGTTCTATTAACAAGAGCAGAAAGCAATTTGATATGGTGAAGCAGACATAAGTACCATTGGCATCCATATTGACCGCTGCTGGTTATTGAGAGCATCGGCTCGCTGTGAAGCATTCACAGTAACTCACTGTCTCGCGCCGCGGCCGCTGCCTCATCCCTAATTCGACGCACCGCCATGGCTCACCTAGAGCCTCGGGTTTGGACATCTACGTCAATACATTGGTCTTGAAAAGTGCGCTGCAAAAGGTGTCTTGAAATTTGGAACGGACGAACCACCACACTTCGCAGCGGGGCCTCAGGCCCCCCTCTTAAGTTCCAGAGGTGTGGACACGCCAACACCTTGCAGCCCACATTCAGATCCGATGGGAAGCTAACAACCCTGACCGCCCTCTTCGCCTTATCGCCTTTCATTGCTGGGGCCCCTTGCAGGCAAGGGAGGTCATGTCACGCGCGCCGTTTTTTAGCAAAGTGTTTCATCAGATTATTAACCTTTCGTGCCAGCCATCCAGGCACATACGACAGAGATATTTGAGAACCGTTCCCACAGGCATTCAACACCGCCTGCTAAATGGTCGGGCATGCAGGGCAACCAAACAAATGCAAGGCGGCCGGGTGGACCTCCTCTCCATCAAATTATGACGTCGAGTCCGTCACTCCACCGCCATCCAAAGACCCAACGACCGCGGGGAGGCTAGGGCCTAGAGGCGTATCCCCAATAGCCTCGGGAAACTTCACGAACCCTCTGTGGGTGGCTTCGAAGACAGAGATAAGGCGAAAGGTGCACGTGTTTGTTTGAGATGCAAGATATCCCGCGCGGGGCGCAGCATAAAAACAAAGTTTTCCAGTCAGCGTGTGTCCGATTGACTCTTTGAAGCGCATCCACTGCGCCTGATTGACGTTGCGAGTAGTGTATCCAAAAGGAGGTGCAAATTGCGAACACTGGAGGACCAACGCGAGGACAACCCACCACAGCAACCCGGTTATCGCAGGATGACCCCGCCGCACGGAGAGTTTGAGGTTTCGCGTTGGACATCCACACTAAGCCCGAACATTGACCACTATTGGATCACATTCGGTGCATGCGTGGGTTTGGGCGTGGAGACGGACGCTCCGGTCGACCTCCCCCAGAGCGTTGTATGCATGGAACAAGGCCGACAGGCAGGGGTTTCGGTATCCATGCGACACGCACACCCGAAGAATGTCAAGAGGGGTCGTGTAGTGTACGAATGCCCTCAATGAAGCGGTACCGAGGGTATCACAAGAGCTGCGAAGAAAGCGATTCCAGCGGGTAGGGGAGCGAGTGGCACCCCTAAAGTGGTCGCTGGAGCTCACGGAGCTGGGCAAAATGATTCAGGAGTGTGTGGGCGAGAGGAGGAAGAGGACCACGCCAACACGGTGGAGGAAAGTGTTGGCAGAAGCCGTGATGAACGGATGGAGGAAAAATATCTCGAAGTTAGCAGCCACATGTCCGGAAGGGTGGAACCTGCCAAAGTCCATTCATGTTCCGCGTCTACTGACGTCGCCTGTGCTGGTGATGGAAGGCCATCTGTTGACGCGGAAAAAGCGGTCTCTTGCCAAGTGCAGTTGCCGCGTACGGTGCCGAAAGAATTAAGACCAATCACGATGGCTGGGTTTGAAACTGAGTTGAGGCTGAAAAGTGTGCAGTGGGCCAGCTGGAGAAGGAAGCGGAATACCTCAGTGTGCAGCTGGAAGCTTTTCTGAAGGCGCTATTCGATCTGGAGAGTGCTGTTACCTACATCCACCAAAAAGGGAACTGAGTCCTAAAAGGGCCGTGAAGAGAGATACCACCCGAATGTCAGAGCGTCCCTACCATCTCCGCGCAACCGCTGCATAGACAGGTGGGGATCTCAGGACGCGGGAGAAGAGCGACGTCGTGAAAGTACTTCGTGCGGGCCCATAGTATGATTTGGGGTTCCGTCGAGTGAAGCGAGGGTTGCAAAGGAGCGCGATTTAACACCTGCGAGGATTCAAGGTCGGCGTAGAAGCGTTGAGAGTGAAACACGCGCAGTGGACGCACAATGGAAAAAAAACTGAGGCACTCGCTATTGGCTAGCAACTACACCACGGTTCCAGCAACAAGGACCCACCGTCTGACGCGATGGATGTGTGGCTCACTAATATCCACCACTACTACGGCATATGTGCACCCCAGCGCGCGGTGAGCACCGCCAGGGGTGTCCGTCGCGGTCGTTTGGTCCGGCAGCCGATGCGATGCGAAGGGGGAAATGTGCACAGCGCCATCGGAGAAGAGCGCAGGGCTATCAGATTATGCACGCGTTTCCATCGAACATTGTAGCAGGTGCGTAAATCTAAAGTGATATGGTTGAACCCGTCTTAGTGATATTTGCGGTATTACCACTAATGTGAGTGTGAAGCGTGCTTCATTTTGAAAAAAAAAATTAAAAAAATGATATGAAATTCAGTTGAAAAGTGCAATTTGCCATCGTATTTTTTACACTGTATCGTAGTTTCCAACCACATTTAGCCACATTACTATAGCAAGAAACCACTATTCCTCACATTGGCGAATGATTTCGTTGCTGCGGTTGATGTGATGTCAGGTGTATTTAATAATAATTCATCGAGTGTAGTTTTCATTTTTCTCCAGTATATTTGTTTTTGATGTACAGAAACTTATCGCTAGGAGACGCGCTCCATACTTTATAACCCCCTTCCGCACCATCTGACATATACACACAAAGTTCCAATAGTCATAACAGAGTACCGGAGTGGAAAGAAGTCAGTAACGTCAACTCTTTTGGCCACATCTGCGTCTAACACTTTGTCGAGGCAATAAGAGGGGGTAGACGTCGAAAGGGATCCTAATGCCCTCATACCTCCTGCGTGCAGCCGTAGTGCTGTACTGCTTTGGCGGACTCGTGCCTGCTGCCCAGTGCATCTCAACGACACGCGAGGTATTCATGAAGGCCGGTCAGTGGTCGGTAAATAAAGATTGTCTCATCACTGCGGAGAGTAGTCGACGTTCTAAGGCTTCAGGCTCTTATGAAAAGGGATACGCTTCCGTCGAAGGTACAACGAAAGATGTGAACACTCGAAGTGGTGTGCAGACAAGCGAGGACTGCACGTTGGAGCCCGAAGTGCCCAATAACTCTACTTCAGATTATGGGAAGGAAAGACATTTGATTCACTCCTTCCGAATTCCCTCACTTGTTGAGATAGACGGCGTGCTCATCGCGACATTCGATACACGTTATCTTCGCGCTTCCGACAGCAGTCTCATAGACACAGCTATGAAATACAGTGTCGATCAGGGAAAGACGTGGAAAACTGAAATCATAATAAAAAATGCTAGACTAACTGATAACTTTTCCCGCGTCGTTGATCCAACAGTTGTTGTTAAGGGTGATAACTTGTTTATTTTTGTTGGGAGGTACAACACCTCATCTGCCCCATGGGTCTGGCAGGAAAACGGTAAAGACTGGGATGTACTGTTGTACAAGGCCAAGGTGAGGAAGGAATCAGCGGGTGGGGTACCATCAGTGAGCTTTACATGGGATGAACCCCTTTACCTGAAGTATCTGCTTGCCACTGTCGGTAAAATAGACGGCCGATCCCTCATACAATACATTGGTGGCGTTGGAAATGGTATTGTAACACCGAAAGGTACTATCGTGTTTCCAGTTCAGGTTTTAAACACCAACATATCCGTCATGAACATGCTTCTGTATTCAAGTGACGACGGAAAAACCTGGAAGTTCAGCAAAACTTCCGCACCCGCGGGAACAACAGAGGCCTCCCTTGTTTGGTGGGATGGACAACTACTGCTCACAAGCAGAACAACTCCGGAGGTCGGCAGCCGCAAAGTATATTTAACAAGCGACCTCGGAACTTCATGGAATGAAGCGATCGGAAGTATCTCTCGTGTAATTGGTAACTCGCGGTACCGTAACGATCCTGGGGGATCAGGTAGCTCAATTGCCATAACTGTGGAGGGAGTACCGGTGATGCTCGTTACTCACCCGGAAAATGCGAAGGGTAGGTGGAATCGCGACCGAATGCGACTGTGGCTCACGGACGGTAGTCGGACGTGGCTTGTTGGACAGATTTCTGAAGGGGACGAAAACAGTGCCTACAGCTACCTGCTATACACTAAAAATGGGACGTTGTTGTGTCTCTACGAGCAAAACATTGATGAGGTATACAGCATTTATCTAGCCCGGCTGGAGGATGAGATGGAGGCTATAAAGTCAACTGTGAAGCTATGGAAAGCGCAGGATGAACTCCTATCGGGAGACTGTCAAGTGAACCAAAAGCGCCGGAGCGGCTGCAGAGGCATTCCTATTACCGGCCTCGTTGGACTTCTCGTGGACTTCCCGGGGAAAAGTGTTTGGCCAGATGCATATAATTGTGTGAATGCCAATATATCTACAACGGATAGCAAGCAAGTCTCCCACGATCCGCCATCGAAAAGCACCATGAAGCAGCGTGTGGTATGGCCAGTGGGTGATCAAGGTCAAGATCAACGATACCACTTTGCCAACACCCACTTTACCCTCGTCGCAACCATCTATTTTGATCAAGCGCCAAAGGAGGTTTCACTGATAGGATTCGAAAACAATGAAGAAAGTACAAAAACTCTGACAGTTTCCATAGGAAACGGAAAGTGGGTGCTGACGTATGGAAGTCTGCTCGAGAAGGCCCCTATGAAGCGGCTGGACTGGAGTGTAACACATCAGGTCGCGCTGACACTTCATAATGGGGAAGTGAACCTGCACGTTGATGGGAACCCTTCGATCGCGAACGTAAGACTGAAGCTCCACGGGCCCGACAGGCTACTAAACATCACCAATTTTTTTACTTCAACCCCGGCCCCCGTCAGCACCGGCAAAGGTAGCACGGTTGCCGTGAATAGTGTCATCCTGTACAACCGTAAGCTAAGCGAAACCGAACTTAAACGTTTATTCAACAGCAGGGGCCTCATCGGTACAGAGGAAGACGCACATCCCGTGACTGGAGGTGGAGTCGGTGGGTGGCGTTTCCGCGTGCGGATACTACTGGCCGCGTATGTGCTCGTGGTCTAGTGACTTCATCTTCTCTCGCCCTTCAGTTGCTGGGGTTCCCTGCAGCCAGCGAGGGAACACTTTCTCTCAGTCACCCAGCCCCATCAGTATTATGATTACATTAATTTTTACTAACTTTGTGTCCGCTAATGTGGTACTTTTTTCGGTTGAACATTAATTTCTAACGTATTTTTTTCTTCCTTCAGCTGGCTGAACGCCGTGTCACCACACGGCCGATCCTCTCGCAGCGCCGCCTAGCGTGGGACCACAGTTAGCACAGAGGTGGAGAGGAAGAGAGGCCATAAGGGCGACCTATTTCCTTGCGCTGCCTTCAGCGGTTGGGGTGCACAAAGCATGACTGTATCCACGCTTTATGCACCTTATCGATGTCTATTATCTATTTCTTTTACTTAATGATCGTTTTGATTTTCTGTCAGCAAACGCAATTAACTGGCAAGGAGCACCGACTGCGAACCGCATTCGTCTAATTTCCTAGCCTCAAAACGTTCGTGCGAAATATTTTCTCCCAATGCGAGCGTTAACAAGTGAAACTATGTACAGATTAACGGATAATATCATTTTTTTTTCATTCTACTTATCGGATCAGCGCATGTTATTTCCCCTTTTTTTCTTGTTTCCCCCTTCACTTCCTTCTTACCACTGTTTCACCTCTGTAAGTGGGCAACTTGCGAGTTTCCCTGCTCGCGTGCGCATTACGCAGATTATTTTTTTCACTAACAACACCGTCCCATGCCGTAAGCGTGACTTATATGAACGCGGGTTTGTATGCATGTACTTGTATTGTTCCACACGGTTGGATGGCCTTCGAAAGGACTCCACCATCCTGCATTATTATTGCTATTTCTTTTTTTTTTTTCGTGACATCGTAGTCCCGTTAAGAATTATGTATCCATAGCCCTGTCTTGCAACGGCGCCCTGTTCAAGGAAGCCCGTGGAATAGCATATCCCTGCGACAATGCGCCCCAGTAAAAGCCAAGGACGGGGCGCGAACGGCCCAGGGTGGCGTGCGTTTCGCTCTGGGTCGTGATGAGCATGGAAGGCCCTCCGATGAACACATCGGCATCCCCTCACAAATCGGCGCGATGGCCGCGAAGCACCAAAAGCGAATGGCGGAGCAAGTCACCACCAAGCGGCACGAATAAGCCGTTCCGCCTTTGAACCAGCGGGAATACCCCCCTTCGGCGGGCACTTGTACCATCACAGAAACCTTACTTCAACCGACTACAGGGCGTGAAGTGCAGTGGTTTGGCTCGCTTCGTTCGGACCTTGAGTCTGGGCTTCAAGGGCCCTCCTGGGCAGTCGACCAGGAACGGCATGACTCATGAGGGACGGCTACCCTCCAGAAGCTGTAATGGGAACTTTCTTTACAGCATTCAAGGGCATTAAGACGTAGTTTTATGCAGTCTTTTCTAATGTGTGCCGAACATTCTTTGAAGCCCACAGGAGCTTGACGATATGAAGTGGGCATCCCCACGCACCAGGCATGCGCTGCTGCGATACCATGCAGGGTGCCGCTGTCAGATGTTCATCTTGTTTTGTCATTATAGGAAGGAATCGGGAAAGGATGCACAGTAAAAGCCACAAACACTTATCTATGGCGCATCATGTTGGTGGGGTTCTATTAACAAGAGCAGAAAGCAATTTGATATGGTGAAGCAGACATAAGTACCATTGGCATCCATATTGACCGCTGCTGGTTATTGAGAGCATCGGCTCGCTGTGAAGCATTCACAGTAACTCACTGTCTCGCGCCGCGGCCGCTGCCTCATCCCTAATTCGACGCACCGCCATGGCTCACCTAGAGCCTCGGGTTTGGACATCTACGTCAATACATTGGTCTTGAAAAGTGCGCTGCAAAAGGTGTCTTGAAATTTGGAACGGACGAACCACCACACTTCGCAGCGGGGCCTCAGGCCCCCCTCTTAAGTTCCAGAGGTGTGGACACGCCAACACCTTGCAGCCCACATTCAGATCCGATGGGAAGCTAACAACCCTGACCGCCCTCTTCGCCTTATCGCCTTTCATTGCTGGGGCCCCTTGCAGGCAAGGGAGGTCATGTCACGCGCGCCGTTTTTTAGCAAAGTGTTTCATCAGATTATTAACCTTTCGTGCCAGCCATCCAGGCACATACGACAGAGATATTTGAGAACCGTTCCCACAGGCATTCAACACCGCCTGCTAAATGGTCGGGCATGCAGGGCAACCAAACAAATGCAAGGCGGCCGGGTGGACCTCCTCTCCATCAAATTATGACGTCGAGTCCGTCACTCCACCGCCATCCAAAGACCCAACGACCGCGGGGAGGCTAGGGCCTAGAGGCGTATCCCCAATAGCCTCGGGAAACTTCACGAACCCTCTGTGGGTGGCTTCGAAGACAGAGATAAGGCGAAAGGTGCACGTGTTTGTTTGAGATGCAAGATATCCCGCGCGGGGCGCAGCATAAAAACAAAGTTTTCCAGTCAGCGTGTGTCCGATTGACTCTTTGAAGCGCATCCACTGCGCCTGATTGACGTTGCGAGTAGTGTATCCAAAAGGAGGTGCAAATTGCGAACACTGGAGGACCAACGCGAGGACAACCCACCACAGCAACCCGGTTATCGCAGGATGACCCCGCCGCACGGAGAGTTTGAGGTTTCGCGTTGGACATCCACACTAAGCCCGAACATTGACCACTATTGGATCACATTCGGTGCATGCGTGGGTTTGGGCGTGGAGACGAACGCTCCGGTCGACCTCCCCCAGAGCGTTGTATGCATGGAACAAGGCCGACAGGCAGGGGTTTCGGTATCCATGCGACACGCACACCCGAAGAATGTCAAGAGGGGCCGTGTAGTGTACGAATGCCCTCAATGAAGCGGTACCGAGGGTATCACAAGAGCTGCGAAGAAAGCGATTCCAACGGGTAGGGGAGCGAGTGGCACCCCTAAAGTGGTCGCTGGAGCTCACGGAGCTGGGCAAAATGATTCAGGAGTGTGTGGGCGAGAGGAGGAAGAGGACCACGCCAACACGGTGGAGGAAAGTGTTGGCAGAAGCCGTGATGAACGGATGGAGGAAAAATATCTCGAAGTTAGCAGCCACATGTCCGGAAGGGTGGAACCTGCCAAAGTCCATTCATGTTCCGCGTCTACTGACGTCGCCTGTGCTGGTGATGGAAGGCCATCTGTTGACGCGGAAAAAGCGGTCTCTTGCCAAGTGCAGTTGCCGCGTACGGTGCCGAAAGAATTAAGACCAATCACGATGGCTGGGTTTGAAACTGAGTTGAGGCTGAAAAGTGTGCAGTGGGCCAGCTGGAGAAGGAAGCGGAATACCTCAGTGTGCAGCTGGAAGCTTTTCTGAAGGCGCTATTCGATCTGGAGAGTGCTGTTACCTACATCCACCAAAAAGGGAACTGAGTCCTAAAAGGGCCGTGAAGAGAGATACCACCCGAATGTCAGAGCGTCCCTACCATCTCCGCGCAACCGCTGCATAGACAGGTGGGGATCTCAGGACGCGGGAGAAGAGCGACGTCGTGAAAGTACTTCGTGCGGGCCCATAGTATGATTTGGGGTTCCGTCGAGTGAAGCGAGGGTTGCAAAGGAGCGCGATTTAACACCTGCGAGGATTCAAGGTCGGCGTAGAAGCGTTGAGAGTGAAACACGCGCAGTGGACGCACAATGGAAAAAAAACTGAGGCACTCGCTATTGGCTAGCAACTACACCACGGTTCCAGCAACAAGGACCCACCGTCTGACGCGATGGATGTGTGGCTCACTAATATCCACCACTACTACGGCATATGTGCACCCCAGCGCGCGGTGAGCACCGCCAGGGGTGTCCGTCGCGGTCGTTTGGTCCGGCAGCCGATGCGATGCGAAGGGGGAAATGTGCACAGCGCCATCGGAGAAGAGCGCAGGGCTATCAGATTATGCACGCGTTTCCATCGAACATTGTAGCAGGTGCGTAAATCTAAAGTGATATGGTTGAACCCGTCTTAGTGATATTTGCGGTATTACCACTAATGTGAGTGTGAAGCGTGCTTCATTTTGAAAAAAAAAAATTAAAAAAATGATATGAAATTCAGTTGAAAAGTGCAATTCGCCATCGTATTTTTTACACTGTATCGTAGTTTCCAACCACATTTAGCCACATTACTATAGCAAGAAACCACTATTCCTCACATTGGCGAATGATTTCGTTGCTGCGGTTGATGTGATGTCAGGTGTATTTAATAATAATTCATCGAGTGTAGTTTTCATTTTTCTCCAGTATATTTGTTTTTGATGTACAGAAACTTATCGCTAGGAGACGCGCTCCATACTTTATAACCCCCTTCCGCACCATCTGACATATACACACAAAGTTCCAATAGTCATAACAGAGTACCGGAGTGGAAAGAAGTCAGTAACGTCAACTCTTTTGGCCACATCTGCGTCTAACACTTTGTCGAGGCAATAAGAGGGGGTAGACGTCGAAAGGGATCCTAATGCCCTCATACCTCCTGCGTGCAGCCGTAGTGCTGTACTGCTTTGGCGGACTCGTGCCTGCTGCCCAGTGCATCTCAACGACACGCGAGGTATTCATGAAGGCCGGTCAGTGGTCGGTAAATAAAGATTGTCTCATCACTGCGGAGAGTAGTCAACGTTCTAAGGCTTCAGGCTCTTATGAAAAGGGATACGCTTCCGTCGAAGGTACAACGAAAGATGTGAACACTCGAAGTGGTGTGCAGACAAGCGAGGACTGCACGTTGGAGCCCGAAGTGCCCAATAACTCTACTTCAGATGATGGGAAGGAAAGACATTTGATTCACTCCTTCCGAATTCCCTCACTTGTTGAGATAGACGGCGTGCTCATCGCGACATTCGATACACGTTATCTTCGCGCTTCCGACAGCAGTCTCATAGACACAGCTATGAAATACAGTGTCGATCAGGGAAAGACGTGGAAAACTGAAATCATAATAAAAAATGCTAGACTAACTGATAACTTTTCCCGCGTCGTTGATCCAACAGTTGTTGTTAAGGGTGATAACTTGTTTATTTTTGTTGGGAGGTACAACACCTCATCTGCCCCATGGGTCTGGCAGGAAAACGGTAAAGACTGGGATGTACTGTTGTACAAGGCCAAGGTGAGGAAGGAATCAGCGGGTGGGGTACCATCAGTGAGCTTTACATGGGATGAACCCCTTTACCTGAAGTATCTGCTTGCCACTGTCGGTAAAATAGACGGCCGATCCCTCATACAATACATTGGTGGCGTTGGAAATGGTATTGTAACACCGAAAGGTACTATCGTGTTTCCAGTTCAGGTTTTAAACACCAACATATCCGTCATGAACATGCTTCTGTATTCAAGTGACGACGGAAAAACCTGGAAGTTCAGCAAAACTTCCGCACCCGCGGGAACAACAGAGGCCTCCCTTGTTTGGTGGGATGGACAACTACTGCTCACAAGCAGAACAACTCCGGAGGTCGGCAGCCGCAAAGTATATTTAACAAGCGACCTCGGAACTTCATGGAATGAAGCGATCGGAAGTATCTCTCGTGTAATTGGTAACTCGCGGTACCGTAACGATCCTGGGGGATCAGGTAGCTCAATTGCCATAACTGTGGAGGGAGTACCGGTGATGCTCGTTACTCACCCGGAAAATGCGAAGGGTAGGTGGAATCGCGACCGAATGCGACTGTGGCTCACGGACGGTAGTCGGACGTGGCTTGTTGGACAGATTTCTGAAGGGGACGAAAACAGTGCCTACAGCTACCTGCTATACACTAAAAATGGGACGTTGTTGTGTCTCTACGAGCAAAACATTGATGAGGTATACAGCATTTATCTAGCCCGGCTGGAGGATGAGATGGAGGCTATAAAGTCAACTGTGAAGCTATGGAAAGCGCAGGATGAACTCCTATCGGGAGACTGTCAAGTGAACCAAAAGCGCCGGAGCGGCTGCAGAGGCATTCCTATTACCGGCCTCGTTGGACTTCTCGTGGACTTCCCGGGGAAAAGTGTTTGGCCAGATGCATATAATTGTGTGAATGCCAATATATCTACAACGGATAGCAAGCAAGTCTCCCACGATCCGCCATCGAAAAGCACCATGAAGCAGCGTGTGGTATGGCCAGTGGGTGATCAAGGTCAAGATCAACGATACCACTTTGCCAACACCCACTTTACCCTCGTCGCAACCATCTATTTTGATCAAGCGCCAAAGGAGGTTTCACTGATAGGATTCGAAAACAATGAAGAAAGTACAAAAACTCTGACAGTTTCCATAGGAAACGGAAAGTGGGTGCTGACGTATGGAAGTCTGCTCGAGAAGGCCCCTATGAAGCGGCTGGACTGGAGTGTAACACATCAGGTCGCGCTGACACTTCATAATGGGGAAGTGAACCTGCACGTTGATGGGAACCCTTCGATCGCGAACGTAAGACTGAAGCTCCACGGGCCTGACAGGCTACTAAACATCACCAATTTTTTTACTTCAACCCCGGCCCCCGTCAGCACCGGCAAAGGTAGCACGGTTGCCGTGAATAGTGTCATCCTGTACAACCGTAAGCTAAGCGAAACCGAACTTAAACGTTTATTCAACAGCAGGGGCCTCATCGGTACAGAGGAAGACGCACATCCCGTGACTGGAGGTGGAGTCGGTGGGTGGCGTTTCCGCGTGCGGATACTACTGGCCGCGTATGTGCTCGTGGTCTAGTGACTTCATCTTCTCTCGCCCTTCAGTTGCTGGGGTTCCCTGCAGCCAGCGAGGGAACACTTTCTCTCAGTCACCCAGCCCCATCAGTATTATGATTACATTAATTTTTACTAACTTTGTGTCCGCTAATGTGGTACTTTTTTCGGTTGAACATTAATTTCTAACGTATTTTTTTCTTCCTGCAGCTGGCTGAACGCCGTGTCACCACACGGCCGATCCTCTCGCAGCGCCGCCTAGCGTGGGACCACAGTTAGCACAGAGGTGGAGAGGAAGAGAGGCCATAAGGGCGACCTATTTCCTTGCGCTGCCTTCAGCGGTTGGGGTGCACAAAGCATGACTGTATCCACGCTTTATGCACCTTATCGATGTCTATTATCTATTTCTTTTACTTAATGATCGTTTTGATTTTCTGTCAGCAAACGCAATTAACTGGCAAGGAGCACCGACTGCGAACCGCATTCGTCTAATTTCCTAGCCTCAAAACGTTCGTGCGAAATATTTTCTCCCAATGCGAGCGTTAACAAGTGAAACTATGTACAGATTAACGGATAATATCATTTTTTTTTTCATTCTACTTATCGGATCAGCGCATGTTATTTCCCCTTTTTTTCTTGTTTCCCCCTTCACTTCCTTCTTACCACTGTTTCACCTCTGTAAGTGGGCAACTTGCGAGTTTCCCTGCTCGCGTGCGCATTACGCAGATTATTTTTTTCACTAACAACACCGTCCCATGCCGTAAGCGTGACTTATATGAACGCGGGTTTGTATGCATGTACTTGTATTGTTCCACACGGTTGGATGGCCTTCGAAAGGACTCCACCATCCTGCATTATTATTGCTATTTCTTTTTTTTTTTCGTGACATCGTAGTCCCGTTAAGAATTATGTATCCATAGCCCTGTCTTGCAACGGCGCCCTGTTCAAGGAAGCCCGTGGAATAGCATATCCCTGCGACAATGCGCCCCAGTAAAAGCCAAGGACGGGGCGCGAACGGCCCAGGGTGGCGTGCGTTTCGCTCTGGGTCGTGATGAGCATGGAAGGCCCTCCGATGAACACATCGGCATCCCCTCACAAATCGGCGCGATGGCCGCGAAGCACCAAAAGCGAATGGCGGAGCAAGTCACCACCAAGCGGCACGAATAAGCCGTTCCGCCTTTGAACCAGCGGGAATACCCCCCTTCGGCGGGCACTTGTACCATCACAGAAACCTTACTTCAACCGACTACAGGGCGTGAAGTGCAGTGGTTTGGCTCGCTTCGTTCGGACCTTGAGTCTGGGCTTCAAGGGCCCTCCTGGGCAGTCGACCAGGAACGGCATGACTCATGAGGGACGGCTACCCTCCAGAAGCTGTAATGGGAACTTTCTTTACAGCATTCAAGGGCATTAAGACGTAGTTTTATGCAGTCTTTTCTAATGTGTGCCGAACATTCTTTGAAGCCCACAGGAGCTTGACGATATGAAGTGGGCATCCCCACGCACCAGGCATGCGCTGCTGCGATACCATGCAGGGTGCCGCTGTCAGATGTTCATCTTGTTTTGTCATTATAGGAAGGAATCGGGAAAGGATGCACAGTAAAAGCCACAAACACTTATCTATGGCGCATCATGTTGGTGGGGTTCTATTAACAAGAGCAGAAAGCAATTTGATATGGTGAAGCAGACATAAGTACCATTGGCATCCATATTGACCGCTGCTGGTTATTGAGAGCATCGGCTCGCTGTGAAGCATTCACAGTAACTCACTGTCTCGCGCCGCGGCCGCTGCCTCATCCCTAATTCGACGCACCGCCATGGCTCACCTAGAGCCTCGGGTTTGGACATCTACGTCAATACATTGGTCTTGAAAAGTGCGCTGCAAAAGGTGTCTTGAAATTTGGAACGGACGAACCACCACACTTCGCAGCGGGGCCTCAGCCCCCCTCTTAAGTTCCAGAGGTGTGGACACGCCAACACCTTGCAGCCCACATTCAGATCCGATGGGAAGCTAACAACCCTGACCGCCCTCTTCGCCTTATCGCCTTTCATTGCTGGGGCCCCTTGCAGGCAAGGGAGGTCATGTCACGCGCGCCGTTTTTTAGCAAAGTGTTTCATCAGATTATTAACCTTTCGTGCCAGCCATCCAGGCACATACGACAGAGATATTTGAGAACCGTTCCCACAGGCATTCAACACCGCCTGCTAAATGGTCGGGCATGCAGGGCAACCAAACAAATGCAAGGCGGCCGGGTGGACCTCCTCTCCATCAAATTATGACGTCGAGTCCGTCACTCCACCGCCATCCAAAGACCCAACGACCGCGGGGAGGCTAGGGCCTAGAGGCGTATCCCCAATAGCCTCGGGAAACTTCACGAACCCTCTGTGGGTGGCTTCGAAGACAGAGATAAGGCGAAAGGTGCACGTGTTTGTTTGAGATGCAAGATATCCCGCGCGGGGCGCAGCATAAAAACAAAGTTTTCCAGTCAGCGTGTGTCCGATGACTCTTTGAAGCGCATCCACTGGGCCTCGGCACTCCCCCTTAGCCACAGCCACTTTAAAGTCCCAAAACACAAAAAACGGCAGTCGCTTAATAATCACTCCTAAAGAGTCTCTGGTGCAGATTTACGCCTCTCAATGTGTCAGAAGGCATCTTCCGACATTCGCGTGAGTCGAAATGCAAGGTCCGACCAATTACAGGGATTCAAAAAGAGAGTGGAAAGCTATGCCGTCTTGAAACCGGAAATATTGGCGAGAGGGGCAAAACAGCGCTCCGTACAGCCCCTAGTGAATAAAACTATTATTACTTAATCAAAAACTGGAGAGCCCCGTGCATATTTTTCATACCAGGTTAGGGTACCAGCGCCCTGTATGCGACATGCACGGTGGGGCATGCGGTGGGAGTATT
Organism: Trypanosoma congolense; assembly: GCA_002287245.1. Classification (NCBI taxonomy): domain Eukaryota; phylum Euglenozoa; class Kinetoplastea; order Trypanosomatida; family Trypanosomatidae; genus Trypanosoma; species Trypanosoma congolense. Next base: position 28,411 of record NHOR01000353.1, on the reverse strand, counting down.
GACCACCCGAAACGGTCCGTACGCGAACGGTGGAAGCAAATATCGCCGGCCCCTGGCAAACAGGCTGTGTCATATGCCTGGTAGAAGTAAGCAGCATAAGTACAGCACAGGAATCAACATTATCACTACATGTAGTGGAATGTTGTTGTAGGGCCTGTGCACGCCCTAGTTGAAGTAACGGCTTACGCAGGGTTTGTCCAATTACCATCCCAAGCGTGTTTGAAGCACACCGGTTTGCCTCGAACGCACCGGCTTGCCGGTGTACCAATCACAATGTCAAAGCGGCGCTGTTCTTAGATAAAAAGAAAAATTAACAATAATTGAGCTGTATTTGCCAAAAGTTGTGCGCATCAGCGGCACGAGATCATCCCTAATAATATCCTTCAAAATGGTTTATTTAAAATGTCTTTCAACCAACTTTCTGGAGGGAATGAAAAATAGATCAACATTGTTATATGTATATATATATATATATATATAAAGGAAAAAAAGAAAGGGAAAAAGTAAGTTAAAACTACCGTATAATTTTAAGCTCAATACGCACTGCGAAGCAGGCTTGCCGACAAACATGGACAATGTGCCCTGGAAGTAGAGTGAACAGCAATATCGATTTTTCGCCTCAAGGAACACCCTCGATCATTCCATGTGGCTCCGGAGTGGAAAAAAAAATGTTAATAATAAGAATCAAAGAGTGTAAACTCACCCTGCACAGTAAGGCTTAAAACATTCCCTCTTATTCACAGTCTTGGTCCCACTGCGTGATGATTTGGTTAGATCATGCGTAAGATTTGAAGTATAAAACAGTTTCGTCGTGTAGAATGAGTGCGAACTTAAAACGGCAGCTGGCCCTAAGTCAGTGACTTTTCTATCTTCTCTACGCGCTGAGCTTCATACATTTAAAAAAAAAAATCGACCAACACCACCAGATTACGTCTCACTTATCTTCCGTAATGTACTAGTTTCTCTTTCTTGTCGTAGAAAAAGGGGTAGCGGTGCAGTGGCCGTGCGTCTTCCTGCCAAAGGTAGCTTTTCCCTGGTCAATGTGGCCGGTGCCTTATCGGGACGACACGGTTCAGTGTCCAAGTAGTTTTGTTTCCAAGGAAAGTCAAATGTCCATCAACACCGCTCGTGCTGCTCGTTGTCAAAGATAGAATTTTATGTTTGGGTTTTCGTTTGGTCCAAAGGAGCAAGGCATTTACATTTATGCATACATATATATATATATATATATATATATTACATAAATGTGTCGATGCCCGACCATGTCATTCAGATTTTTTTTCTAATCTTAGCTGCTTGCAACGCTGTTCGACGGTATTGTTGGGAGGGGAAACGTTACCGTAGTCATTTAAAAACTGTTAGTATAACGTGATCCACTGCACATCGAGGGGGGAGTTGCACCAACTAACTTATAGGAAGAGTCGATTCCATAATTTAGCAGCGCAGCTAAGTGCAAATGGCATTCGTCGTAAGCACTCAAGTTACCATGTGCATCGTGCGAGTGGCCTTTTGGCAGAGGCTCCACTCAACGGCCTTCCGATCCATAAAGTGAGGCACAACACAGATCCATTGTCATAGTTATGTACACATCATGCTCCCTCTCCAAAAGTTTTTGCTAGATACTGAATACCAACAGAGGATGTCGGCTGAATCAGTGATTGGTGTCAGCTTTTTATAGCAGTAGCTAACAGCCTAGTGCCGTTTTGTGAGACGGTAAACTGCAAAAGTAACCACCCAAAAAATTGGTTTTTTCTTTAAGCTGCAGAAAAATAAGCCATTACAAAGTGTAGCGATTGTTTTTAAAAGGTAATTAACAACCCTTCGGTGGTGAAATTTATATTCCTGGAAGAAAAGTCTACCCAGTGCTGGACCCCGGCGCCACGATGAGGCATTTATCACCAACTGCCGGGGATGCCATTCAGATCGTGGTAATCCCCAATGTCTCCTCGTGAATTTCCTGCTCGGGTTTCTTGTGCATACATCTTGCACCCTCGACAACGATTATAATAATGATGTGCTTTCTGCACCTGTGGAACCTGAAGGAACAGGGGTCCCCATTTGGGGGTTGGGTATTTGGTGCTCCCAGGCAGAATAAAACCCTCGAGCTAAATTTTCGTCGTTATCACTGCTCTCATGCTGGCGCGGTGCAAGCTGCCGAAGGGGAAAGCCAACGCCTCCAGCAAACAGGCCGGTTTGAATTCAGTCCTTGGGACAGCAAAAAGAAAAAAAATCATCATGATTAGGCAAAAGTAACATGCATCGCTATCACGCTGGTGCGTGATTAAGTGAGAAAGTTAGGGATCCATAAACAACGATAAGAGGACTTGCGACCATGCGCCTCCGCCGTGGACGGTCAACGGAGAGTGCCTTGCCGCGCGTCACCACCATCGGTTTATTCTGGTTGGCGAAGCCCCTGCCAACACAGACAGATACCACACCACCGTGTCACCAAGTGGAATGCGCGCATGTGTCTTCCCCCTCCCTTGCAGACGCACTAAACCTCATACGACTGCTAAGATTACCGTAGAAAAATAAATAAATAAATATGCATTGTGTTTTCCAGTTTAAACGTGCATTATCTCGCATTTTCTTCACTCCAATCCCAGCACAACACAGCAATACGCTCCAACTCCAAAGAAAAATTCAGACATCAACACCACGGGGCGTTTTTGGTATCATGGCTGGCACAGAAAGCGCTGGTTGAGCATGGAAAGATGACAAGCAGCGCCAAACGCCTTCTCTAGTGTACGAATATACCAGCGTCCTTCCTCAATATCCAAGTGGACATGCAACCGTTGCGATGGTTAGTCCCCTATTGCTTTTCCCCCTCGATGTGAAGCGTACTCCAAGTCCTTCGTTCGGCATGTGGCTACGGCCTTCGGTGCCTGAGTATGTTAATACGGACTGTGTTGGAATGAATCCCCCCGAAGTCCCGGAAGATTTCTTGGCCTCAAAGGAAACTCACGGACTGCTGAGAATAGAGGAATGTTCAACAGGATTTGAAAGCCGTTGGTGAGAAGAGAAAGGCCGGTGGTGGGTTATAAAATAAACGGCCAAAACGCGTACAAGCATGCGAATCGAGGAAAACAAAATAATTGTAAAGTCACTAGGACAGGAACAAGCCAAGGCGCCTCAAAACATCTAATACCTGTCGCTACACCATGTGAATGCTATAGTGTCTAAAGACGATTGTTTTTCTTCACAATATCCTTAAAGCCTATATTGTGAAGGACCATGTGGGGCTTAACGGCTGGTTGTTACAATCATATTATTGCGCCTCACCAACCCACGGAACGGATTGTTTTTTTTTTCACCTCAGTTCCCCAGATTCAAACCCCTTGTCGTTGACGCAATGGTTAATGTGACGATTTGCAAAAGCCAGAATGGCCGCCAATATGCCTATTGTAGCTGCATCAAAACATGGAAAAGAGCCGTATCGACTGCAGCTTAACATCGGATAGGAGCAAATAACGCTGGCGATGGTAAGAACAGTTATTGGAACTCTCCGGATGAATGTGTGCCGTTGCGAGATATGGCGTAGCACTGCCTTCGATGGAGGACCCTATAGGAGAATATTTTCAAACCTTGTCTCCTTAGAGCCAAAATGGCACGCATCAAGTGCTCTCAACTCTATCCTTGTTGGTGAAGCCTCATTCATCACTGAAGTTGGTTTTCAGGCCGTGTAGCTCAGCAAAATGCGAAGGGCTGCGGCATTTTCTCTCAGACCAACCTCTCAATCTTCGCCAGCAGCTGTGCCACGCAACAGACGCAATTAAATGTTGGGGAAAAGTCTGGAAGAGTCTCGAATACTCTCGGGAATAGCAAACACGAGCAGTAGCAGCAGCGAATGAGAAGGACATGGCACTTGGTGTCGTGGCCAATGAGCGGTTGTTAGAACGCAGAAAGCTTACTCTGAAAACGGAATACCGGAAAGGATGAGTTGAAATCCATAATGGAGCCCCCGGGATGGGACTCCACCGAGGTGGCACACCGTTGGAAAAAGCGGTGAGGACCTGCCAGTTAAGCAAGATGTGCGGAACGGCTCTTGAAATCTCATGCGAACTGTGAGGATAACAAATTAGCCGTGATGGTGGAGTCACCACACCTTTTTTAATTGTATTTTCTACCTGTCCGTGATTCGGGCACCGCCTTATAGAGTCTTCCTGACATCCCTAACACGAGGCGGTGCACCCAGCGTACTTCCACTCACCGCCATATGCCCCTTCAACATTATAACCGGAGTCCGCTCGGCTCCGTGGATGCGAGACACACGATGACATGGACCACCACCTGCCATCCCACACGGGACCACATTTCTTGTCGAGGGGTGCGCAAAGAGGAATACTCAAAAACGGGCCGCCACAATCAGGAGGCGAGAGGCAGCCCTCTCCCCCTCTCATAGAATCTGGATTCTCTGTTTTTGCGAATCCTGAAACACGAATAGCTCTAGGGAGGAACGCCACCAGCCTCTCACCACTGTTTGACACCTGCTGGACCGCTCCTATCGTGCACATCCCCAAATGGACCCTCTCAGCTCGCCCAGCGCGGCGGGGCATTCGGGTAGGTGAGCCGACGGCCCCTGAAACATTTCAACCCGTGATGTTTCTGTTTCCTCTTCTGGGGCTTGCGTTCTCACAGCCTTCCCGGTACTGCTTCCCTCAGTCTTCCCTTACCACACCCAGCCCGCTCCTGGGTTCCTTCCATTTATAAAGAGCCAGGTATCTCTCCACGAACCGCTCCTTGCGCCATGGACACCGCGAGCGTTTCCTCACGCGGCACTCTACAACGCCCCCATTCAAAAGCCTCGCCTCTTTCTCTGCCGCTTCGGTTTGTGCTGCCTCGATAATGACGTAGCGACAATCACTCCCTCACTAATCATCGCTCCTGTCTCCTCACACTTTCGTGCCCCTCTCGAGATGTCTCCACTATGGGTATCCAGTAGCGGTCCGTTATGGCATAGGTGTATTGCCTCACGCAGCTGGGTGACGCTTCCGCACGAACGCCTCCGTTTCTTGTCCGATATAACCCTGCCTGGCCTTCAGGTGTGCGGTGGTTGGGTGCAGGCCCCAGGCATCCTGCTGCAAATGGAATGACCAGTAACTGAGGTCTTTGATCTTTTTTGTCTTCGCGCACGAGAGTCAAGTTACGTCGCCACCACATGTAGCTCGAACCACCACGCCAATATGTTGAAAACCAAATACAACTGAAGTGATCGCATTTCCACAACCTCTTTCCAAAATGGGTTTCCGGTATCCGAGAGGCAAGCTTCCACACGGTGTTGTTGCAACGCCCTGGTTGGTAGCACCCACTGGGTATCAAAAGTTTCATGGATCCCGGATTGTACTCGATATTCCCGCTCAGGAACAGGAGGAGCCGGCACAGAAGCGAGTCGCCATGCCTGCAAACGCAAGAAAGCGCCTGACCATGTTCATTCACTTCACTCCAGACTGTCGGGAAGGCTGCGATGCTCTCGGAGTGGGTCTGACCAGCGTCCGTTTGCTGGCTCTGCCCAAGTCCATGCGGTGGCCAGTTGAGAGCGCTGGACCCTGGAACCACGCTGAGGTGTCCAATGCCAGCCAGGTTTCTTGTGCATAAACAGATCCGCTTAACATGGGAATGGATACCCAGCGGAATTTAAAAAGCACTCGCGACACATTGATGCCGTGACGGAAAAGGGAACCACTGATTTGCGCAAGCCGCGCACATTATGGAAAATATGCGTACTGCCTCCAAAGCCATTGAAAAAATGCAAGAACAAAGACTCCGTAGGCGCACGCGAGGACGAAGCGCGATGAGCACATTTCCCACATCTCGGAGACCTGCATGAAGCAGCAAGACGGGAACGGAAAGGCGCCAGTGCATGCTCTGTAGCAACAACAACGCAGACAGCCTAACCCAGCTCCCCAGCCCT